>JANCMC010050420.1:6022036-6087270 GCA_024363005.1 Charaxes varanes | reverse complement strand
GAGCCTAATAAACTGTCAATAAATCAATCAACACTCAGGGTTAAACATAAACTCTAATTTTCCTCTTTGATATAACAATAACTTATATATAAGTATATATATAAGCGTATAAATATAAGTGTACAATATTTGTGATTCGACGGATAGTATTCCAGTAATTAAAATAAATTAGTGTATCTATTACAACGATTCAAGACTTTAAATCCTTTGGATGTATAACTCAATGTCCCTTCAATAAACCTGTTTGTTCTTATCTTTACGTTATTCGAATTTGACTCTTTTCTGTCTACTGTCATCTGACGATAATGATGTCTCAATTTGTTCTTCATTTGTACAACAGCAACAACAACAGACGCTTAATAGTTTATACAAAACATACAATAGTATGTAAAGTATGAGACCAACAAACGCTAGGACATCTAGTTGAAGTTGTTGGTACCATGAGAGGCGAACAGATGTTGCCATTAAGTTCGGAGTTCCGCCGTATCGTGCTACGTACTCCGTCCAATAGATGGCGCTTTCTAGAGGAGACATGGGCCGGTCGTGCCACATACGGGACACTAGCTTGCAGCGTTGTTGCCATCTGAAAAATGAAGAAAAAAGCGTTATCTCTACTATCGTAAAGCAATTTTATTCGTTAATTACTTGTGAGTATGGTTTTGAATTATTTACTGGAGATCTACGCTTATTTAATGGATTAGATTATTTAATGGAGAGGCACGCCAACTGGTTGAAATTCGGCCCCATATCTTAAGATTTGCATACTATATGTTTATTCAAATGTATAAAAAAAATTTTAATTCTTTGTAACAACGACAATGTCACCTTTGACAATTAATACACAGACGGTCGTCATGACCACGCTTCGATACAATCTTATAGTAAACCATATTCATGTGTGTGTAAATTGTTTGGTATTGGTGTACGTGTGATTTTATTTTAATAATTTAGTATATTTATAATGCATATTTTATAAAAATATTGGCACTTGCACACCATCCTCTATATAAACTACAACTATACTAAATTTCACACCTCCGCCTGCGCAGTTTTCGTAAAATGGGGGCCGAAAGTTTTCGCTTAACGCAATATATCTAGATAGGTTAGGCTTCGACAATTATATGCGGGACAAAAATATTTCATTAATATTTTAAAAAGTCATAGTACTCAAACATGAACATGATGATCAAGGTGAGGTTAAAATTATACTTGTCTGGAATAGAATGTTGCTATCATAATAAAATTTCTCGTCCAAATAGACCTTGATCTCTTTTATTTTTATAAGCGTTCTAGAATGAAAATATTTTTATACTCAGTTTTTTTCGCGGCTGTGCAAACATCACATTGGGAAACGATCATACCGTTACAGACTTCTTTTTATTTTTTTGTGGTTATAAATACAATGTGATAAAATAATAAGAATCACATGGTTGGACCCAGGCGCAGATCCAGCCTTTAAAAAAGTTGGTGATCACATTCGCTCAATGTTTGGCCAATTTTTGACCAAATGCGAGCCGGAGAGTGAATTTCCTTATGATATAGTGCGTATATCTCTGTAGGTAACAAAGGATATGTCTATAAAATATTACTTTGGTGCAATGTATTTGTAAGTATGGTATTGGATATAATATTATCAGGCATTCAGGCATCAATAGACCGTGAAAGTGTATCGTCACAAGTCTATTAAGGCGGTGGACAGGTCTATCGTGCCCACCACGTTGGATCCGCACCTGGTTGAACCATACATTAAAATAAATTGCCTTGCTACCATTAAGAAATAAGTATGCTCTTCTTGAACGTCCCTAGGTTTTATCGGTAATACAGGAGCTGTTGACAGGTTCCAAAAAATGTCTCTTCGTGTCAGCAAATTACATGGTTATGGATTATTGGACATCGGCTTGTACACTTACTTTACATCTAAGACTTCATTGATGGCATCCAATAGTAATTCTTTGCTCAGGTTGTCGTAATTCACCACCGTGGCTACTCCAACATCAACCAATGCAGCAGTATTACCGTACTGGTCACCAAAGAGAGGTATTGCTATTACTGGTATCCCAACATCTATAGCTTCAATGGTGCTGAGAGTTCCCGTACTTGATATGAACGCTTTCACATTTTCGTGCTCTGAAATATACATTTATTTGGTTCAGTATCTCTACAAATTACGGTTAAACTGTTAAATATAATGCTACTAATATTATAAACGCGAATGTTTGTAAGCACGGATATCTGGATGTATGTTTGACGCTCTTTCACGAAAAAATTACTGAATAGATTTTAGTAAAACTTATCTAGAATATAGTTTATAAATCAGAATACCACATAGGCTATAAATTATAAGGATAATGTGTGAATTGACCAAAATATAACGATAAATGTCAAGTAAGTTGGAGAAAATACTGCCATCTGCGCTGCAAAAACGGTTAGAGTTAAACGTATATATGTTTGAAGGAAATTTATATCTTAAATAGTTCTACAAAAAAGCTCACGACAGCATATGGGGACAGTATTATAGGATAATAGAATATAGTTAATATTATAGAATAGAATGTACTTCCCAGCAGGCCGAGAAAGAGGTGGTTCGATGATTTGAATGCGATGGAAAGTTGTGGATGACATTAGCCCAAGTGGAAAAATGGACCGAAAAGGGGGGGCAAGGGCACCTTTGCCTAGCAGTAATACACAATAGGCTTATCTAAAAAAAATTGTTAAGATTTGCCCGATTTATTTGTACTAGCTTTATACGAGTACACTGACTTATATGATGCTATAACTTGTATCGTAATCAATTATTTAAATGCATACATGAAAGAGAATATGAACAATTTTACATATTCATTGGCATCATCACTTATTTATAACATCAATTATTTATAAGCCCAATAAACCAATAATCCAAAAAGATACTACTCACTTAAGATGTCGTACTGCGGCAGCCACTTCATAGTCATAACGTTTCTTGGCAGATTTTCCAAATTGGCTCCATCCCACTTCCAAAGAACTCGCAGAGGCAATCTTCTGAATGTTGATACTAGCTCATTTAACTTATCTATGGGCAGAGTTGAGTCTTTAACTGTTGAGCCCAAGTTTACGTAGATAACTCCGTGTTCTGCTTCGTTGATGAATCTTTCTATTTCCTGTAATACAAATATAAATTTGGTGTTTAAAACGTATTATTTATTTTCCTTAAATTTAAGTTTTGGAAGTGCGATATTCATAAACTTTATAAACAAGAAGATACTTTTGTCTGAAGGCCTCGACATTAACTGTCTTATAAGTCAAACCCTATATTTTTGTCAATTAATACGTGTAGCAAAAACTTACAGTACCAATTTAAAAAAATTACGCGGACGGAGTAATATGAAATTTGGCACAATCGTAGTTTATATGAGAAAAGACAGTGCGAATGTTAAAAAGTTTATTTAAATAAGCAATATTATTATAATGAATTACTGACATAAAAACGCACACTAATGCCAAACGATTTATACACACATGTATCGTTTAATGTATGTAGTGTGAAAGCGCAATAAAGACGCTGGTAAAAATATTAATCCTCAAATATTGCAATATTTTGTTGTATAAACAATTGAAATTTTGATATATATTCTTGAGATAGTACGCAATTATAAATGAATTACAAACATCAGGCGACTTATAGTATTTATCAATTATGCTTAATTCATTACTTAAGGCAATATAAAAGGATGAAATATTTTATGTCAGTTATTTCTTTTTCCTTTCTCTTTGGACCAAATTCAAAAGTTGTAAATTGTATCGCCAAGTAATAATATTACACATATGACGTTCATAAGTGCTTAAAAAGTCTACATGAATAAAGGATTTTGACTTTACGTAGATAAAGTCTCAGGCAAATGTAAAGTAATATTTTTCTACTTGAATTATAATGTGTGAATGTTAGAAATATCTGTTAGTGTTCACGAGATTGAAATTAGAGCGATGACACAATTTTCTGCAATGAAAATGGAACCCTTATTGATTTAACATTATTCCGTACGATGACGTAAGCCCTTCTCGCGATAAATTTCTGCGCTACTAAGCATATATATAAAAACGTATATATGGAATCCAGATATCCTGTAGAATCTTTATAAACCGACCTCAAAAAAGACGACCAGTTCGACTGTATTTTATTTATATTTTTTACTTTAGAACTTTCGACTGGGTGAACTGTCACGTCTAGTGATGGTGTTGTTGTCGCGTTTCGTTCGGTTTGTGAGACTTCCCGGTGGCCTAAACTCGTCAATATGGGCCGGCAGCGCATCTGCTGGCCTTCTGGTCGTGCAGATGTCCATGGGCGCCGGTAGGCACTTCGGTACCTGCCGCCTGCTCGTCTGCCCCCTTGTAACATAAAAGAAACATAAAAAAAAACAAACAAACTCTTCAGCTTTATATATTACTATAGATACTAAGGGCATCGCAGAAGTAGAACTAAAACGATCAAATCAATTTAATTTAAATTTATGCTTTAGTTATCATTTTGTTTAGTAATTATTAAAATAATTATTGTGAAATAAAGGACGATAATAAAAAATATTCCCCACTCAGTTTGTTGTGGGCTCTTCGCCGAACAGGGCGCGAGGAGATCTCGCTTTAGCTTCATTTATTACTACTATATTATAAGTTATTTAAAAAATTATAACCAAAAAACATTGAAATAATTTTTCAAATAGGACCTGTAGTTAGTTCCTGAGATTAGCGCTTTCAAGTAAACGAAAAAACAATATAGCTTTATATATCTTCAGCTTTATACATATTAGGAAAGACATAGATTGTTATCCAATTTTTTATGTATTTCTTCAAAGTATCACGTAATACCATTAACATCAAAACTCCTTACATCACAGTAAGTACTTTTAAAAGATCTAATCACTTAAGAGGGTACTTAATTAGTCACTTAAGTGTTCGTAGGTAATTAGGGTCGTTGTTATGGCAACCTAAAGATATAGCCCGAGGTATCCTCGGGGATATAAGATGTCTTCTTCTAAGGTTTAATGTGATCTAAACCGTTTATCAAGTCGTTCACTATAAGCTAAGGCCCTAGCACAAACATTTCGAACCGTTCAAATTCGAATATTCGACTGTATTTAGAATGAAAATATTCGTTCTGGGACCATAGGAGGCGAGTCTTTATCGTGACACGCTTTAAATCTAATGCAACTTGCGTTGACACTATGGAGGGTCCGATATGCGCCCAGCACGAATATTTTCAAAGTCGAATATTCGACTCAAACGGTACCAAATGTTCTGGTTAGGATACGTAATTTGCCAGTTGCTGACTTACTGACTAACTTGAACACGATAAGAATTCGTCAATATTTGAAACATTCTTACAAAAAAACCATTCGACATACTGTAGAAATTGTTTAGTTATAAAAGAGTTAATTGTCTGGAATTTTTTGCAGTTATAACATCTGCAATCTGCAAAATAGCTGCAAATTTCGACTTTTGCATACTTCTGAGTGAGTACCTAAATTTGAGAAGACTCGCCGACATCCTTAAAATCTGTCACTACTTAAACACTATAATTATTTAAGAAGCGCCCAGAAGGTTATTAAATAATTACTTAACTACATAAAAATCTAAATTCAATATTACAGTAATCGGGATGTCTGTGTGTCGGAGAAGATCGGATATCAAATATAAACCAGTACTAGAATGGGTCACCCATCTATCACCCGGTCGCAGCCAGAGTAACTTAACTTAGCGATCGACCCAAATGCCGACCACTGATTAGGCCACGACCAATGAACAAATGAAAAATACTATCTAATAATAATTAGCAGTTTTCTAAAAACGTATGCTATAAACGTATTTGTTAAACGACTTCAAAAGTTGATATACGATTTCGTTTAAAATAGTTTTCCTATTAAGTTTTTAGTATATTCTAACAACATGGAAAATTTTCAAGTCTCTACGTCTAATAATTTGGAAATGCTAGGGGGGGGGCACTTTATGAGCAGACAGACAGTCGGGTAGAGTGAAATTATAAGACCTACCCTAAAAACGAGTTTGCTTGGATCAGACGATTGAAGTGAAACCTCTTCTATATATTATGCATAATTCAACTTTAAAATAAATTTACAATTATATTAAATTTAAACGTAGAATGTTTAATGTATTTACAAAACATTAACCTATAAAATTGTGAAAAATGCAATTATGAAATTATGAAACAATTATGAATTCACCGTTTTTGTTACACATTCGGTTTTATTTCAATTATTGTTTTAAAAATCATAAAAGTTTAGAATTTTATGACAGCATTTCGAGTGTTTGGATATAATATGGTCCCCTTATTCGTGACACTAATGTCGTTAGGGAATAGTGCACGTTCGTACACATTTAAAATCTTTACGTTGCTGTTCACAGATGAAATATTCCGCAGAGCGTTGGGACGTCACATCAGAGAGCAAATTGTTTAATTTGAACATGAAAAAGGTTTCACGACTTTTTGTTATGATATTTAAAGAATACATGCAGTTGTAGATTCTGTTAGAATTTTTTTTTTGAAATTCGAAATACTTTTGAGATATGTCTAATATAAAACACAATGTTAATATCTTACTAAAATATTCTTCTAGTATTAACAATATGCCTTCTTAATTTTTTATTTCTTTGAACACTTTATTTTGTGGTAAATGACTGTAATCTTTATTGATAATAATTTACTTTGTATAACTTTGTCACAAATTTCTATAAACCCTAACATAATAAATAAATATTCCCATGAGTCCTCCTACTATGCTTTTTATTTATAGCTTTTGTTAATGGGAGAAACGAGAAAGAGCTAGAAAAATCATGTTTGGTATTTTAACACAACCCAATATTTTTCAAAAATAAAAGAATAGAAGTTAGTTCTTTTTTATATATAACAAGAGGCAAACGGGCAGGCGGTTCACCTAAGTAACTACCGACGCCCATAGACAACTGCAACACCAGGGGGATCGCAGATGCGTTGCCGGCCTTCGAGAAATGAGCATGCTCTTTTCTTGAAGCCCCTAAATCATATGCGTTCGGAAATACAAACGCTGGTTATTGATTCCACAGAGAAATTGTGCGAGGACGGTGGGTTAATTTTTTGTCGACATTCATGATTACAATAAAGAATATTTGATGTTGTACTTGATGTGTGATTTTTAGTTTATCTTTAATGCCTAAGTATCCGGATACTTGTATAGAATTCCAAACATGTGGCGAATAGTTTTGTGGACGGTAATTACAATATAATGAGTAATTAAAGATGAAACAACGATTAAGTTAACATGTTTCGACATTAATTTGTTACATCACACTTAAAGCTTATACTACGTAAATATTAAATATTTACTATAATTATAACTGATGACGATGTACTTAGATAGTTGTTACCAAGTCAACGGTCGTAACACAACTGCCTCGCATAACCGATTGTCTCTGTATTTATATTCTTATGAACAACTACCCTCCTCTAGGTATGCACTACACTATTCTTAGTATTTTTTAAAACATTTATATTCTAAAAGAAATTTGTGTTTTTATAGATACATCCTATAAGTTTATTGACTCTCAGCGCGGTGGGCAACTCCTGATGATACAGAAATACACCTTTTCTAGAGTGAACAAGACCTGCTACGTCTGGACATGTTCAGGCAAGTCCAGCCAGTGTAAGGCGAGAGTGAGAATGAACTCTTCCAACGTTATCGTAGAGTGCAATCTCACTCATAACCACCGACCGCCGAAATACTATAAGACGAAAAACGGAATCTATATCAAAATGTTATAGTCAATATATGTATTTTTTTTATATTAAACTAGTAAACCGCTCCGGCATCACACGGGTGCAATTTACATACACTTAAACCTTTCTCTTGAATCATTATGTTTATTGTTGGAAACCGCAGTAATCTTTGTCAATTACTTAGTTTAAAAGTTTTACGCGTAAAAGAACGGGAAGCGACTTTTTAAAGAAGATATATCTCAATTTCCCATGGTCAAGCCGTAACATAACTTAACGCCGTTGAGAACAGCTGGACCAATTTAAGGTTTTTGTAAAAGAAGTTTATGAAAGAGATTCGTAAGGAAGAGAAAAAATTTAGGGTTCTTCAAACTAAAAATTAAAGGCCATCGTAATTTGATAAGATGCAATGAGGACGAAGTTAGTAAGAAGGTTACAGCTAATCCATAATACTGGAAATACTTTATGCCTAAAGTTGTACCATAGAGGATATTTAACTGAATTTTGTTTACTAGCCAAACATAAGTATTTGTAATTTTGTAATAAAAGTCAGTCTTTGTATTAATACATATAAAACAGTACGACACCAAATAGTTAGTACGTTTACATTTTAAGTTTAATTACCACTTAAATTACAAAACCATTGTGAAATGAATATAATGTTTTTGTTTCATTCTGAAGTCTTACAGGCAACTTGCCTGATTGTTATCCCCCCCTCATATAGCAACATTTGCATTCGATTCAATTAGTTCTGCTTAAAATCCTTGTTTTCCGTTCGCGGAAAGTGATTTCTAAAATTTATAGTTACGTCTGCATTTCAGTCTACATCTACCTCTAAAAACTATATAATAGTCATGATGTCAAGAATTCATTGCTCGTCTGCCCCCTTGTAACATAAAAAAAAAATATATTCTAATAGCATACCTGTTACATATAGTCTATCTGAGTATCTTTAAGTAAATTAAAAGTTTATTTCCTATATAATAATTATATCATTGCAATGATTGATTGAAATGAAAATGCTGTAGGAATATAAAATGTAATGTGGCTTTATAAAATTTGGCAACATATTGTGGGCATATTGTTTGTTTAGATTTTGTCTCGAGACGAATTGCAGCATTATCTCGTCGTTATGTCTGTTTCAAAAAGATCTCAATTCTTATTCTAGGTTTTTTCTCGTTGATATGTTGGTGTAAACGTTATGAACGATCTTTCGTTTAATCTAAAAGGTTTAGAAAGAATGATATTTTTCTAGATCTAGCTCTATGTTTGTTTGACCTAAGCCCACCTTGACGCTAAAACGTGTCTTTTCAGAAAGCATTAATCATTGTATGTTTCTGTACTCATGCGATAAAAGGGATCCTTAAGAATATTTTTTTCTCAAAGGCAGGCAACATATTTGCGGGCACCTTCTGGTAGCGCATTTTTCTGTAGTCACTTACAGTCCTATATAGACTGTGCTTTAACATATTTTCCCACAAAAATTGCTCAGTATGTTTTTATATGAGAAATGTTTTGTGTTCCTCCATGAAAACAAAATAAGTGGCACGCTTATATAAAAGAGTTTCGTATCTGATACGTGATAAAGATATTTGTAATTATATAAATAACTTTCCTAGTGAGTTTTCAGCATGTCCAATCAATATGGAAAATTCATGTCTCTATATCTAATGGGGGGGGGGGGGCATCTTGCAAGCGGACAGACGGGATAGAGCGAAACTATAAGAGCTCCTTGTAGGATTACGGAACCCTAAAAAAGTGTAACAAAAATTTGGCAAAATTTACATTGACCTAAATAAGTGGTACAAATACGGATACCTTTATTTTCTAATCGAAATGTTATATAGCCTTTGTGTATCATGAATTTATAAGAAACAAAGATTTTATCGATACATTTCCGAACCCCTATTGTCACAGAAAACCCTCGGGTACAAAGTATCGTAAATAGTCAATCAATTTAATTTCCTTAACGTAGGAACTCGTCAACCTACAGTCCCTCGTAACTGAGAATTGGTTTAATTCCATACCCCTTTAACATCCCTCTCGGAATTGCAGATTAGTCTTGGTTAGTTAGTGAATTGAATCATTTTGCTTAGTGGATTTCATTATCTATTGAAAACTTACTGAAAATGTATTGGAATTGTTCTAAAGAACGTGACGAAAAAAAGAAGGGAAAGAAAAGAAAGAAAAGAAAAGAAAAGAAAAGAAAAGAAAAGAAAAGAAAAGAAAAGAAAAGAAAAGAAAAGAAAAGGTAGTCAACTGATTAGTATGAGTTACTACCGACGCCTATGAATAACTTCAGTAATGATGGTGGCGATGACAACAATGGTGATGAAAGATGAATTTTAAAGGTTATTTTATTTAATTCTTTTGTTAACATAAGGTTGTCCGGTATTATGATTGAATCATATTATACTCGTGATTTTACATATATTAAAATTTTGGACGTCTATGTTATATAAACTAACGAAAAACATACGTACAAAAGAAACCAAAAAGTACAAAATAAAACAGCATTTAATATGTATATATGGCATAAACTCTTCTAATCAATCCAAGCGTTCAGCTTGGATGGGTTAAAGTCGCTACACACGTTTCAATAAATCGTTGCGAAAAAAACTGTGCAGTTTAATCGACAACGATTTTTTTATACACACATATCGACAAAACTGTGCAGCTTAAACTGTACAATTTTTTTCGCAATGATTTATCGAAATGTGTGTAGTGGCGATTAGTCAGAAGGTAGCATCTATCACCCGGCCACCGTAGCAACTGCTTAACCTAGCGATCGACTCAAATGCCGACCAACTGATTTAGTTACGACCTCCGACCGTTAAGATTTCTTTCTATTCTCTTTATTGCAAAATTAAAAATCAATTGTATAGCTAGGTGAGCTTCATGCTAAAAGCATTTTCTGCCATCGCGCCACATAATCGTAACCACGTACAAGAAAAAAAAAGTGCAACAAAATTATGAAGGAAAAAAAAACTAAACCTATCGGAGGTATAATATATATTCAATGTAAATATCTACAAATAGCTTTTGAAATTTAAATTTAATTTAGCTCCAGTTGGGTGCTGTTCAAGTTTTTAATAATATTAATGTTATTTTTATAATAATATTTTATATAAAATTGTAAACTAGACTTCGTTTTGTGGGATCGTGGGTATGTGTGTAGGAGCGAATATGTCATATAACAATTTTATCACATTCAATTAGACTTATCTCACTATATACATATTTTGCAAGAGATTAATTGCATTTCTAAATAAAGTCTCAAAGTAATTAAGTAAAGCTGTCAGAGATAAATATACATGGAATTTTATATATGAAAACATTGCAAAAAATATCTGAATAATAATTAATAATGACTGTTAACGACTTAAGTGAGTCGTGTAACTGTCAAATTATAATCAAGTAAATTCCAAAAACATCTTATTTTTTTATCAATTTGTTGAGTAATAACTTTATTAAGCAATGGGCAATTATTTTTAAGATACAAGGGGCTAACGAGCTAGCGGTTCACCTAAGTTACTACTGACTCCCATGACATCTGCACGAGTTTAGGCCACCGGGAAGTCTCACAAACCGAACGCAACGTGTCAACAGTACCATCATTTGGGTTCCCAGTGAACTCCTTAGTCAACTGATATTCATTAAAGTTAGCATTTGTGTGTAATTTTGTCCAACTTGAGAGATCGTTGAAAATAGAACATGTCGCGACAAATAAATGCGTCGCGTTATAAAAGCGCTATCGTGTGTACACACACTTGGGAGGTCAGTTGTTCTATTTGAACGCTTTTTTAACGCGCGGCAAAAAAAGCTCTCGTGCGAATGAGGTCTAACGCGATGTTGTTTTGTATAAACGGAGAACTCAAAATTTAAATGGATCCCGTCACCTTTGAGCAAAATAGCAAACTTTGATTGCGTCGTAGATAAATTAAAAATGGCCGTAGTTATTCCGAGAGGCGACTTCATTAGGAAAGTTTGTTCGCACAAAGTCTAAGCCGCTTTGGTATTAATAAAGTTTTGTTAAGGTGGAAAGAATCGCGTTAATTACAGACAGACGGTACATCTGTCACGTGACCGCAATGTGGAAGGACTTTCTTTAGTGTTTCCTACTTTTAGAAAGAAAAAATATTATTTCAGCGAGAAAACATATATAATATACAGCCAAGTTTGAAGCGCTGCATTGCGGTCATGGCGACGTCGCCAGTTACGTATCCAGACTATTTATATTGAAATTTAGGACAGGTAACTCACTTAGTGACGGTTTGTTTATGCATTTTTCTGGTAATCCTTACAAACATGTTGCACGGTGTTTCGATTTTTTTATGAAAAGTATGTGTATAGAAACAAAAGGTCACCCATTAAGAAATCTTGTGTAAGGAAGTACTTCACACTAAAACCGGATTTTCGATAGGACCAGATAAAGGACGCCTAAGGGCTCTTGCAAGTTTAATTTTACGAGGAGAAAGTCGCGGGTAACAGCTAGCTTATAATGTAAAAAACCTGAATCTACAGACGAAGCAGACAATGTAGAAGTATATCCCATTAAGGTTGATTTGTAGTCATACAACCTCGAACTCGTTCGAAGCTGAAGCTTTCAACTTTGTCGTTACTTGGAACGATGCATTTTAAAGGCGAAGAGCACCTTAGGAAGTTTGTTAGAAAATTTAAATCAAAGGAACAAGAAATATCACTTCTACTTATAGAAGATGAAATCTATCCGAACATGAATAACATCAAATCAAGTAAGGTTTTATTCAATTACTTTTACGAGCCTTTTCCAATCCTCAAATATTTTAAACTTATTCGGAAAAGTTGGACTACAAGAACCAGCTACAAACTCGTTAGCAACTCTTTTAAAAATAGTTCTTACAAAAAAGGATTTCAATACGTCATCATGTTAACCGTAAGTTTGATTTTTTAAAGCATTTTTCTGTGTAATACCCTTGCATTGTTATGCCAGGAAAAAAAAATAGATATGCATAGTCTTCCTAGCGTTTACCTCGGCCTAGTATCAGCGTCCGCTTAGACTGCAGAAGATGTGGCTGTGGGGCGAGTTGAGAAGACCCACTAACTTCTGACATATCCCCAGAATGCCCACAATCTTTAAAATTTCACGACTAAAATTACTCACTCACACAAGCATTTTTTTGAATGTAACGAAATGTTTTATTTTTAAAGTTTATTTATTGAGCTTTCAAATGACATCACTATTTATGGGGTTACATGGGTGTGTTAAGGGTTAGTACCGATTGAAAGTTATTTTCGCGGAGGTGCGGTTTTTTGACGCCGAGTGTATAATAATATACAATGTGGAATCAGTTGCAAGCTCCAGTATTTTCGAACCAATATGACTTAAGAAAGTCAAGAAAACATCATATTCATTTCTCAAAGGCCGTCAAATACCTGCTAAGCTTAAACTAGCCTAGGTTAAAAACAAACTCTTAAG
This sequence comes from Charaxes varanes, assembly GCA_024363005.1. NCBI lineage: Eukaryota > Metazoa > Arthropoda > Insecta > Lepidoptera > Nymphalidae > Charaxes > Charaxes varanes. The sequence goes on along the minus strand of JANCMC010050420.1, from coordinate 6,074,071 downwards.
TTATCTTCTTTGAATTACAAAAGCTAATTACTGAATGCTTTCGACTTATTATGACGTATAAATTAACCAACATACGTGTATTTGATGGGAAAATTTTTAATATGAAAACAACTCCTTTATTTAGAACCCAAGGTTATAAACGGATTAGTTTCATTATCAAGAACAGAAGCTTTACCGCAGTACAGATTTCTATTAAGAATGGACTTAGAGAATTCAAGAGCAGCAACGCCCACGTTGATTCCGGACAACCCCACGCCTACTTACCTGACAATACAACAGCCAATTTTGTTATTGAATTTTTTTTAAGGAATATCAAAAATATTTTTGGAAAGTCTAATATTACCGCGTCACTAGAACTTTAAGGTAATATTGCACGCCTCATAACGTGAAGCATTTGGGGAGTGTTCTGTCACATAATCAGAATCGAACAAGTTCCTGACCTCAAAAAGACTTTTCCATTCGTATGGTAGTTATTGATAAATATTAATAATCACAGATGAAGATACAATTCATGTTTTAACACTTTTGATACTTGGGAAAGATATTTAATTTATTTAGTGTAAGAAAAAACTAATTGCAATACAAATTATCTTGGACGTCCGCATACCTGTGTGTGTGGATCTGGCACGATAACGTTCGAAACACTCAACATATCACGTTAATTTTCTTTTAAATCGTCGAATTACGGCGCGCTGTTTCCTATTGAATTCCTATTGAAAATATGGGGTATGCGTGTATAATTCGGTATCGTTTATTTATAAATAATTAACTCACCCGGCAGACACTGTCCTGCCCGTACGATGAATTACTTACTATTTGCTACATTTTATTATTCTATATATTATTCCCGTTCCCTTTCTCAACATTTTTGAAAATTATGACGTGTAATAGTTTAACAAATATACCAACATTGTAGAGCATACAAACCTTGTACTAAAAATCGAAAATATAACAAAAAAATATTTATCAATTTGCACAAGAAAAAGAGAGAAAAAATTTTTTTGGCTCTGTGTCCATATTTATAAAATTGGCCTTAACGTTTTAATTATTTTAATTTTAAATTATGATAAAAAAACTGTTGATGAAAATAGGGGTGCACCTTGGATTTTCCAAACTGTTTTTAAATTTATCAAAAAATAGTGTACAAGTGTGTATAAGTCGTTTTGTAATGGTGTGCGTGAGGTTTTATTATTTTATGTATTAATAATGCATATTTTATAAAAATAATTATCCTTCGCATACCCCTACATAAATTATAATTGTGCCATTCATGCTCCGCCGTCCGCACAATTTTCGTAAATGGTATTAAATGTTTTCACGTTTAAATATATAGATATATTTTGTTTTTTGGGATTTTCATTGACACGTTGTCGAAAACTTTTTGGCTAGTTAGAAATTTATATCGTACGATGTTAAAAAACACACATTTTTTTTTATAACTGGTGCCAAACATCTGGTAACACTGATGTACGATTGCGTAACATTCTTTTGAAAAGCAATAAAATGAATGTTTTACTTACACACCTTTTTCACGTTTGATCTGTACAGATGCTTAAACAAGGAAACTTTTAATATATACTAGCTGTTTTAAGCGACTTCGTCCGCGTGAAATTAAACTAGCAAAGCCTTCGTAATCTAGCCCTATCGGAAAACCCACTCTTAGCGGATTTCTACTTATTAGAAACTACCTTCAAGCCAAATTTCATCGTTGTACGTCCCGCGGTCTTCGAGATTTCGTGATAAGTATATATATAAACCTTTGCAAAACATATTCAACGCATGTATATAACAATATCACATGAAACGATGTCCTTATTCCAACATTGCTGCCAGAAGTTTCTAACTTTCTTATTACAAAGTCGTAAGGTTCAAATAATGCGTGTAAATTTAAATTTATGACATCGAAGATATTGTTATTCTGGAAGAATTTTCTTTTTCTTAGGCATTATGTGTAAATTTAACTTTTCTAAATGTATCTAGTACAATAAAAAATAAACATATAAAAAATTTAAAAAATTTAAAAAAAAATTAAATTATTATTAATTTGTAAAATTAAATTATAATTAAAAATACATGTACTGTAATAACATCTCTCGAACCTAAGGTTTATAAGTTATTTAAAACAGTATAACAGCGATCGACAATGCGAATTCCGCGAGCCACGAAAGGATCGTGACCCGCGATCGCTCTCTTTGTGGCCCGCCCTTGTTTTGTAAATGTAAATCTCATTCTTATAAATCTAGAGCTGAAAAGTATGCTTGTTTGTTTGTTTACTTGAATGCACTAGTCTCGGGAACTACTGGTCCGATTGGAAAAATTATTTCAATGTTAGATAACCCCTTTATCGACGAAGGTTATATATTATCACACTAAAAAAATTCACTTAATTTCACGCGGATGAAGCGCAATGATATAGTGTGACGTACTAGGATGAAAAAATAAACAGCATATGTGTTATCATTTTGATTTGAATATCGCTTACTACTATGTTTACCTATATAAATACATAGGTATTACACGGAACACATCTACCGTGTTAAGGGAGGGATTACTGTAATACGCATCTTTAGGTATATATACGCATTAAGCGCTCCTCGTCTCTTTACATGACCGTACCATCTGAGGCGGTTTTCGGTGAGCTTCTCCGTGATTGGTGCAACTTTGATCTCCCACGTATGTAAGTATTGCGGATTTTATCAATCCGGGTTACTCCTGCCGCCCACCTCAACATTTTTAATTCATTGACATGCACTCTTTGCTCATGCGTCAAAGCGCTACGGCTACTTTAGAAATAATTTATTTTATTATTTATTTATTATGACAGTTAAGTATTGTGAAATTTTCTACTTTTCCGCGCAACTTTCTTAATTTTTCCTCCCATAAGAACCTTCTCTTGATAGTAACAAACATTACAAAAAAGAATTATCGAAATCAGTACAGTCGTTCGCGCGTGATGCCATGACCAAGCGAAATTGATCTAATATATATTGCAACCGATTTTAACACCATTGTTCCTAAAGACATGGGTTTCACGCATACGTACATCTAATTAATAATCTATGTGTGTTAACTGTTCCATGCACACGAAATCGCGTCTATCGCCAATATTATTCTTATAATATAATCCAGGATTTTGAAACACCCTGTATGTCTATATGTTATACTAGCGGTATCTTGCAAATTCGTCGGCGTAAAATTAAACTTACTCATAAACCTTCCTAATCGTGCCCTGTAGAAAAGTGAGTGCTTAACGGATGTCTATTAACTATAAACTATGTCTGTAATATTTATTTATGTAACTAACCAACTATAACCTTACTAAATTAAGTCATTGTCCGTCCAGCGGTTTTCGAGATTTCGTGTTAGGTGACCTTTCCTTTTATATATATTCAAGGATGTTATATTGTTTGCAATAATTTTTTACATTAGAGTATTTTTTTGCGCAAACGTGTTAATGTGAAATAATAACTATTTACGAGTACGTAGGGAATTAGTGTAGTATCGGTTTACTACCGGAGTTGGTTTTGTGACTGTTTTATTTTTTTAAATTTCTGAATACTACTTTAATTTGAACAGAAATAATTAGAAATCCGCGTTTAAGATATAAGCTTCTTGGTGTGAACAAAAATATTTTTCTCTACGCGATTTTATTATGATTTTGAAGCATCCTCTATGTCTATATGTACGGATGTATGATTATAAGGTGTTTCATCGCTTACAGCGAGTGTGACACTAGCATTATACATTTGAGCATTCTTTTGCGCAAACGTGTGTTAAGTAATTTTTGTGTTATTTATATGAGAATTTCTATAATAAATAAATACATGATAAAAATTAAAATAAGATTAAAACCAGTGTCTGCACACCTCTGTGACGCAAGTTTTCTTATAATTCAAGCTGAATTGCGTTTTTTTTTTATAACTTTGTCAAATTTTTTTACTAAATTCAGAATTAATTCACTTTTACGGGCAAAATAGTAAAAAGCTTTTCGGAATTTGTAATAAAAATTTTGAGGATTTCTAATTTGGAAGTAAAATCTGGCCTTCTGGTCGTGCAGACGTCCATGGGCGCCGGCAGGCACTTCGGCGCCTGCTGCCTGCTCGTCTGCCCCCTTGTAACATAAAAAAAAAGAAAAAAAAAATTCCACTGTCATAACTGCAATTTAAGATACTGATGTAAACAATTTTTTATCGGCTTCATTTACACATAACAATAACTTTAAATGTAAATCACTTGCGTAGGATTGAATGAGAGCATTCTATTGAATATTTCCTAATTTATTACACAAAAGAATTTGTGTATATGTTCTCAATTTACAACATATTTGTGCATGTCCGGTTAGATACAGGACGGTGGGTTAGCGTTATTTATACTTATTACACGACTTGAATATATATGGAACATTTTTTATATTTTAATGAAGAATATTTTAATATATTAGGTATGCCTATTATATCCGTTTTTCCACTAAGCTTGTTCTACGGGTGGGTGCAAGTGGAACTAGGTATGTCTCCGAGAATAATCTTCTGTGCTTGTGGTTTGAAATGATGGCGTTACGGATTTCCGTAACGAAAGGCCAAGATTAAGATTAGAGTTCATATTAGTTACTTTTAATATATAATATAACTAGCTGTGGCCGCGACTTCGCGTAAAATTAGGTAAAAAAAATATTTAATTTTAGCGTGATTATATATAGCCTAAAGCCTTCTATGTAAATGGGTTTTCTAAAACTGAAAGAATACTTCAAATTGGACCAGTACTTCCTGAGATTAGCGCATTTTAACCAAACAAAGAAACGAACTCTGCTTTATATATTAATATAGATTTAATTAGTTTTAAGTATTTTCTTTTGCCTAGAGAAACAAATTGGGTGACTGCGTTGACAAATGTTTCCCCTGAATATAATTATCAAAAAGGGTATCAAAATTCAGTAGTGGGGCGCTCCGCCATCTTAACTAACTCACGCTATCTTCTACCATCAAGTATAAATGGCTTCTTCCGAGTCATAAAAAATGGATAAATTTTAACCAATTAATAAGATTTTTAAATGTCTAGTTGTGCTGTAGTGATTTTTAAATTTGGAATTATACGAAAAAAACTTAATTAAGTTAATTTATTAAAGATAGATGAACTTCACTTAGTTACCGCAAGGTCGAAATGTCAGGAAGCCATGATTCCATATACTTAGTTGAAATGTTCATTAAATACTTGTACTAATTAACGATGCAATACTTCACGGATATTTACTGCCAGGAAGTAAATAAAATTATTACTGTATATATGTACAATGTATATACTTCGAATACAATACATTTCTTTTTTTATGACTGTTTGATTATGGGATACGAATGCCTCGTAATTGATTTTCAATGTGGTGTATCAATATTGTAACCTTGTATATATTTTTTTTTTTTTTTTTTTTTTTTATATCTATTTTTATTTAGGGACTTTTATGTCCATGACAATAATGTCAGTCCCATCATACCTTTAAATTGTAAATTGTGTATATTTATGTACAGTGTTTTTTATACCGAATAAAAGTTTTTCTTCTTCTTCTTCTTCACATGGACGTGTATTCCTAAGGTAGACAGCTTAATGCCTGTGTTATTGGTAACAAACGCCTGTGATACACAAATGTGTTTTGGTAGAAATATATAAACATATATGTACATAGAGATAATACACCCAGACTCGAGGCGAAAATCGAACCCACAACCCCCGGAGCAGAAGACAAAGTAACTGCCACTGCGCCAAGGGGCCAGTCGAAGCCTCCAGAAATCCACTAAAAATCGGAGAATGCAGCCACGGGCTTTCGAAACTTTAATTGTAGGCGGACGAAGTTGCGGGAACAATTAGTAATAGTATAACTTGAAAACAAATAATTTATCAAGTTAAGAATAATTCATAACAATTATATCTTTGATTGTTGGTATGTTTGTTTGGAAGGATTCTTAATGATTAATTACCCTTTAAGATTTGACATGTAAAAATTTAGATAATTTTGAGGGGATCCTAAATTAAGGGATTGATTCTATAGATTATTACCTGTAAGCAGGCCCTTTTTTGACACTTTTTAGGAACACGCTAATCCTCGAAAGTTGTAAGTCAATAATTTTTTTGTACCCTATCCATGGGGATGGCCTTGTCACTGTGTTTTTATTAAAAAAAAATGGTAGCTTCAATCGAGTAGGGAATTTGATAATTTAATGGGCGCGTACAACAGTACGTCCATTAAATTATCAAATTCATTCATATTTCGATATTTTTAAAATTTCATTTAAGGGCACTATATGCCCCCGCGTGCCCTCACGAAAAAGTCCTGCCTATAAGAAACGTAAACAAGTAAAACCAAAATAATAAAATGGGTCCAAAGCAATAAAACAGCGAGCATTTGGAATCTAAAATTCATTTTTGGGTGAGATAAAACGTTTATTAAAGCAGTATAATATCACACTACGACCCATAGGAACAAAGTATGGGTAGTAACAATAAAACGTGAACTAATCTCGCCAACTTTAGGCAATAACACGAAATGGGGAAAAAGACAACGAACGGTGGGTTGGCCACTGGGCGAGTGACGAAAATTCTCGAGCTATGAATGTCTAGGTCAAGCTAGGTCAAAGGGTAAACAACAGAGCTAAACTAATTTCACTCGATGGTTAGGGTTTATTTAATTTGAATATTCGTATCTATTTATTTGCATAAATTAATAAAAACAAGGAAAAATCGAAACCTTGAAAACCGTGAGACGAACTGATCAAATTTGACAAGGATATAATTTATAGTTAACAAACATCCGTTATCCACGGATTTTTCAATAGAGCTAGATTAAGGTGGTTTAAGAGCTTCATGCAAGTTTACTTTTACGTGGTCGAAGTCGTGGGAAACAGTTAGTTTATTCTATAACTCGAATGTTGCAACAACGCTACCGCTACTAAAGCCCTAGAAATTTAATGAATAACCTTGTTAAGCCTTTCTTTAATAAATTTTATGAATAACCTTTTTAAGCCTTTTTTTAAATAAATTTCACGAATAACCCTTGTTTAGCCTTTCTTTGATAATTTTTACGAATAACCTTTGTTAAGCTTTCAATTAAGTATTTCAGCGTTTCTTTCAGCTCACATTTGATAAAACTATGTGATTATTTCCGTGTCTAAGCATAATATATTGCATTCTATTTTAAAATTCACTTTCATACTACTACCGTTTGTGACGTGTTCATAAGACGTGGTGTGTTATTAAACTCTAAAGTTTCCATATCGATACTGTTTTATATAAGAAAGCCAATATTCAAGAAACCGTGTTTAGCTTGAGAAGCTCTATACGTGCGTCATAAGCTCTAAGTTCCCGTCTTTGACGTACGTCACGCCCGTGATACAAATGCGTTCGTGGAACAAACTTATGAAGCCCATATTGCAATCTGTATTTGTCTATATTTTCTAGAAAATTCCTGCTGCTCGTCGTTTGGAGTTCCTATTTTTCTTTAAATATGACAAATCATCATCATCATCATTGGCCATTTCATCTGTTACAGATGATTGAAACAGTGTGTAGTTTAGCGACACTTCCGTTTGTGGCTCTGCAACCCAATCCTGGATTGACACGAACGGCCACACCCAGAGCAGATGTACACTCCAACAGAACCACATGGGTGATTGTTGCTGTTCTGCTGTTTAGCCCTTTTGTCGGCAAGTCTGTCGAACCAAGCTCTGTCATGCACCTTGACACCTTGGTCTATTAAATGTCTCCACTGCTCCTTGTTTTCCGCAAGCCTCTCCCAATCGCCATGCTCGATATTGAATATGACAAATAGGATACCTATTTCTAAACAGAAATTCCGTGTTTCTTACTTTGAAAATAAATGACTCGAATAGAGAATCAACTAAATAGTATTTGGCTTAGTGTAATGCAAATTCAACACCACAAATTGCTGAACAGCAGCATCAATCAGAGTTTAATTACGATTTAATTGTGATTATAAATGTATTAAGCTCGGTGATTTTGGCCATGCCTAATCATTAATGATTAGAGAAAAAAAAAATACATTGAAAAGAGAAGAATTTTTTAAATTTTGATACATTACACTTTTGACATAAAAGTTCAGATGTTAGTTTAGAAAACCATAAATCCTGTAAGGATAAAAGCAATACCAATCACTAAAGTACAGTTAACCTTTCGTTTTGTTTCATGAAACTCTTTTATGCTTCCAAATAAGATAATTTACACCGCAACTCCGTAGAGCAGAAACATTAAATTGCTTTATATTTTGTTACAGGTTCGCAGTTAAATCTCACTGGAGCTCGTAAAACTGCCAGCAATATTCGCTTTTACAAAGGGAGCTACCACAATTTGGTAATATGAACGAAACCAGCCCAAATTACCCATATTCGGAAAACATTTCCGATAAGTTTATCAACGAAACGCAAGACGCATCGCCGTCACCTCAAATTTCCAGCTACGAGAACATTATTGACAACAAATGGATACAAGCCGTCTTCTTTGTAGTCTATACCACTATCTTCGTATTGGGTTTGCTTGGCAACCTTTTAGTTTGTTTCGTCGTCATCCGGAATAAGGCTATGCAGACTGTCACCAACCTTTTCATAAGTAATTTAGCTCTATCAGATATACTATTATGTGTGTTGGCAGTTCCATTTACACCTTTATACTCTTTTCGTGGTTCTTGGAGCTGGGGTTCTCTGTTATGCCATATGATGCCTTCCGCCCAAGGTTGTAGTGTATACATTTCGTCTTTGACCCTAATGTCCATAGCGATTGATAGATTTTTTGTAATCATTTACCCTTTTAGACCTAGAATGAAGATTGAGACTTGCATCACAGTCATTGTTATGATTTGGACTTTCTCTGTTACGGTCACGCTTCCGTATGCTATATTTATGACTTATTATGATATAGAAATTGGAAGGTTCTGCGAAGAAACATGGCCGAGTGAAAAATTACGAAGGGTTTTCGGTTCCGTTACTTCTATCCTTCAATTTGTTTTGCCATTCACCGTGATTGCATTCTGTTATACTTGTGTTAGTTTCAAATTGAATGATCGCGCAAAAGCCAAGGCGGCTAGTAAAAATACCAAAAAGGAGGAGTTCGATAAATATAGAAAACGTCGCACGAATCAGATGTTGATAACGATGGTCACAATATTTGGTCTCTCGTGGCTGCCTCTAAACGTTACAAATCTATACAATGACTATTACATATATGCGATACATTCGAAATATTATTTTCTCATATTCTTCTTGTGTCACGTAATAGCGATGTCTTCGACGTGCTACAATCCTTTCATTTACGCTTGGATGAACGAGAACTTCAGAAAAGAATTCAAGCAATTGATTCCCTGTATTGACACTTCTGCGCAGCTGCGAAGTAACATTCCATTAGAGCAATTAGGTGTACAGTCTGAGAAAACCTTTAATGGCAACACCGCAACTGACAGTCTAGGTTCCAGTTCCCAAAGAGCCACTTCGTTTAGACATAAAAGGAAACCGAGTGCTGCGGCCGACGTAGAAAAGAGCGGAGTGGAATTAAATGAAGATTTGTTGACGGTAGACGTGAAACATTGCCACATTTCGACGAGCTACAATTTGAGAAGGGAATCTGTTAAGTTAAGATTAATTAATGAAGAGTCTTTTGACGGATCGCCGGCGCAAAGCCAATTCTAACGATTGGTTTCCTGGGTAAGATATTAAATAAATAAACTTATTATCAAAATATGATCGTCATTGCAAACTTGGGCAAGGAAAGAAGTTTTTTAAAAAAAAAAACAGTTCTTTTTCTTCTTTAAGTACTTAAAAAAAGTTATGATATGAATACTTTGACTACTATTTTAGTTGTCTTTAATGCCTGAGCCAGAAATAGCTCAAAGTGTTTGTACATTTTTGTCCTCGAAAACTACAAAGTACCACAAAACTTTGTGCAGCTACACAAAGTCCCCGGCCACACTGCATGATCATTGAAATGAAGCTTTGTTTGGCTCCAGCATATAGTGACATTCTTGCTTCTTATAAAGCAGTTAATGCTGCTTTTTAAGCTGACTATATAGTGTTTGCCAACGAATCCCTTAGAAGATGAAAGTGATATTTTATAATTCCAAATCTCAGGATAGCATTTGAAATGTTATTTGAGCTACATATAAACCGCATTTCGTAAATAGTCAGTCTTTGTTAATTATTATTTGCTCTGAATATTCAATGTCTAAATAAAAAACAAATTCTGAGGACTTTTTTGAAGAATTATGTAGAAAAAACACTACTTTAAGAATTGAAAAATGTTGTACATAATTCAAATTAACACTTGACTGACATTTTTGTCAGATTTGTTTATTTTTAACAGATTTTTATTTTTTTTTAAGCTATCTATTTTAAGAAGAAAGTGTGTTTGTTTTTCTGTGTAACAAATCATTTCTTTCACAGGTACGACCATCGAGACGTTCCCGAGTGTAATAGAAGGGAGTGAGGACTTGAGAGAAACCAATATTTTTGGAGCATGTTTTTGTACTGGGACTTCTTTGCTGATTTTGACTATGAGACGATGATGAATACGCTTATGAATTTATATGACTTCTTGTTGTATTGTAGTACCTTTTAATGTTATCTTAAGCACAGTTAATCCTGTCTAGCACCACTGCCACACAACCTTACCTCTTGTCCACGTAGATGTAGCGAACATAAAGATTCGTATTGTAAGATAATGTATTGAATTAATCATTTTGATATGACTATTAAGACGGTGTGGGGTAATTTCTGTTCATCAATAGATGAAAAAAATCGTGCGACTTAATTGAAAATGTCTTAATTAAAAATAGATTTTTAGACAAATTAAGTAATTCCTTCTTTCATGACTGGATTTACGTAACTGTACGTAAAATAGAGTATATTTTAAGAATCTTTCTTATTACCAGTACCTGAAATTTTCACGACTGTAAACTAGCACAAATATATTATAAATTTTAATATAATTAATATAGATTAATAATGAAAACGAGAGGAGGGCATCCGTACCGAATAGAAAACTGTGTACACATATTTTTAAAAATCAATCGTTGTTCGTTATACTCGCTAAACGTCGTTGCAGATGTCCATGGGCGCCGGTAGGCACTTCGGTGCCTGCTGCCTGCTCGTCTGACCCCTTGTAACATAAAAAAAATAAAAAAAACAATTAGCGTTAAGTATTTAATTCGTGCCGGTAAAATCAAATTACTTTGCATATAACGCATTTCACAACGAGTTAAAAGACGCGTTAAGATTGAGTTCTATATATCTAGTAGTAGATTGCCGTGGGAACGATAGTGATGATAATGATGGTGATGATGATGATGATGGTGATGGCAATGGTGATGATGATGATGATTATAATGGGAATGCTAAAGGTGATGGTGGTAATTATAATGGTGATGATAATGCTTACGAGGTTAATGATGGTGATGGAAATGATGATGATGATGGCAGAAAAAGTGATGGCGGTGTTAATCGTTTTAACGATGATTTCTGTGTCAGTGACGGATCATCAAGCGCTTAATGAAAGAGCAATATATTTAATCGCATCCGTTTACTTTTACGGCATCGTAAATTTCACCCTTGTATATCATAATTTTTATATAAGCCAAATGAAATTAGGATATATAAAGGAAAACAAATTTCGTTCAATTAATTAAATCATATTCGAGTGATTGAGAATTTCGTATACGCTTTAACTGCGCTATTATTATATAAATTTCAATTAAAATACACAGCCTAATCATTTAGGAAATTAATTTATTTGCCGAGATAAACGCCGCAAATAACGTTAAATTTAACGATTTACAAATTTTGTTGAATGCGATATTTAGCGAATACGTATTGCATTTAGCCGCGACTTTGTCTGGGTTAGAGGCTATCTTTAAAAGCATGATTAATATCCTGATTAAAATTGCCAATCTGCTTTTAAAATAGCTTCTAAATTGTAGTTTTTTTGGGCGGTAGTTCCAATTCAAAATTAATTTATTCGCTTGTTTTTTTTTTGCAAACACTTATTGTAAAAGTCCGTTTTTTACTCAACTTGGTGTGGAGTATGCTGCGCCCCCCGATCATTGTAGGTGTTTACTACGTAATTTTCTACCAAGTGACTTGTTGTATTCTCGTGTGAATTGATAAATGTATTACGCCCGATAAGGTAAAGAAAATATGTTAATAAATTATACACCAATAACAATTTTTGGCCTATTTCTTGTCATTAGTTTTAGTTAGCCTAACGGCAAAAGTACAAAATAATATGGGCAGGCGTTGTAATTTACTCAGAGATAAAAAAATCTTATGAAACTTCGGTAAGCATGTTATAAACATTGAAGATTAAACAACTCTTGAACTATAATGAAAGTAAATTTGCCAAATCTCCGAACTTCTCCTTTCTACCTCATTTTTAGGGTTCCGTAGTACTGTTAGAAACCCTTATAATTTTGCTCTGTCCGTCCGTCCGTCCGTCTGTCTGCCCGTAAGGTAACTAACTAAAAGAAAATACCGTTAAATTTCCTTGTTTTTGATCGCCAGGGAGAAGACGGAGGGGGCACTCGGTCACCACATGCGACAGGTTTTAATCTGGTGCTCCGCAATCACATTGTGGTGAATCTATTAGTTCCCATTTGTAAAGGTGGCGATACGATTTTCCGAGGTTGGTCCGAAATCGGTTTAGGGCTGTACACACCTTCCTTTCAGCTTTAAAACCGAGCATCTCCTTTTTGAAATTGTAATCCAGGCATAGGCAATGATGATGATGACCGGAATCGGAGGTGGAGATAAAAAGATTACGAGCAGGTCTAGTAAAACATTGTCATATATTAGACCAGCATCACCAAAAAGCTGAACTTGGTGAATACAATAAATATTGACGGACAATCAAGTTCAGGGAATGAAATTTTGTATTTACTTTCCACCTTAACAAATGATCGTCAGTGATTGCGATGCGTTTCGACCTCTCATATAATTTCCGATTAAAATTTATCGGAATCAAAATTTGTTTTTCCGAATGTGCAAAATTAATCGGAAATTCCGAACTTTCGGAATATGAATGGAACCACTGTAACATTCCTGCTTGTAACATGCTATTTATATTCGTTACACATATGTTACGTCGTTATACGGGCGCCACACTATAGCTTCCAATATTTGTTTGATCACTATTGATGAACACTAGTTTGACCACTAAGTGTGGCATAGTTCAAAGTCCCATGCGTTCAAATATTTGAGGCTATAGTGTGGTGGGGGCTTGATAGATATATGAAGGTAATTTTTAACTATATTTTTCAGCAAATAAATCCATTAATATGTTTGGTTTAATTACTACAATTTTTCTGTTATCATTTAAAAAAATAATTCTTATTTAGACTAATTCTTTGTCATGTAATAAAATTTAAGTAATACATATTTTTTAATGTTACGTAAATTTTTATACAATTACTAAGTAATATTAATAGATACCTTTTTCTAAAGAAGTATTATGTGAGTGCAGTATACATCTCATTTTTACTTTTGCGGCCCTTGAGTGCCATAGTTTGGTGGTCACTGATCTAAGTCAAGTTATATGTATGAAATGAGTAGGTTACCTTGCTTTTGAAAGTTTTCTTCACGGAGAATGCAAACTAATGCCAAAAACTTATTAACTTCCCGCAAGTATAGTACAGTTCCATTGTTAAGTTTTATTAGGCTTGAGCTCTGGCTATTGAAAGTATTTACTTCAGTTTCATCTACCATTCTGAAAGATAGACATATTATATGAGTAAGATATATTAATAAAATAGGTATACAAAGCTACGTTACGGTATTCATAATAAAAGCAATTAACATTGGCACTCGGAAAGTCCCAACAGAAGTGATAAAAAAATAGATGTGTCAGTAACGGTGACGATGACGCGAGCTCCTTGATTTTTGTTCACCCGAAAAGTACACATATATACACAGTATACATATAGCTTATGGAAAGCGTGCGGTGACGAGAATCCCCTATACAGATTTCTGACGCGCTCGAGGAAATCCCAAAATCTTCTATTGGGCTCCCTATCTATTATTAGTTCTTATTCTTAAAAATCTTTGCTAAAATGAAATGAAACTTTATCGAAAAGTTTACTATCAGGTTTATCAGCAAATGTTGAAATTGGTCCTCAGAGTTACGAACCAGTCGGGTCGTTACAAATTATAAAGTGTTAAATCCAAGTCGTCCCAAGAACACTTGTAAGATCGAAACTTCGGTGCTTCCGACTGCTTGGCTTAATTAATGAAATCACTGAGGTAGCTTAGCATTAATTTAGTTTGGAAATAGTTGATAGATTCATGTGTTTACTTCGCGGTAAACCATACGGTGTTCCATACATTATTTGGTGAATGCGTTACGCGAACGGTGCTTCTGGGAACGGTGAACTTGATTATTTCGTAATTTTATTCTCTTGAACAAATTTATAAATTAATATTTGTTCAATACATTAAATATTCTACGTTTATAGGGGATAAAATTGTAAATTAATTTTAAAGATCAGTTATTCATATAAAGAAAAAGTTTTACTACAGTCGTGTGGTCTACTGGTGAATGTGTAACGCGAACGGTGATTTCTTGATTATTTCGTAATTTCATTTTCTTGAACAATTTGATAAATTAATATTTGTTCAATACATTAAATGTTCTACATTTAAAGTGGATAATATTGTAAATTAGTTATGTGGTTCTGTCAACTTAATTTTATTAATTATCAAATAATCAGAGCCTCAATAGCTCAACGGTATAAGATATAGAATGAAATCCGCAAGGTACCCAGTTCAAACCCCACCGCCTTTGGGGCATTATCGCACCCACTCTTAATACAAGCTTTTAATTTAAACTTAGTAGGAGATAAAAAGGGAATATTAGACGTACCTAAAAAGTATTCCTAATATTCTTTAAAAAAAATCTAATATGTCACGTAATCTGTAGAAATCCAAACAAACTAGGTAAATTTAATTCATGCTTTGTAGCTTACATAAAGAAATATTTTTTATATATATTAACTTAAAGTTTTGCGGCTTTTTGCAAAACGTCTTTAATTTTTCCATATTTTTAAAGTCCAAATCTAGATCGCAAGGTTGTGGATTTTAAGACATTGAGGTGATGACGGTGGATATTCAAATTTTGACGAGATTTTCTGTAGTGGATTGCATCTGCCGGCATGTTTTACAATGAGATAAGATACAATAAGATAACTTTTATTTCTGAAAAATTATACGTATAGTCGACCAAGAAAGCTCTTTACCATTTTGAATGACAGCTCATACTTAAACAAAATTTTGCTATAATTGTTAGAAATTAAGGTTATTATGCATAACAAGCAAAAATGAGCTTTTTAACTAATTGACGTGCAAACGACATTCGACCTTAGGGTGGCAAACCAATTTCTTGGTCGACACTACATCACTAATTACATGATCAATCGCATGAGGAATGGGAGGATCATCATCATCATCATCAGCCTGCGGCAATCCACTGCTGGATGTAGGCCTCTCCCATGGCATTAAAATCGTTTTAGCAGTTTAGAAGTCCATCGCGGACAAACAACGTGGCTGGTAATTTCTATATACTATGATAATATTAACCTTATATATAGTCATTCATTACTGTAAGTACATGAAAACGCCTAACATACATATTAAGACAAACATTAGCTAAATTTCAAATGTAAACATTCAAATATTTGCGTTCTAAGCGTCCATAAAACTAAAGGAGCGAAGCGAACGTAGAATATTTGCTCCGATGGAATCCAACCCGCCGCTAATGCGGCGTCGAGTTGTTCTTGCTAACGTTTTTGGCAAACTTTCAACTGTCACACGCATCGCAAACTCGACCGAAAAATAGGTTAGCACACCAGAATAAGATATAATATAACAAATATATTTTTATATGTATTCATATGCGAGCCAAAGTTATACAGCCTAAGAGCTCTGGCAACAAGAAACACGCATATTTAAAACAAAAACTACGTTTAGAAGACCGGCTTACGCTCAACTAATGTTTTAATTTTATGGTGACGATTATACTGATGAAATTACTTAATCACCTTGTATTTATAAAATAGCGCAAGCAGGGTTTTAATTAGTAGATTGGCTT
Source organism: Charaxes varanes (assembly GCA_024363005.1). NCBI lineage: Eukaryota > Metazoa > Arthropoda > Insecta > Lepidoptera > Nymphalidae > Charaxes > Charaxes varanes. The sequence continues at coordinate 6,057,952 of JANCMC010050420.1, read as the reverse complement.
TCCTAATGTGTAGTGTAGAGATATGTACTTCGTCTGAATATTTAATTCAATGGAATTTAATCAACTGGAAAACATTCAACTGTCACAACCATCGCAAGCTTGACAGAAAAATAGATTATCACATCATAATAGGATATAATATTTGTTATATTCTTCCACCGTGTACGTACCGTTATGGCAACACTATTCACAGCTAGTCTGTATATTTTCAACCAGCTGTGTCCGCGGCTTCGTCAAAAATTAGATTCAATTTTGGCGTGACGATATAAAACCTTTAGCCTTCCTCGAAAAATAGGCTATCTAACACTGAAAGAATTTTTCAAGTCGGACCAGTGGTTCCTGAGATTAGCGCGCTCAAGCAAACAAACAAACTCGTCAGCTTTATATATTAATATATAGATATCTTATAGCTTTCGTTGAACACTTGTCCTAAAATGCGTTCCAGAGGAATTCGTATTCTCTGCGTTTCATAAATATACCCTTCACGTTACTAGGGTGATAGGGAAATCTTAAATTAGTATGTCAAGATGTGATTATGATGAACCGCGGCAAGTGTTGACTTATTAACTCAGTAGCTATTTGGGTCGCGTGGCTTAATTACGAGAACGATGAATAAATATATAGGACTATATGACACACGGACGTCTGTTCCTAAGGTTCCTAAGACAACTTAATGCCTGTGTTATAGATAACAGCCGCCTGCTATACACAATTTTTTTTTTTTAAATATATACATATAAATATACACCCAGACTCAAGGTGGTTTCCTCGGCCTACCTGGTCGTCGGCGGCCACTGGTGGGAGCTCATAATGTCGCGACATTGATCCACCTTTGCGGGTCCATCCTTGACACGTGCCCAGTCCATTCCCACTTCAACTTTGCTGACCTCTTCCCCACATTCATCACTCCAGTCATTTTAGGTATTAAAAGAAAAGACCGAGTTCGCAACACCACCCTTCACATAGTATAAAACAAAATCGCTTCGAAATAAAGAAATTTAAACTACGCAAAAAAGCAGAGTGATTAAAGAGGAAGATTTATATGTTTAATTGTCCCATGCAAAGTGATGGATCTCTAGTTTTAGTATAATATGCGCCATATAAATAATCTTTGCTTACATAAATACCCAATGAGACACGGACTCTGTTTTTGCTTTGGAAAATATCGTGTGACGATATTTGACTATGCAATGCAAAAACCTACCAATACCGTATTTTTAACTATTTAAATAAACGATTTCGTACCGAGATAAGCTTAGTTTACAATTGGTAATCAATAATCGCGATGCGTTTTTCACGTGTTTTGTATGTTAACTTATATATGTTCTTTAACTGTTGAACAATCAAAAATATTCCGATGAACAGTTTTTTGTTGACGTGGAATTCGAGTCCTTCCTGAATTGTATTGATTCATCACAAATCAACTCGAGTATATTACTATTGTACGGAGTGAATAGTGAATTTCTAAATCAGAAATCTACAACCGTGCAATTTTCTGGGAATTAAAAAGTTCCACTCAAAAATGTTCTAAGTCTGCTTTCGCTGTCTCGGAAACAACTAAACAGGTTGTACGTTCGAATTGTGAAACACTAAGACCTAAGTGCTATTCAGGAATTAAAAAGTTCCACGCTCATCTATCAATAATTAAAAAGTTCCATAGAGTTTCCACTAAAACTTATCTATAATGTTATTTCCGGGATACATCAATATTATGCATATTTAACTTGCCACAATCAATATTTGTGTCATAAATTATTCATGAGCATTACAAGTGAAGCTTATTCCATTTGTCTATCTGTCCATTAGAGAAGACGTTTCGTATGAACAGTTTATGCATAAATACACCCACGCTCCTATTATCCCACTGTAATAACAAACGATTATTTAAACATCATGTAAATAAATTTATTAGTGTTCATCCAGTAGCCAAAATTTGACTGAATATGGTCAACTACACTGCTACAATACTTGCTAATGTGTTACCGGCTGTTTTTCTCACCTGTTTTTCTAATCGCCCGGCTTCACACAGAGCAATTAAAATATAGAGTTATCAAAATAAAAAGTAGCTACGAAAATATGCCTTTCTAATATTGAAAGAATTTTCAAAATCGGATCAGTAGACGAGAAGGTCGTGGCCTAATCAGTGATCGGTATTTGACTCGATCGCTAGGTTAAGTTGCTCTAGCTGCGACCGGGTGATAGATGGGTAAACCGAATAAGATAGTACAAAATAAAAGAGAGATACGTTCAGAAGTATCTGGGCAATAGCACTTGACATGAATTTCAAATGCACGTTGTACCCGGCACCCGCTCGGTGAAGCCATGAAATGCTAAGAAATTCGTCTCTCTCGTAAAAATTGCTTATATACACGAATAAACAATTGGCGTCAAAAACCAAAGCCGCTTATTTCTGACACTGTGTAACCTGACGATTATATCTCGTAGCTACGGTCAACCTTTCGTCGTAATTGTTCAGTGAAGCAAAGGTCGCGGTTCAAGGTTCTATTCCGTGCAGACACCCAGCATTGACTGTTATCTGATCTAACTAGTTCCTACATTATAAAAACTGTTATTAAAAGAAACGTACGTACTTCGTTGCGTTTCGTCGAAATAATTTATAACGGTGTATTTATAATATTCCCTTGCTCGCTTTGGGCGAAAGAAAAAAGTAAAATTATTTCAGATTATGAACTACATCTGCCAGAAAAGAGAATACCTATTCATTCAAAAGTCGTCAAGGTATATGTGAGCGTTTTGGTAGTATTGTTGTTTATGGGTTTCGATAGTCGCTTATATCAGAGTGGATTGCCTTTGACATCAATTAAAAATGACTTAATTTAAATCCATGGCATTTAACTTCCTGACAAAAAAAAATTATATGCGTGACTCATCATAAAACTAGATTATGTAAAATTAAGTAAAGCGGAAACATTAATCTAGAATAGAAGTAAAGTTCAAGGGTAAGTAACATATATTTATTTAATTTTCTTAAAACGTAGTTAAGGTTATCGAAACGGGTCAGGTCTACAATCATGTGAACATATTCTAGAACCATCATATTTTATGATTATAAGAACTAAGGATAATATCGTCTTTTCTGTATATAGAGACGTTCAAATTCAAATGATATTTAATTAAAGTAAACTTTTATAAGCACTTTTGAATCGTCAAATATTTTAAAAGCGACCACTGATTCGGAAGAGTCGTGCCTCAAGGAGAATCGGCAAGAAACTAGTTAGCCACTTTTTTTTAATAGTTTTCTTTTTAAATGAGTTTAAGTTACACTTTTGCTTGGTAACTGTAAACTACAAAGCTGGAGCGCTTAATTTTCAAGCAGATTTATCTTTAATATAGTCCTTGACTATAGTAAAGATCGTAAGATTAAGGCGTATTAACGCCTTACGAATAGGCGTGTTTTTAACATGTTTTAATTTAAATTTATATATTTATAACATTATGGCATCTGAAATTTTGTTAAATAAATGCATACTCGTGCCCACACACGATTTCTGTAGTCTACCTAGACGCAGGAACAGAGTCACAAGTTTATTCCCGTTTCTAGTTTGCCCATCGTGCACATCAAATTTTTTTATAAAGGTGAAAAGTTCAAGTAGTGTAATATGTAGATGGAGGCCTGTTGCTGTGGCTATTATAAGTGATACTATTTCACAAAGGCGGGCAACGCAACTTGGAGTTTTCAGTTGGTTCTGCCTCTATTCCGTATTCTTAGGCATCGATACTGACTTATACTGCCGTAAACCATTTGACCATTTTTTTTTATACAAAACTAGCCGTGCTCGCGACTTTGTCCACTTAAAATAAGGTAAAAAAAATAGATTCAATTTTAGCGTGATGATAGACTATAACCTTCCTCGATAAATAGGCCATCTAATACTGGAAGAATTTTTCATATCGGACCAGTAGTTCCTGAGATTATCGCTTTCAAGTAAACAAACAAACTCTTCAGCTTTATATATAAGTATAAATAAGAAATAGTAATATTTTTGGAAGCTGTATTTACTATAATACAAATGATAAATCACCAAACTACGCATACAATAAGAGGTTAGGTATCATTAACAGAGGGGGGGGGGGGGGGGGGAGGACGTTACGCATTCGATCCGTGGCTACCCAAACCTTCTCGCGTTAGTACAGTTTATCTTTATAAAACTCAACCTTTTAAGAGTTAAGTTTTTGTTGTATATATTTAGTAAATTATAATTTATAATACACAAACTCATGGGATTATTCCGAAAAAAGGCATTTCTTATAAAATATGAATAATTAGAATATTATTATTCATTTTCTCTCAGTTACTTAACTTAGTCAAAGACACATATATAATATGTGTATTTGACTAAGTTCGTATGAACTTAAATCATAACTTTTTTGATTCTATTTTTAACCCAAAGAATTTTTTGAAAAATCATGAAACTTATACACGTGTATAAATTATATAATCTCTATATAAATTATTATAATAAGAGAAGTAATTTTGAAAATTTTAGGCACTTCGGTCTCTTCTGGTTTAGGGGTTCCTACCCCTAAACCAGAGGCAAACGGTCCGTTTTAACCAGTAAAATTTAGGAACCGAGCAAGAGTCAGGGCAATGACTAGTTTTAATATACAGATAACATTCATCATAGTATCCGGCAGCGAGTGGTGTTTATTACAACACGCAAACTAATATACAACCAAACCGCCCATACAGCGACGCGTCAGATATTCAGGAGTAGATGACGTCACGCCTTTGATCCACCGCCCGCCCAAGCTTCACTCTACGATATTATCTCTGCACTCGACCAAGACTCGAATCAAGTTGCCATAGATAATAATATAGACTATAGATAATAGTATATACTAGGATACGCCATAGACAACTTATACTTTATGCTCTAGAAGACTATGCTCTTTTGTTCAGAGCCCCTATCAGTTTATTTTATACTAGCTCTGCTCGAAGGTTGGGCTACTTACTATATATTTCATTGTATTATCCTATAATATTGTCCCCGGTCCCGTTTCCTTTCCAATTCCCGTTCCATAATGGTTCCCTGTTTTGGCTTTAATAGCTTAAACATGTAAGATAGATATATGCTTTCGCGGGCTTTTTCGTATCCTCGTTCTGGTGGCAGTTTGTTGTGATTTACGGATTCGATTACCGTGTGCTCGACTGAACTGGAAAGCGTTCGTTCTCTTGTTTCGGAGGCCAAGACTCACTTTAAGTCGTTGCGCCAGAGGAGTAAGTAAGTAAGAACAATGGCCCATTATGAAGTTTGAGTGATTGTGGATTTGGAAGCTATACGCCATTAACGGTGTGAAAAAGGTATGACAAATTTTCAGCTTGCAATATGGAAAATTTCAAGTCTCTACATCAAGTAGTTTGAAAGTCCTAGGAAAGGAACCACCTTACGGGACGGACAAGCACAGCGAAACTATAAGGGTTTCTTGTAGGGCTAGCCGTAGCCCAAGGAACCTTTCAACCAATGTACCAAGGAAGATAATTCAAGTAGTCACATACTAATATATTATTTACTAATATTTTAGTATGTACTACTCCTAAATACAGGTTACTAAATTACCTAGTTAGGACGCCTAACAGGAACCTATCAATTATGAAGCATGGATACAGAATCATGTATATTTTGCATCCTAAATGTAAATGTGGAATTATATTATGTTCTATGTAATATTAGGTTTATAACATTTCCTTACAAACTAATGAAATAAATAAATAATATTTTAATTAAATAAAAACGCCCGTGCATGTAATCACGTTTTTAGATTACCTTATATTTTCTCTTCTAGTATCATAGAAGCAAATGAAAAATACATCTTTGAGACAACTTTATTATATAAAAATCCTTACAGCCTTAAAGAATACAAATAACAATGTAAAATTAAACTTATAATTAAATTTTATTTTAACATAATGCTAATAAAATGTATAAGTCTTCTATTCGCCCGTCATTACCTCGAGAAATTCTGAAAAAAAAAATATGTAAGTTATTTTTTTCTTTAATTACGTGAAATCAAATTGAAAGTAAAATAAAATACCACGACAACAGGAGATAAAGCTGTGATTTTAATATAATTGTGTCCTATATACATTAATATAAGAATCGACTGTATAAACCGTTGGCTTCCACGTAAATAGTCGTGACCCCAAATTACAGTAAAGCGTTACAAACAACGAAATTGTAATATAATTGTAACTCAATAATATATTTTTGTATACAATAATGTGTAATGTAATCTTCATTATTGAATATATATTTGTTTATTATATATTTTACGCCTAAACCGTTACACCAATTTTGATGAATTTCGGTACAGCGATAGATAGGACTTTAGAGAAGGGAATAGGCTACTTTTTGTCGAGAAAATAAAATTTGAAAGCGGCGAAGTAGAGGTTGAAAGTCGAAAATAACTTGGACTAATTTGCGGGTTAAAAGCCAGTTGTTTATATAACTGTGAACCTTTGGTTTGGCCACAACACCTAAGATATTATTCCTCAAGCTTATGCTAAACTGCCGCGGTTGTGTTTATTACTTATGAAATAACCCGGTCGCAGCTAGAGCAACTTAACTTAGCGATCAACTCAAATGCCGACCACTGATTAGGCCACGACCTCCTCAAAAAGCTACAACCTCCTCTGTTGATTTTAAATTTAAGTAACTAAATAATAATAGATTGTCATTGGCTTTTTTTAATAAGGCAACCCAATATCAAAATAATCATGACATTTGTCCAAGCAAAGGTATAGTTTTATGATTGTGGAAGACATTTTTTTTACTACAAGTAATTCTTATGCCGTAGCCAGACATACCTTCCTTTGAATGATAATTTTGTGTGGCCGGGGACTTTGTGTAGCTGCGTAAAGTTTTGTAGTACTTTGTAGTCTTCAAGAACAATACTGTACACTTTGAGCTATGTATAGCTCCGGTATTATTCTCTTTCTCGATTTTGACAACTGTTTATCTATGGTTCCGGTTACAGAGAAGATTATTCAAAATAATTCCGAATTCTAAGTGAGAATTTCACCTGAACAGTGATTAATTGTTAATTTAAAAATATACTATAGTAATATACATTTTTTTTCCTCGTACCCATATTGGCATATTTTCGGTGCAACAAAGTCAGAATCAAGCCAATTATTTCGCTTCCTGTTTACATTTTTTTATTTATTGTATTAAGATTTTGAAATATTACTATTAAGAGCAAAACTTAATCAGATTTTGTTGCACTGAAAGCGTGACATCCTAAATATCACTTTAAACTATAAACTTTTTAACATATCGCACTATTGGAATAGGCTATTTGTTTATTTTTCAGAAACTAGTTAATGACCTTGCAGTCACCTAAACTCAAAATGTAAAGATTTCAGCACCAAACACGAACTGTTACCTGGTTAATCTTGCGTTATTATAAATCCATTTATATTTCAGCGCCAAAACGCTCGTAAACTATCATGGCGTTCTTTCAACGTAACGTCTTGCCAAACAGACAGCTGAGCGAATTGGAGTGTGCGTTTGCAATAACAATTTGTTTGGCAAAGAGTGACGTCATGGGCTCTGATTATTGTTCGGTTACGAGGTTACGAGATTTATGTATTTAATTTAATTGATTTATATTTTTAAAATATGAAACAATTCGACATATTTTAGAAATTCCACTCAATTTATGTAATATTTAAACATACCCATTACAAAAATGTATTAGATTTTTTTGTGGCAACTAATTTGTATCAGACATGAGATACTAATAACTAACATGTAGTAGAATACTACATGGCCAATAAAGTTTTAAATTAAAAAAAAGTGTTAGCACAGAGGCACGACTGCAGTTTAACCTTTACACAGCACAAAACATTTAATTTTACTTCTCATAAATGTAGTAGAATACTAAATAGCCAGTAGGGTTTTATATTAAAAAAAAGTGTCAGCAAAGGCACGACTTGAGTTTAATTTTATTCCCCATAAATTTTCACACACGTGAATATGAACACCGAATTTTTACTAGCTTGCAACTATAGTGCTTTAAAAACAAAACGGAATAGTGAAGAGATAAGCTGTTACAAAACAATTCAGATAGCATATATTCAAACGATTGCGTTGTTCTTTTCGAGCGGGATATGCATCCCGGGATTAGCCGGGATTCGCTGCATGCGCGGGATCCCGGGATTAAATATTCCCGGAGCGCTCGCCTATCATAATTCCGAAACATGATATCAAGAGGCCGCGCCACAAATCTTGGCTGCTGGCATGCAAACTACTGCATTTGCATGGGCCTGAAGCTCCCAAACCAGCGAGCAAGGAAACATCGATTAAATTGAAGTAAATGTCAAAAAAGTTCTTAAGGTTTACTAGAAATTACCAAAGAATTTAATTTAGATGTCTTGTAAAACTTATCAGATGCTTTGTCATTATAAATTTTATGAAAAAGGAAGATTTTCGAAATCTATGGTCTTAAATATTTAAAATGCTCATAGTGGGTGACTTTAGTCTATGGAAAATTTTAAAATTGCTTTTAATGATTTAAATTTGAATAATTTCGGCATAATGGCATTAGCAAATAATAATATATATTTCAGGCAGTGTTATAGATACAATGCACAATCTGACAGATTCCCGAAGAGTTTCTTTATGTCATTATAAAAATTATGAAGTTTTTCACTAGACTAGCAGAGTCTTACATAGCCACATTGTCATGATAACTAAAAATTCACATACTACTATCTATTAATTAGACTTAAACCACAATATTATTTCCGATCGTTACCAAAATATACATATTGCATGCTTCATAACGCAGACTGTTATGAGTAAAAATCACTCAACTCCTTTGTTGTGGCACTTGTTAATCATTGTGAATACGCACAAATTAAAAAAAAAACGTGTTTTAACACTACCTATACTTCGGAAGGATATTTATATTATTTAGTGTAAGAAAAAACTGATTCAAAAAAAAATATTACGCTAATGTTTTTTTTTCGCTTTAGAATTACGGGGCGCCGTTTCCTACTGTAAATGGGTGTGTGATTCAGTATCGTTTACTTATAGGTAATCAAAAACTAATTTTTAGCTTGACATACCATCTAGCGGACTATTAACGTACTATTAAGTATAGAACTTCTTATAAGAGATGGCGCTTAACGCTTATGGCAGTCTGCACAGCTGATAGCTCGCAAAAATGTGAGGCGTGCACGTTGGATTTTTCCAACTATTTTGGGCCTAGCGTTACACGAAGCGCCCCTAACCGCTGGTTTAGGTACCACAGTCGGATACGGGTATAATCTTTACTCGGCGACGCTTTCAGTGAATGTTAATAAACTACCGAGTTAAAGTTAGTTAAAGTTTCACATAATTGGCTCCGGAAAGTTCTATAGGAAAGAGTTTTCAGTTTATTCGTGGCTAATTATGGCTTATTATACAGAAAAGCCTGTTCCTTCTTGGGAATGTTTGCTTCTTTTAATATTAAAAATAATCAAAAAAAGACTGTTTCTGGATAAAATGTACATATATACTAATAATGTAATAAATTTATATGAGTAAATAATGTATTAGAATATAAAAGCTTGTGCAGGCGCTGTGTGCAACGGTAGTCAAGACCTCATGACCTTCAGTCTATTCTTCTACCCGAGGAGCTATCAAAGCCTAAACTTTAAGCTGCGCAAAAACCAAATAATACTGCATTCGCCTCAATAACACTGTAAGTTTATTCCACATTATAGAAAAATGCGTTGTAGGATTATGCCCGTACAACGCGCTTGTACAACCCCGAATGCGCATAATATATCAAAATATATATTATAAAATAATATTAATGCGTTATAACAGCACCGTGTTATAGGGGGGTTAAAGTATATACGATATATCACGAAGTTGTATTACAAATACGATCTAATTGTAACAATTTACGCTAACAGATTACATGACGATAAAAACATATCAAGACAAGATATATTGCTCCGGTGAGAAACAAGGTAACTAAGCAAGATACTTGTAATTACGTGTCATATTTATTGATCGTTAGCTCTTGTACTATTTGTCCTCAGACAGTGGCGCAAAGTCTAGGCTGATTTATTTAGTTGTCATAGTAAATGACAAAGTGTCACATAAAATAGAAATATTAAGCGAAAAGATCTCTGTAGGCCATATTAAACAATAGCGTATGTTCTCGCCATAGAATTTCAGAACTATCTAATTAAATCTACTAATACTTCTGAAACTTTAATTTTATATTGTTCACTATTTCGTTCACGAAGCAATTAATTTTTTATAGATATGTACTTTACTAGGCCGCGACTTTGTACGCGTAAAATTAGGTAAAAAAACATAGATTCAATTTTTGCCTGATGATATATAGCCTGTAGCCTTCCTTGATAAATGGGCTGTCTAACTCTGAAAGAATTCTTCAAATCGGACCAGTACTTCCTGAGATTAGAGTGTTCAAGCAAACAAACGAACAAACTCTTCAACTTTATATATTAAGTACAGATGAATAGATTTATTTTTTTCTTTTATAGTTATAAATTTATACAACTTACGGCATTTTCTTAAATAATTTTCACACAAGAACTCGATATATGGGACTTAATGATCTCGTTTATGTCGTATCAAAATCGATCTATCTGTTTCGAGAATTGAAGAAAAGCGTTCTTTCTTCTACCGTTAAAGTATCGATGATTCCCTTTATTAAATTATATTTCAATAATAAATTACGACTAATTCAATCAATTCAAAAGAAAATATTAATTTCTCAAAGGCCGGTAACGCATCTACGGCCCTCTAGTGTTGCAACTGTCCATAGGCGTCGGTAGTCACTTAAGTAACCTGCCCTTTTCCCCTTGTTTTATAAAAAAAAAATTATTATGTTCGTAATATATCCAACTGACTTTCTCTACTTCACATAGGTCTCATATAGTTTTGACCACTTTTACCACTGAATAAATCTAATTTTAAAGACAATAAATTCCTGAGTCACAATGTTACACAATAAACCAGCTCCACATCCCAAATGGAACCACGATAAGGTACTATTAAATTAATATTTACATACAAATGCCCGTTGATATGAAAAACAAAGACCACACACGCGCACCTTTCTCACGGTGGATAGCATCGAATCAATTCGAATCAACATTGATAACAGCTATGAATCAAGTGGACAATACTCGGACGGCTTGTGCCAGGGGTGGCAAACATTTATGTACATAGGACCCAAGTAGAATAAGAATATGCTTTTTTTATGATACAAGGGGCAAACGAGCAGGCAGCAGACACCTAAGTGCCTGCCGACGCCCATGGACATCAGCACGACCAGAAGGCTAGAAGATGCGTTGCCGGGTGCAATGACGAGTTTAGGCTACCAGGAAGTCTCACAAACCGAATAAAACGCGATAATAATACCATCACTTGAATTAGCCGATTTTATGTAAAAGAGAGGTACTGTCACTGACGGTATAGGGGTGTGACAATAGCAACTAGGGCACTCTAGGGTCGCGTACCCGTAGTGGATCGGAACAGTTGTCGGACAGATAAAGGAAGATCGACCGCCTGGGAGTAAGAGTACTTTCACACTAATCTCTCATCTGACGTCGAACGTATAGAAGGCCACTGAAAATCCGTGTGTAAGCTGAGTGGCTATCCTTTCATGATTAGATCAGCACAGAATAGTAGTTTAATTTTAAGAATACCATTGTTTTTTCTAAATGTTATCATTTTAATAATTCGTTGTTATGTTAAATCTTTCCTCTTTTCTTATACCACACCTATTATGTTTTGCTTGTATATAATAGTGTGATTTTTGAATATAGGATTTTTAAACTGAATTGAAGTACTATTTTTAAATAAGATTAACTTCTACGTTCTTTTTGGATAGTATTTACTAAATTACTATAACTTTTAAAGGTTTTTTTAATAAATTTTATGACAAATATCGCTGATACTACTACTGAAAAGGTTACCTGCTACTGATAGCATACACAATATAATGTGGACTATAAATTAAACATGATATATTAAAGACATAAACAGACATTTTAATTATAATTAAAAACTACATATTTATATACCACGATTGACTTATAACAATACGGAATCGGGAAATCCAAAATATGTACTTGTAACTTTTTATCTTAAAAATATTTTTTAATTTATTTATGTATCTCAAATGACATACACAATAAATACAACTCGACAATGAACTTTTTATCTTTAATGAGAGATTACCTCAAGAAACCCTTGAAAGGACCAAAACTTATTTATTATGCGGTGCCAGTACTAAATGTACATACATACTATAGAGAGAATTAAGCAGATGGAGATACGTGAACTTTCTAATATATGTCTGTGGGCGTTCGTAGTCACTCAGGTGAACTGTCTGCGCGTTTACCTCATGTTATACGAACATATAGCAAACATTAGCCTGAAATTGGCTTCAAAAACTGAAAATACTTAAAGGAAAAATATAAATAAACTTAAAAAAGAACAAACTGTTGGTCACCCCTGGTTTATAGATTGCATCGCGCTCGCAAGTTGAGGTGACAATTAAGTATTTTGACATGTTCTACTCTTTAATTTCATTTCAATGTAAAGAATTGTATTCGTACTACTTTTTTATAGAAAAAAGTAATTGTATTACTTTTTTCTATTATTACCACTAGCAAAAAACGTTGAGTAAAAAAATGTTACAAGTCCAGTTGTGCATCTACATCATCGAAGGACTTAGTTTTATCAAAATCGGTCATATCATTTAGGTTTTAGGTATTGATGATGTTGTAATTTTTGAACAATAATATGTGTTTACATAGATATTTTAACGTTTATAAAGATTTTTATCCCACCGCTACCACCATATTGTGTATTCAAAGAAATGACATCTGTTGACAACTGCTTTATTTTTTTTAATTCTGTATTACACAACAGTGACAGTGTCGTACAGTATAGCGCGCTAGATCTCCTTTACTACGCTCATTAACGGCACTAAATAATTTATTAGAAAAAATTCCACACTGTGATATATTTGCGACGAATGGACGAAAGTCATAAACTCATTGTAATATTATTTTTAATCTTGAAATTAAGTATTTGTAAATTACGTGCTTGCTGCCTGCTCATTTGCCCTTGTAACATAAAAAAAAATTATTAACGAGGAAAAAAATGATCGCCAATCTCGATCAAGAAGAAGAAGATTTACTAGCCGTTTCCCGCCACTTCGTCCGTGTAAACTTGCCACAGCCCTTAGACCTCCTCAAGAAAAATCCGTTTTAAGCAGACGTCGGCTAAATAGAAACTACTTTCCTGACAAATTTTCTTCCCTATACGTCCCGTGGTTTTCGAATGTTTGTTAGGCAATCTTCGGCTTTAAAGCCGAATGCTTGAGATGATTTAATAAACTGTGTATTAAATCATCATAAGCAAACATCGATTAACAAACAAACTAAATAAAAAAGAATTAACACAGTTACGCAATTTACGACCCAGATTCCTCAAGTTAAGAATTTAACTTTTATGCCCCCGTAATAGTTCAAAATAAGTCCGCATTAAAAGTGTCCGGTTAATTTACGATTCGAATCGAAATAAATCTCCGTTTATTGTCTACGAACCGATCTAGAATGAGTGTCGGACATTGATGGCTGACTTTCTGATATACGATTGGCTTTTGATCTCATTTTTAAAGTGGTCACTTATTTTTTTTATTTATTCGCTCGTAAATTTTTGACGCTACCTTATGTTAGCTTTATGATTAGTATATTGGATATTTAGAGGAGAACCTCCTACAAAAATGCATTAAATCTTTGAAAAATCAAAAAGACTTGCTGTATGTGTGTCATAATAGTTCTTGATAGCTCTTTCATTGACATTTACACAAAAATTTTCTTAGGAAATACGTATTCTCCTACGTGTCCTCAGGTCTTTATTATACATATTCATATTTACTAGTGATGGTCGAAATCCTGCCACATTTTTTTTTTAATTTGCCTACTATAGCTTCTTTAAAATATACGTATAAAAATTTTAATCCCTTGAACTGTAACATTTTTATATTTAACAATTATATATGCGGTCGTCACAACTACGCTTTGACACATTGCTATAGTAAATTGTAGACATGTTGCGTATGCAAATCGTTTGGCACTAGCGTTAGGTTTTATTTTCATAATTTAATGAATTAATAATGCAAATTTTATAAAAATATAAGTATTCGCACACGGTCCTCTATATAAACTATAATTATTGAGCCAAATTTTGTACTCTTCCGTCCGCGCGTTTTCGTGAAATGGTCCCAAAAGTTTTCGCTTCACTTATTTATATAAAAATACATGTCTGGTTTCGTTTAGTACAAGTTATCTAAGTAAAAAAGTTATTTAAATATAATTATTTTTATACTAAAAACAAATGGCGGATCTCCAAGCAGCCTTGGATGTCGCTCTGTAAAAACTTATGTGCGAAAATGTAAGTCAGATATAAAAAAAAACTCATATATTCATTTAGTAAATAGATGTAAAACAGAATATATTCGTAAGGTTTTATCGTCTAAGAAACGTCGCACCGGCGTCTAGACAGATCATAAATCTAGCGAAAATGTTCTCGGTTGACATTAATAGAACTGGTGTTTCAGATAATAATGGGTCGTGTTCGTTAGAAATATGGGTCCCCTGACGAGTTGTGGTGCCGTACCTTACTCATGAACAAACTCTTTCACTGCACGTCACGAACCTAAATGAGGAAAAGCGAAATATCGACATTGTTCTCAGAATTAGCTATCTGGGGTGACAATGGTTGCAAGCGATGTACAGTCGACTAAGAAATTGGTTTGCACCGCTAAGGTCGAATGTCGTTTGCACGTCAATTAGTTAAAAGGCTTATTTTTGCTTATTACGCATTACGTTAATTTCTAACAATAACCCGTAGCAAAATTTTCTTTAACTAGGAGCGGTCATCCAAAATGATAAACACTTTTTTGGTCGACTATACAATGTGAAGTTAAATCTTAACCTTTTAAATCCATGGACAGGAATATATAGAACATAAAGACCCACCAGGTAAATGGAAAAAATACGCTTAACAACAGCTAACCGTTTGATGGAGAAACAGTAAACGAGTATGTTTTGTTGTGAATTATCTTTTTATACGTACGTCCGTTAATTGACAATTCGTTAGTAGTAGAAATGTTAAACGTAATGGATAAACAATATATATACATAAAAAATATTTTTATTTTATAATAAATTCTTTACAACTCTAACCTGACTAGCGTTATTTTGTTAAAATCAAACTAAATTTTAATTTAATACATACTATAAGGTAACATTATCATTGATATTATTGACTAAAGGTATTATGCTTTATCTCTTTAATGCTCGATTATTTACTCTTGTATAAACTAGTCTGGAATATATGGCCATAAATAATGCGTTGACCGCAGCGCAGTTTATAAATAGACAACAGAATATAAAATCCAGAACACAATCTGGTCCCTCGCCGGACTTCCCAATACCTGTAAATCTTTGCGATAGTGCCTGTAGACGCGACGAGATAAGCGAGCTCACGAACCTAATAATTGACGTTATAAGGTACGGTGTGGATTTTTAATCTTTATGTCCTAACCGCAAACTGTCCTGGCCAACAATAAAGCAACTAAAAATATAATAACGCCAACATTATTAAGCTTTTTCCCGCGTTAATTTTCTATCCCCCAGAAACTTAGTTAGAAGAAAGGTACCTTATGATTTGGACCCTCGAGTAATTATACCAGATATGGTGCTGATCGATTAAATATTAATTAAGCGTGCGTGTGTTACCAACAAAGTAGGTACCTAACTCATGTTTTTATTATTAAAAACAAAAAAAATGTTATTTTTAAATTTATTATTGTATTAATAACTTATGATTTTTCAAGTTTTCTCGCGGTTTTAATAATAATCGTACTTTTCTATCTCTAGGTCTATATCTAGATCATACATTTCTGTTCCCCTGACAACGTATATCGAAGATGTACAGTATAAAAAATATCTGTTGACTAGTTAAGGCGGGAAAGTATAAAAAACAACCGCGTCCACATTTTTACTCGTAATATCATTTTTTCTTCTTTGTGTGCCTCTCCACTACTTAAAGTTGGTCTTCATCTCACACAAACCACCCTCTTTGATCAAACGAAATTGTTGGGCAACGTTGGCTATCCCGGTCCATTCTCGGATTTTCCAAATGCATTTATTTACTATCCCATAACCTGAGCAGTTGTGTGGCACACTTTACTGAAAAAGTATCACGCCTACAGATTTAATAATTTAACTTCATATCTAGGTGTGTTATCTGTCAAAAAAAAATTTTTTTCATTATGAAAAAGATAATACACGAAAAATTACGCGAGCCCTTGCAAAACTCAGCTCTTTTTATTCTGTTTATTGCACAATTTAAAAAAACATTGTACAACTAGGTGAGCCTAATGCTAAAAGCATTTTCTGACAGCTTGCTTAACCACGAACGTACAAGAAAGACGTACCAATAATGTAAACGTCATTATTGAATATATAATTGTATGCACAAATTTGTTATATAATGACGATTTTATTTCAATTTACATGTTTGTAACGCTCTGCTGTGAAATTGGGAATTTGGGGTTACAATACTTTACATTGGAAGTATCGATAATTTGATGTACCTAACCTATGGAGATTACAATAAGGTAATAACATCTCTTACGGGAAAAAAGTTGAAAAAGTGTCCAACATTATAGCTTAGTTAATAGTTCGAGAATCGACCAAAACGGCGCTGATGTAGACAAATGGTATGGTATGAGTGTAGTAGCAATAGTAGATAAATTGACTAATAACCTATAACGATGCGGCATCGTATGATAGTGGCATTGAATTGACCAATAACCTTTATAATTAACCATGATGCTGATGTGGCGCCTCCTTATTTAGGTAATTCAATGGACATTTTTAATATACGGAGATGTTACTCTTTTATGTAGTCTCCATGACCTAACTTTATGGTACCGTATTATGACCAATAGATATGTAGAAATTAATTTAATGTATTTGTATGAATTGGAAATATTCTGTATTAAATATATAAGTTATTATTTATTGTGTATTTCTATAATGTAATATAAATAGCCGTTTATATGATTATGACAAGTGCTCTATACCTCCCTTATTAATTTCGTGTTTATGGCCTATTGTACATAATACATTTTAATATAACTATTATTTCAGTATTTCTAATGTAAAATCCATTGCTCATTTTATAGTAAGGTCGTTATTTGTAATGATCCCATAAATTTGAATAACTTTTTAACATGTTCACTCGAAACATATTTTATTCATATTTAACGAACCCGGTCCACGTTGTCTTACCCGGATTTTGGCTCGTCTGCTAATAACCTATTAACCAATCCCCTTAAACTTAACACTGATCGATTGTTTTTGAAATAATATTCTTACATATCACGTATGTTAAAAGCCGTCTGTAAAAAGTTCGCCATACGAACGTCATCTATTTAAAGTATTCTAAACTAGAAACCAGAATCTGCATTTTTCTATATTTTTAAATAACCCATCGATTTAACCTTTATTTCTTTTCTTTTAAACTTTCGCTGAAATAGGGGGAATGACACAAACATAATTTAAATCCGTCCAGCGAGACTTAACGAACAAAATTGATTTTGAAATATATAAATTGTATTTACAAGTTTATTTTACCAAAATTTGATGTCTCCTATGTAAGTAAAGGAATAAAATTAAAGTAGTTCATCAGACTATAATTTTTTTTAATATGTTAAAAGTTTGTAACATTCCAGTTATAACTCTCTACCTCTCTTTATTTTTCTATTTGTAATAAAACCTTTTATCCTTTTTATTCTACCAGTCTACTTATTAAGTAAAATTAAGTACAAAAAGAAATATTCCACATTGTTCCCGACCATAACACTGAAAGACTATGTACAGATGAAAAAAATTATCATTAAATGTAATTATCAATTAACTACTACGTGAGAATAAGAGAAAGTTAACCAATTATGTGCGGACATTCTTGTCCATACATGCTAGCGTGAACCGTGCGGTGATAGTCCGTTTTCCCTTCACACTTTAGTCCAGGCTTAGGACAGGCAAAAATAACTATTTCACTAATAACTTATTCACTTATTTGTTTTATAATTATAGCCAGAAAATCAACTGAATTATTTTATTATTCATATCGCGTTTAATTCTGACTGACAGCTGACATTAAATCTATTATAATTGACCAGATTTTACGCTGGGAAATGCATTTACGAACTAACTTTTTCGAACAGCAAATTAACCACAGAACTAATTTTAAGGAGATTTGATCAAGTAATAAGTACCTATTTTAATTACATAATTAAAATGAGAACCAAGTACCGAGTACCTAATACCTAAGGAGTTAGGTATTCGAAGTATCTCACCAGTCACCCTTTATAACTTCACGGCGAAATCTTCTATTACTTTTTGACGTGATATAGTCTTAATTGATAAAACGATGAACGCCGTATGCAAGCACGAAAAAGTGTCACGTTCCGTCTGAGCCGAGCGTGTAAACGAGAGCGAGGAAAAGGTGTAGAGAGGCACGATCGGCCTCAGCATTCGGCGTTACAACGTAAGATTATCGCCCGTAAGCCGACTTTACACACAACCAATGTTTTTTTTTATAAAAGCTCTTATACATACAGCCAGACCATTCTGGTAATATCAATAACGTATCCGGGTTCTATGTTAACAATTTTATTAATAAATCCATTGAATGTAATAAAACCTAAAAGCGCAGCAAATCGTTTGTATATATTAGTAGATCACGATATCGTTACCATATTTTAATAATCGTACTAAAAAACTGCATTAAATGCCAGATATCTACATAGACCGATATTACCATTATCACGACTTTGGTCACACCTACGTTTGTTATAGAAAAAAAAACAACGATCATTGCCCATAATTATACTTTTTGTCAAGCTAATTGGTTCCATGTCAGTGAGCATAACAAATCTGCTACAATATCCATTTTAAAACATTAACCGGACGAACCGGAAAATATAAAATCGGATAAAATCATGGTTGATACTTTAAGAAGTGAATTAACTAGACCTGAAAAATATAAAAACAATAAACCGTGCAAGTGCGTGTCAGACTCGCGCACTAAAGGCTCCGTACCATCACTTAATACAAACTTTTCACCACGTTATTTTAGGATTTATGCTTTTCGCAAGATTTATTTTCATTTTACCAAGTCACCGCATTTTTTTTATTTGATGCAACAACAAATTTTCATTTATCGTACCTTTCCAGTGCTATAAAATGTAGCTTCTTGCCAAATTCCATGATTCTAAGTCAACGGGAAGTAACTAGGTTTTGATTTCCGTTCTAAAGGACCGCAGCTTCCCGGTGGCCTAAACTCGTCATTAAGGGCCGGCAGCGCATCTGCTGGCCTTCTGGTCGTACAGATGTCCATGGGTGCCGGTGGGGACTTCGGTGCCTGCTGCCTGCTCGTCTGCCCCCTTGTAACATAAAAAAAAAACGTAGTCGTTGGTTCGCTCGTTTGTGTGCCGAAGTATGGGCAGGATGGCATCTAGCATCCCCTTGCAGTAACTATTATTGAGGTATTCCAATACATATTGTTTTGTTTAGCTTTTATTTGTTAAAATCCTGTATTTTACTGTGTTAAATCTTATATAAAATGATTGTTTTTGAGCACCTGGAATGTTTAAGTGATTCCGCATAACGACGAAATAATTTAAAGGTACTTAAGTTTTATTTTCAAGTTCCGGCCATTGTTAAAAAACTTAATATCGCAATAAAATAGCTTCACTTTGATTTCGGCTTCATCGCATCATGACTGCGTGCGCCGAAAAACTGGTTTGCTCCCACAGAATCCGTCCTGGTCGCTCGTCAACTTTTCAATGACTGATTCATTATTTGGTTCATTCAGTGTTTCTCGCCTGATTACTAACTCTTAGACTGAACTTATAAAAACTGATGATTTCAAATGATTGTAATAAAAACAGAGTAATGAGCCTATTGCCTGCCAACCGCTAATTCATTGGCTATTAGTATATGTTACTTAGAAGAGTCAGAGTTTAATTAATCGATTGTACGTTCTTTTATTTATAAAAAAATATGAAATTCGAAATATCACTGCATGATGAATTTCTCACTTTACAATATGTGGAGTGATAGTTAACATGAACAATTTATTAATGTCATTACCAATTGTAAATAGTCCAATAGAGTTAACGACGTGAAAAAAGTAAACAATCAATTAGATGAAACAATTTTATGGAACCTAATGGAATTAAATGCTCATAATGGCATCGAGTATTAATTACATCCGGGATGGGGGAGCACCAATTGATAAAGGAATACCGGCGACAGTTGCCACCATCTGATAACGATATATGGGACAATAGGGCCGCTGACGAGTCCTGGGCCCTCAAACAGAACCCCAGCGCTGTGCCGTTTTTGTATACAGACGTACTTTGTTACAAAATACATACACTTGTGTCATCGCAATTCGTCTTTATCATAGAGGCAACATATAGATGACAAGTAGACTTACACGTTAAAGGCCTATCATAGTAAAGCAAATGTTATAATCTTTCTGAACGTGAATAATTTTGTCTTCTGTCCTTGCCACTGTCATTAAGGTAGTAATTAATAAAGTATTAACTAAAACAATTTCTTTATGGTCTACGTATTCGTGTAACCATGTGAACTACACAAATTGGAATTCCAAAAAGGTACCAGCGAATGGACAAATTAGTTCCATCAATCCTAAACGATTCGTGCCCACTTACAATTTCAAAGCCGTTATCGGCGACTGGATCATGCGGTCACGTTATACATAACGCCTGGAGCGTGGTTTAATGAAGCGCGTGATGGTTTTAGCTATAGGGAGATTGTTACTCCACGATGCCACCGATAAACGGTGAGCCAACCCCTCCTAACCATTACTACTATCCATCCACCAAATAAGATTATAGTTCAACGGAGAGAAAGTCGTAGCTTAATCATTGACCCATTTGAATCGATCGCCAGGCTAAGCAATTTTTACCGCTGCCAGGTGATAGATGGGTGACCCACTTTCTAACGCTGGTTATTCGATCCGACCTCCTCCGTGTTTCGCAAGGCACTTAAAAGTGGGTGTCGCTTAATGTCACTGAGTGATTAGTCGCGAGATTTTAGAGATTATGGAGGTTCCGGGTATGACGTCACACGGCAGTCGGTCATCTTAACTTGGCCTAAATAATGTATTTGCCAGCACATAAAAGACAGGTAATGGATTCTTACGGCCCTGCTCCCCCCCTCCTCTCCTCCCCCACTCAGCCGTGGAAATGATGCGCTGGACTCGAAGCACCATTGGCCCCAACCCGGTTTTGTAACTACTTATTAACAATCAATATTACTCGATTTTAGACAAACATCATCAATGTTTGTCTAAAATCGATCAGTCCGAGTAATCGGTTATCGATATTGCCGAATCGATAATAAACATCGGTTAATTATCGATTCGACAAAATCGATGTTTGAGTGTTGCCCTCATCAAACGTAAGGACAAGACATTTTTCATATAGGTAACTAAAAATAAATATAACAATACTTAAATTAGTAATAAATTTCAAATGTAGTGAAAAATAATTCTATATAATATTCTTCTACTTCTATATTAGGTTTTATACTATTTTTATAAGTCTGTAAAGTGTTATTTTCTCCTGTGAATACCATAGACAAAAACATCTTTCATTTTTCTTTTCATTTTAGATTGATTTGTCTGTGGGTGTTGTTAGTCATTATAATAAGATGAATTGTCTCCAAAAACTTCGTAAAAAAAAATTAATATAAAAATATTTAGCTTTTTAAAATTATTTACATTGGCCCTTTCAATTAAGTGAAAAAAGACAGAAAAATATGCGTATAATATAATTATTTATTTGAAATTATAACCAAAGACCGATTAATTATTTATTTTAAAAATAACATTCAATGTAATTATTATGATGGTGATAAAAAAAACTTGCCATAGTATTGTATATATGATGTACTATGTAATAGTAGGATTTGATATATTATATTATTTAAAAATATTATTTATTATAGCATGATAATGTTAGGAAGCTAAACTAAGTCGATTGCAGCTACAGTGTACACTCTTTATAACGTCTTTCGTTATAACGGTAAACTCCCTATTACGTAGAAGTTAGCTATCTGCAAATATTTACGAAGCATTTACTCTTGTACTTTGGTTTATTTTAAAGGCTTATAAGAGGTTCCTACTAAAACCCCCTGGAACTCGGCGCCTGGAGCGGCCGCTCCGTTCGCCCTAGGGCCGGCCCTGTTTAAGTCTGTATACATTACAAAGATACGAAAGGTCGTACACGTTTGTGCATACGGAACTTTATACACAGGAACTTACCTCGACTCTCCATATTTCAAGACCGGGTTTCTTTCCGGAGTTCGCGAACGCGGGGTGGACTTCCGGCATTTCTTCCTGTAATAAAATACATATCAATTTTTTTTTTTTTAACCTAAATTGATTCTTTTATTTCTATTATTATGTTCATGGACGTCGACAGTTACTTAATGCTACATAAACATAATGCGATTTCGTTCGCGTTAAATTAAAAAAAAACAATAATTAAATTTTAGCGTGATGATATATAGCCTATGCCCTTCCTCGATAAATGGGCTATGTAACAATGAAAGAATTTCACATATAACCAGTAGTTCCTGAGATGAACACGTTCAAGCAAACAAACTTTTTAACTTTATATTTTAGTATAGATATTGATTGTATGTATCTAGCCTTGTCGAAAAAATTCTCAGTTCGAAATCTTCCAATTAATCTTACTTTTTAGTCAGTTAAATAAATTTTCAAATTTTGTAAGACTATCAGATTTTATAATTGAAAAAAAAAATCGTTAAAGTTTGAAATTTTTTTCTTAAATTATAAAATCTGAATAAGTCTTTGAAAGTCTGAAAAACTCTTTATCTGACTAAAGAAATCAGATTTATAGGAACGTTTCGGACTGAGATTTTTTTTCCACTCGGGTACAATTCGTTATGTTGATTTTCGGACGTCGAAACACAAGATTAGCCATCAGAACTTACATTTTCATCCATTTTGTTAGAGAAATTAAATTATATTCTTTAGAAACTAAAATTTAAGTGGTTTGATTTAATTATTATAAAATTCAAAACACTTCCACATGTATCAAGCGTTTACCACGTAATGATTCCATAAGAAGGCACTATGATAAAGATAATGAGTGTGCAAACAGATAATATCGCTCAAGATTTATATGCATTGGCCGGAAGAGAATACGATACGGTCACTACTCACTACACTACATACGAAGTTAATGAGTACTCATAGTTACGACTAATAAAGACGAGAGTGTACGCGTCGCTTCACTTCATCTTAGTTCTTTGAATTACTCAAATTATGATTATTATTTTTAATTTACAAGCTAAATAGTATTAATAGAAAATGTGACAATAAATAAAGGATAAATGACAGCAGATGGATTATATTAAAGTATTTCATTCAAATTAACAATTTTTTTTTAACAATATTAGGCATAGTTTTTAGGTATGTCTCATATTCCCTTTTCCCCTCCTACTAAGCTTAAATTAAAAGTTTGTATTATATATTGTATTATAATATATAAGGAGTGCAACAATACCCTAACGGCGGTGGGGTTTAAACCGGGTACCTTGCGGATTTCAGTGTATAAACCCTCATGGCGTCTGGTGGTACAATCATTGGCTCCACTCCCTGAAAAATATTCTGTAAGAGATCAACAAAACATGGAATTTTACGTTGCTGTTCGAAAGCGTAAAGCTTCGTATATATAGTGGTAATATTCTTTAATAGGAAATTATGACACAGAAATCATGGCAACATTAATTACTACGAGTAACATCGGTACCGTTTCGCTTCATGGCGGACGATTCGAAAGTTTGATGTCTATCACCATGATCAATTCATTCTCTACATAGTAGCTAAAACTTCAACTTTCCTTACTGACGTAAATACGAGTTTCAACCCGTTTCCATAGTGTATACTATAAATGAGAAAAGAAAGCTTTGAAACAAAAATTGAAAGTTACAGTTGATTACAGGGAATTATAATGATATATCTTTTATTTCTATACTGAAAAAACTAACAGTATTTCGCCCAATTTTGTTATGAATTTATTACGAGTATGAATGGATGAGATTGCAGTCCATAAAGTTACTGTTAATATAGTAAGTTGTTTTAATTAACATGCTGTAATAACAAGCGATGAATTATGAAATCAAAATGGTTAATTTAAATTTTTATATGAATTTTAATTTTGCTTTTTATTATTGTTTGACTTTTTATTATTGTTTATATGAATTTTGTTTTATATGGGTTCTCGCATGAAATAAAATGATTTATTTTTTATTTAATAATTCGCACCAAGGTCCAACGTAGTTACAGTAAGAAGAGACGTTTTTTATGGCAAATAATAACAATTATTATTTTACTCGTTATTGTAAATCACACACATCGTATGATAAATAGTTTTAAAGTATTTTTTTTAAACCTTTTTGCTTAAAAAAATAATAAAATAAACTTTTCCATTAAAACTTTTACTATCAACTTATATCGTCAATACTCTATTTACATGACATTAAACCTTGTCGCGAGATTTGCCTGTGTTACACACTTTTTAAAACATTAAGGGTTAGCCGTAATACGTAAGTTCCGTTTTTTCTTTTTATTAATTAAAAAAAAAACTAAAATCTCGCGCGACATGCTCTTAAGGGTTAGCCGTAATACGTAAGTTCCGTTTTTTCTTTTTATTAATTAAAAAAAAAACTAAAATCTCGCGCGACATGCTCTTATATCATATTAATAGAGTTATGACACTCGAAATCCCGAAAACAGCGGGAATACGAAGATCAAATTCGGCAGGAAGATAATTTTTAGTCAGTATACGTGTGACTGCGGTCAAGCGCTTGCCTATCTCCAATAAAAAATAAAAAAAAAAATACGATCCCTAAGAACCTATTTTCCGACAGGATTGGATTAAGGTGGCCTAAGGGGTCTCGCGAATATGTCTGATTATTTTTCTTTTTTTTTTTGCTACAAACTTAAGCATGGAGGTACTTAGTAGATATTTACTGTACATCGACCGACTTTTATATATGTCTCGCAATATAGCTTGAAGCGTTCTAATCAATCTTCAAAATTTCAGTTCAAACATGTCCAAACACAATCTTCCCTAATACATCAGCTTTCTGGCAGAAGGGAGGATAATTCTTCCCGTTTTGTCTTCCTGCCCTCGAGGGAGAAACTCCCTTAGACGTGTATACGTGTTGTTAACGCGTGTCCGCGTGTATTGTGTATTCTTTTTTTAAATTAAAACCCTTTGTTTCAATGTAATATGCGTTTATTGTTGGAAAGTGGAACTTAATCCCGCTTGTCACAATTCCCGTGCTTGATATTCATGGCGTAATAAGAAGATTTGTTGCCTTGTATTTTTTTTGTAACAAGAATTTAATTAAACTACAGATCGCTTAGTGGTCTGAATTCGGCCACTATTCTATGCACAAAAATGTAATATTCTGACTGGCCCGTTGGCGCAGTGGGCAGTGATCCTGCCTTCCGGGAGTCGTGGATTCGATTCCTCACTCGAGTCTGGGTGTATTATATATATGTAAGTATTTATATATTTCTAAAAAATATTTGTACAGTATAACAGGCGCCTGTTACCTATAACACAGGCATTAAGTTATCTACCTTAGGAACACACGTCTGTGTGTCATATAGTCCTGTATATTATATATATATATATATTTGAGAATTAATATACATACGGTCATCATGACTACGCTTTACACAATATTATAGTAAAATTTATACACGAGTGTGTAAATCGATTGGCATTGGTGTGCGTGAGGTTTTGTTTTCATTTTAATGTATTAATGGTGCGTATTTTCTAATAATATTGATATTAGCTCACCCTTCTTTATGTAAACTATAATTGGACCAAATTTCATACTCCTCCGTCCGCGCAACTTCCCTAAAATGGTACCGAAAGTTTTTGTTTCAGTAATGAATAAATAGATACTTTATTAACGGACAAGGTGCCAATATAAGTGATTGCCGCTGCAATAAAGATCTATACTACCACAAGGCATTGCAGTTGTGTTACTGGTCTTTGAGAAACAATATTTCTTGAAGGTCTCAAGTCTTATCGTTACGGAATCTGATTCTATATAGATGTTGTTCGGGGTAAGAATAATCTCGCCAAAAAACCTTTTCATATAAAATATTGCCACTACGAGCCTATATGGCTCGCGCTGTCAAAAAGTAATCTTCTCTTTTAGAGCCACGCTTCTAAGAATGAGAATAATAATGTGTCGTTTATATAATGATATAAGCTCACTTAATAAGGACCTAGACATATTTAACGGTAAATTTAATTTATTTTTAAAGACAATTTCGATTGGGCTTGGGCCTCTTTAACAAGTTTAATTTATAAGTTGTTTTTATTCTACTTTATTGTTTAAAAAAATGTTTTTAATTTAATAGAATAAAATAATATATTACTGTAAGCATGCTTAACATAAAGTTGCAGTCGTACACACTTGTTAAATACTTTTTGGGTGAACAACAATCGTGAAACTGGCGTCATCGTCACCGAAGGCTTGGCTTCGTAATCACTTTTACTGACACCTTTTTTTGTTCATTTCTGTTGGAACTCCCGGAATGCCAGAATTTTATTTTTAAATATTTCATCATCAGGATCATCAGTCATGGTGTGGAAAGCTATTCGAATTGTCACTAACCACAAGGGCTGCGATTCGCAAGGGGCTTCCTCGTAGTCTTCAGGGTCGTGCCACCTGCAGTCCCCGCCCTGGCCCAGAGTGACACTGTCACACTCGCTGTCACTCGCACTGGCGCACTCCATTATTGAAGCAGAAACGGAGGCGTTAACTGCGGTAGCGTCGATTTCCTCTGTAATTTGTTAAGCGTTAAAAATATGAAAATAAGGATCTCAGAAGGCTTTGCAAACTTTAATTTTCATATCAAAAGTTATTTAATCATAATAAGTTATAAGTTTTTTAATACAATTTCAAGTGTCGTTTAGTTTCGAACGTTAAAGTAAGTAAAATTATCGAGAATGTTCCTGCTAGGCTTTCTGATGTTACTTCTATAAAAATGAAATAATGAGCATATAATTAGATCTTTCCTTCCTACTTATTACTTTAGATACTTCAAGAAATCTTTTTGTCAGGCAAAAAAAATTTAGGTTATTGCACAAAGCATTTGACATGAAATTGTATTTAAAAACTTGTTATTAATGAAATTCAATTGATGATTTATGTTTTTTACAAATGTTTGTAAAAAAAACCTAGGTCAAAAAGGAAATTGCTTTGATATGAAAAAAAAAAAGGTTGCAAAGTAATTGACTCATGGAGCAGTTCAACTGTGTACTTGAACCTAGCACGACAAGAAGGTTTTAAAGAAGTTTCTTAAATTATATGTATTGTAAAAAATGTAGAAAATTCAAATTATAGACACCTCATACTATTTTTACTACTAATGTCTTCAAATACCTAATCATTATGTACTGTTATGGATCAACCGTGTGTAATATAATTATACTAACTGAATGGATCAACGGCGTGAGTTGCGACTTGTTCTTGATCGGCTGGATCGCTGACCACCGACACTGAGGAGGCGCAGGATGTGGTACGTGTTCTTTCTGGGCTGTGGAGAAAATAATATTTATTTTTAACAGATTATAAAATCCTACTAAATAAATGAGAAAGTTAGAACATGGACGTAGTTATTTTTCCCCTGCCTGCATTTATTATCAACTTATTTTTTTGTACTATAGCTGCCGCTACATAACGAGATGGCAATGATGTCGAGTGGAAAAAGGTTACATCAAAGCAAACCAGGTGGCGCTGTACGGATGACGACGACCGCAGTACAAACATTGAAAATCTCCATACAAACCAACTCACGCTAGCGAAGTTTCTACTTACGATTACTATATATAGACATTCCGACGAGCAACTGTCGGCTAGGCGCGTTCAACATTCCAAAAACTTTGATAGCGTTACGTTAATAAATATAATTTGAGAACAAGTGCTTGGCATTAATTAACGTCGTCTTAAGAATCGTATTTAAAACAATTTTGCAATAAGAAGGCCCCTCTGGTTTTGCAGTTGTCCATGGGCGTCGGTAGTCACTTGCGTGAAAGCCGGCTGCTCGTTGCCCCTTATTATACATAAAAAAAGAAACAACATAATTTGGCTTTGTTTGATTGTAAATTATTTATTTATTAATTTGTATAGTTAATTATGAATAGCGTGTATTGTTTATTAATGTATTTATAATAAAACCAATTCCGTCTTAATGTTTATCGTGCTATGTTTTTACTTTTTTTTTAAATAATCGTTTACAATATTCATAATAGCGGTTTTAATAGGTAGTATCACGTAAGAAAACTTAAAACCTTCTTTCCAGGAGATTTATTGCACTCCAGTATAAATATTGTTATTTATTTATTTGTTAATAAAATATCATCGATTTACAGTACATCATAATTTCGACCTAAAAAAGCATTCACTTTATTCTGTAATTGTTTTTCCTTTTATTAAAACCGGCACTAGGTAAGTATTAAACGTTTTGAAAATGATTATGCACTTTAAAACGAAGCAGTTAAGGGCGAAAATAGCGTGTTTTGTTCGGCGAACGCGGATCTGTCAAAGAGATTTATGTTTTACAAACCTACGGTTTAGTTAGGGCGGCCATCTCTTAAATTACGCAATCAGGGCAAGATGCGTGAAAAACCCCGATTTTTAAGCCCCTTTCATGTCAACATTATTTTAACTTAGTAAGTAGATGAATATGTAAAAAAAACCGTTCGTTAATTAATGTTTTTGGAGCCCAGAACCCGTACATATCAACAGGACAGGTTTTTTTAATTTAATTAAGTCAGCATAATTAGAAACTGTTCGCAATATCATAAATGAAGTGTGTTTTTCTTTTCAATGACATCTAATTGAATTTAATCATGTTTTATCATCTTTATATAATTGATTTTTTTAAAACCGGCTTAAAATAAAAACCTGCTAGGGAGAAATCCGGGAAAACGCGGACCGATGGCAAATCTAGTTAGTACCAGGCGCAATAATAGTGCTTATTGCTTGGTGATAAGGTTGAAAATTGAATATATATTTAGTAGCTTGCAATTGTTTTGAAATTATTATTGTTTTAAAATTAAAGTGAAAATAGAAATTATCATTGGTTATTTAGTTGTTTTTTAGCATTACACGCGAGCGGACACGTGCAAATATTGCATTATATTTTCGATAAACAAAAGTTTAGTGAAAATTAAGTAATTATTTACAATATAGTTAGGAGTTACATAATAATGTTCGGTTTTTTATAGGTTTTCAAAATTTGTTTTTACTTAAATTTTTTACTCGTGTTATAACTAGTATTAAAAGTTTTATGTAAAGCGATGAATACGTATAAATTCAACAAGGTTTAAATAAATAATTTAATACTTACTGGCAGCAAATCCAACCCAACGAGCATATGGTATTACATTTCTATCAAAATGGCTTGACGCTAGCAGGATAACTGTGGTTGTTATACATATGCATCCCATAAATATACATATAAGAGCTAATAACCATTCTGGTTGCAAATCAGGAGTAAAACAAACTTGTGGCCGGTTGTATAGGGTCATACAAGACCACATCAGACCAAGACGAGTATCACCTATAAATAAATTATAACATTGTATTATATACCCTATTTTAGCACAAAGCAATTAATTTTTTGTATATACAAAATTTATAAGTTAGTAGGAAATTATTTAGTGTAAAGAAAACAAATCATTGTCCCAAGTTCGTCCTTCTAACATACAGGTATAATTGTATTTACTTATAATTAATTATCGGTTAAACTTTGCCTACGAACTATTCATATTTAATTTTTTTAAATAAACGTAAGCTGTTATATAAGTTTCATAACTAGTTCAAGTAGCACTGTTTACATATGATATTCCAACAATTACATATTCCATGTGTGTAAAGAAATAAAAATCAATCAATTACAAAAAGAATCTTTGTTTTTGTAATTTCAAATTTAAATCATTAATACTAGTTAGTAAACAAAGAATCAAATGCATAATAAGTAGTTTATGTATATATTTACCTCCAACATCTGTAATTATCCAATCTGGCATAGCAAGACTAACAATTGCAAATACATCTGCTGCCATAAAAAGTGTCCCTGATATTACTGTAAGTTTATCCATTTTAAAACAATTTAGAATATACACTAATAATAATGTCGATTTCTACAGTCGTACGTTTTTTCACATATCTAGTATGAATTACATTATTCTTAAATTCAATTTGATCTGAATTGAACTTTTATAATGTTTAAATAGATAAAAAGGTACTATACTCAGTACTGAAGAGTTTATGTTTCTAGTTTAGTACGCGATGCATTACTTGCTTGCCCCTTGTCACTTGTCATTTGTCAGTGTCACACTGCTCACAACTCACATAATTGTACCACAGAAAAAAAAACCCAGATATTAGTAGCGATAACTAAGCTGAGCTGATCTATCGATACAAATATATGTG
Source organism: Charaxes varanes (assembly GCA_024363005.1). Classification (NCBI taxonomy): domain Eukaryota; kingdom Metazoa; phylum Arthropoda; class Insecta; order Lepidoptera; family Nymphalidae; genus Charaxes; species Charaxes varanes. The sequence continues at coordinate 6,027,279 of JANCMC010050420.1, read as the reverse complement.
TAAAGCTGAAGATTGTTTTTTTGCTTGGATGTGTAAATCTTAAGAATTTCTGGTTCGATTTAAAAGTTCTTACAGTGTTAGATAGCCCATTTATTGAGCAAGAGAAGTGTGTGCTGTATTGCAAATAGCAAGGCCGCATTGTGGTGCTCCTTTTCTAAGCTAACTTCATATTTCCATTGTGTACGTTTAAAAAAAACAATTCATGTATTTATGTATGCATATCCTTTAACATAAGAGGGTAAGGTTTAGAATAAAATAGCACTGTTGATAGTTTTTAAATGTTGCTTTATTTTTAGCTTAAGTGCATATGTAATAAATCGAGTACCATTTTCTTTGCCATTACGTCGTTATATATTATGTCTGTCAGTATCATGTAATTTTAATCTCCTTTTGAGCTTAAAGTTTAATAAATGTTACAAAAATTATATCAGTAATAAATATTGCTTTAATATCTACATTTTACGTTAATTTTAGTATTTTTTTTATCGTTTTTTGTACAAACATTTAGTTTGCTTTAAACTTAGTAGTAATCGTGATTTCCATTCAGTCTCGTAGCTCCGTAAAATATTGGACTCAATCGTTATAATAATATTCGACGGAACTGAGACCTTGCAGAAAACTCGTGGTCAATCTTCAAATCCATTAGGGTCGCGAGATGTCATCATTGTTATTGTTTACGCCGAAGCAGCTGGCGCAGATGAATTCGTTGTGTTATTGGTCGCTGTCGATGCATTGTCATCTGGCTCGTTGATTTGAAGCCATGGCATTCGTCGTTGTAACTCTTGTCTGGAGCAATAACAAAAAAAATTAAGATTTTCTCTCCTATTGATTAAAAATTCATATACAAAATACATTTTTAAGTACTCATAAAGAATACAAACATTCCAATCAAATTATATTTTATTCAAGTTTTAAAAGCTACCACTGATTCGAAAGAGTCGGGTCACGAGAAGAATCAGTAATAAACTCGTTAGGTACTCTTTTAAAGAATAGTTCTTAAAAAACTGATTTTAAATTACATTTTCGTATGTTAACTATAAAGTACAAAGTAGGAACGCCTCAATTTCAAGCAGTTTTATCTTTAATATTTATTTAAAATATATTAAAAAAATAGATATCTGCCGGCAACGTGGCAAGGATCCAAGCAAGCGGTGGTTAGGGCTTCAGAGTGAGGAACCACCTTACAATACGAGCCGTAACAAGCAATACTGCCCCTTGTAGTTGACCCTTAATCCAATCATCGTTTGAGAGCCACTTAAGATGACAGTCGACATTGTTCGCAATGAGACCGTTAACCGAAACAACTTTAGGAACCATAATTGTTGAGTGGCGTTAATCTCATAAGCAAGATCATTTAAAGTTTTATTATTACTCAGCACTACAACGTATACATATTAAGTGCAAGGTTGGACTGGCGCTAATTTTGGGAGGAAAGTGGAGGGGTTAAATAAATGCAGAACTAACCTGTACTTAGGGTGGCTTATTGCATAAACCCATGGATCGATGCATGCCACGGCTTTGCACGTAACTGCTGGAATCATCGTTACCTGTAAATGAAACAAATCAACTTTTTTTTATTAAATAATAGGTGCAGAGAACTGGACTCCGACGCAAACTGAATACCTTTTTAGGTTGTATAATATTTCGTTGTAGTACCGTAAATAAATATTTTGTAAATACAAGGTTTTCTTCTTCTTCTTCCTTGCGATATCCCGTTCTAGTACCTGGGTCCGCTAAGATTGCAGAGGATGTGGCTATGGGTTAAGATGACCGATTGCCGTTTGACATCGTCCCTGGAACCCCCACAATCTCACGACTCTCACTCAGTGACATTATTCGGAACTCACTGTTTTATGTGGCTTCCGAAACACGGATGAGGAAAACTAGTGGTAGAATTGGTCACCTATCTATCTCACGGCCGCGGCAAAAACTATTTAACCTAGCGATCAACTCAAATGCCAGCCACTGATAGCTACAACCTCCTCCAAACATACGGTTTTGTAAGGTTTATTTTTGTGTACTTATGATTTACTCTTTGTATATATGATTTGTCCCCACAATTTTCTCCTAGCTCTTCCCCTATTGGTTCCTAGGAAGCAAGACAGACAATTATAACTCACCCCTGGCGTTAGTAGGTTCTGATCACCAAATGCTCCAATGAGAGCCATCACTCCGTATGGCGTCCAGGAAGCCACGAAAAGGAAACACACAGTCAAAGCTGCCTTTGCGATTCTTATTTCCGCCGATTCAGCTGACGCGTTTTGATTAGACCTTAAAGATTCTACGTTCATTTTTTTCGCCTGTTCCCTGAAAATCGAAAGAATTGTGTCCTTCTAAATACGTACCAGAGATTGCCGGCTGGTCGAAATTCGCCCACAAACCTTTTCGTGTAAAACGACATCGATTGTTCTTTTTACGGAAAATAAAATTTGACAGTTAATATTTCATACGGTTGTCATGCCGGAGACATAGCTTAAATTGAATGATCATTTCAATGATCATGTAGTGTGGCCGGGATTTTGTGTAGCTGCGCAAAGTCTTATAGAACTTTGTAGACTTCAAGGACAGAAATGTACAAACACTTTGAGCTATGTCTGCCTCCGGTATCACAATTACGCTTTGACATCATCCAATACATGTGCGTTTAAATGGTGTAAATCGTTTAGCACTGGTGTGCGTGTGGTTTTATTTTAATAATTTATAATATTGCATATTATAAAAAAAAAATTAGCATTCGCACACCTTCCTCTATATGAACTACAATTCTGCCAAATTTCATACTCTTCCGTCCGCGCAATTTTCCTAAATTGGTACCTAAAGTTTTCGCTTCACGTATTAATATATAAATATTTAAATTTATTATTGTGATCTGTATTACTTTAAAGTACACTTTTATGTGTGAGTTAAGAAGCAGTGTGTATAATAATTATGCATATGACTACATGTATATACGACATCTATAACAAAAAAGGCAGTTATAAAATAATATCTGTCTGTCTGTTTGTTGCGGGTAATCTATGAAACGACTGGAACGTTATCGACTAGACTTTCACTGACAGATAACCGATGATGCAAAGAATAACAGAGGCTACTACAGTTTTAGAAATCAATTAGAATTCCGCGTAAAAAACAAAAATCCTCAAAACTGTAACAAAATCACTATATTCACTCGGACCAAGTCTCGGGGTCGTTTTTTTTTTTTTTGATGTTACAAAAAAAAAACACACATGTCGCTTATTTAGACAGTTTAAAAAATTACTGGTTGACAAATGAAGAAGAAAAAAGTACATCTTTTTTTTTAATCTTCCTCACATATAAAACAAAGTCGCTTCCCGTTCTTATTCTTATCTTTCTACGCACCTGACCTTAATGTTGTTTTCACCTATAAACAGAGTGATTAAAGAGGAAGGTTTATACGTATTACATTACATTGCACCCGTGCGAAGCCGGGGCGGGACGCTAGTTGATATTATAAATATAGATAATATCGTACGCGTCGTTTATGTACTTACCTTAATGCTGCTTCGTGTGCAAATACCTGCTTAACAATACCGCTGTAGAAATAAATGATGAAGCTCATGGGGAACATGTAGCTACAGACAAAAATACAGGCCACAAATAACTTGGTATCAAACGTGTTTGTAAGGTAGTCAAACGAGCACGAAGTTAAATAGCCCTCTGAAAAAAAAAACAATGATATGTATTTGTAGCTAGAAATTTGAGTAAAATGGAACGCTCCATATCCGTATGTATGCAATATCTTTGTGATAATAATAAGCATTCTAGGGAAGACATTAAACAGTTTAGAAAATCCAAGGTACACTCTTTATATTTTCCATTTTTTCTAAATATTAAGACCTATCAGCTATGCAGGCCGCAATTGGCATCAAGCGCCATCTCTTAGAAGGAGCTCAATATTGCGGTAATATTCCGCTACGTCGTTTGTCCAGCTGAAATTTAGCTTTTCGTTAATTATAAATAAACAATTCCGTATATTTTATCAATATTTTCAATAGGAAACAGCGCGCTGTAATTCTGTAGCTAATAAAAGAACATTATCGTGATAAGTTGACAGTTTCCAACGTGATTGTGCCAGATCCACACACACAAACGTCCGGATGTCTAAGGAAATACATAGTTTGTAAATCAGTTTTTTCTTACACTAAATAATATGAATATTCTTCCGAAGTGTGTGTGAGCGTATTTGCATTTATCAATAAGTGCGATACCACTAACGGAATCGCTCTAATTGATTGAGAGTAGAGCACATCCATAACGTTTTACGTTAGGAGGTGTGTAAAGGGCTCGAGAGTATAATAAAATTGTATACCTGGTACGAACCGGCCCCAAATTTTGAAGAGTGGTAACAAGGACCATGGAGTAGCATATATCCAAACACAGGCTATCATTAGCAGTGCTTTGCCGCGCGATAGCCGACCGTCTAATGGCCGTGTAATCGTTGAATGCCTAAAAAGTGAAAACGAAACTGACGGAGTTATTTTCACATAAAACTCCGTCTAAATAGTGTTCCCGGTGTAATATAACGATAAAAAAATGACGATAAACCTTTCTTATTTTAAACTTTTTTTTATAACTGAGAGTATTTTTCAATACACACCTTGAAATATAACAAAAAAAAGCATGAAAAGAAAAATAACATTGGATAAGTCTTACACCACTTAGACACCCCTTGTGAATTCCTATATTTTATAACATTATGAATAAAATATAGGAATTCACAACTAATTACCATTATCTTGATGAAAGTTATTCACGATTTCTTCGCCCGAGTCAATATTTCTTCAATATAAACTCCGTTTTAACGTATTACGTAAATGTCGATATTTTATTTTGAAATAGTTTTTTTTTTCACAAACTAACTACCCACATATTTACATGACTGAATTATTAGTCACATTTTCAGTTTACGTTCCTGCGATTTTTAATAGAGGTTAAACTAAACTGCATTCGCACGTTTAACCATAAACTGATTGACTACATTTGAGGTCTAAAGTGAGTTAATGATAAAGGCAGAAATATAGCAAAATTAGCATGAAAAGAAAAATAGCATTGCATAAGTCCATATTTATGCAAAATCATGTAGTGAGGGATTCTAATTTTATAACATTATGAATAAAATTTAGGAATTCACAATTAATTACCATGATCTTGATGAAAGTTATTCACGATTTCTTCGCCCGAGTCAATATTTCTTCAATATAAACTCCGTTTTAACGTATTAC
>JANCMC010050420.1:5986843-6021936 GCA_024363005.1 Charaxes varanes | reverse complement strand
GTAAATGTCGATATATTTTTTTTTTAAATAGTTTTTTTTTTCACAAACTAACTACCCACATATTAACACATGACTGAATTATTAGTCACATTTTCAGTTTACGTTGCTGCGATTTTTAATAAAGGTACTTTTATAATTTATTTTTTTATAATTTGAATAATTTTTAATAATTTAAATAGCTCAACTGGATATCGCACGTTTAATAAATTAAAAATAAAATTTTAAATATTGATTGATTGCGTTTAAGTCTAAAGTGGGTTAATGATAAAGGCAGCTTCGTTTCAACGTCCTTTATCTACCAGTCTGAGAATTATTTCGATGAGATACAACTATTTTTGTATTTTAACGAAAATAAATTTTCAGTTGAAAAGATAAACAAATAAATTATAAATAATATAGCAATTCAATATCATTAACCACTTACTATAATTGCTATGTTTATCGAATTATAAACGAAATAGATCATTAATTATAAAAGTTTTTGCGAATTTGATTGGCGCAGTTGGCAGTGACTCTGCCTTCCGCTGCGTGAGTTGTGGGTTCTATTCCCGCCTCGAGTCTGGGTGTATTATCTATATGTGCGCGGGGATAATATCCCAACATTTTGGAAGTTAAATGTCAGCGATGCTTTCTAAAGCTGCGTTGCAGCAATGCACGCGCCGCATAATAAGGTACAAATATATCATAACACAGTTTACTTATACGTCGGCGTTGGCGAAAGATAATACAGCTGTAAATCTTTACAGCCATAGACGCTTGTGTCAGTTTTCTTTCACATTCGAGGCGAGCGATCATCAGTTCAGGTCTCCTTTTTCGTACAACGGAAACTCTCTTCAGAGTAGAATACACAAGCTAGATTTTGACAGCCAAATTAATTAGAATATACGTATCGCCTGCTGTTTGCAGGCACGATGGCGCCCGTAGCGCGTAATTCACGACCTAGTCCAAAGTTGGATCATTCCACCGAGAGCACTGACCTGCGTGAGGCCCAGCCTGTAGCTGGTGATGTCGAGGTCCAGCGCCAGCAGCATGTCGTCCACGGCCTGCCGCTCCGTGGGGGGCTCGGCGCTCTCGCTCTCGGACGTGGCCAACAGGCGGTACCTGTGCAATTTGGCCACTTCAGTTTGGATTTTGCAAACAGGCAGCCCCTACTCGGCCGAGGCTGGAGGCTGGAGGCTGGAGGCGTACCTGCGCGCGAACTCCGCCAGCGGCATGTGCTCGGGGAAGCCCAGCTTGTGCAGGCGCGCCGCGTCCAGCAGCTGGAAGCCGCGGAACTGGAAACGGGCGCGGGTTAGGTCGGAGCGTAAGGGGAAAGTTATACAGAAGCATACCCGGCAAGCCGCCGGGAGGGGCAGGCGCCCCTACCAGCCACCGACCTGCGAGCGCAGCAGCGGCACGTTGACGTCGTCGGGCGCCTCGCCGCTGCGGCGCGCCAGCAGGCAGCACACGAAGCCCACGCCGCCGGCGCCGCAGCGGCGCAGCGCGTCCACCACGCCGTCGGCCACGAACTTGGCCTGCAGCGCCACCGAGCGCCGCTTCATGCCGGCCGCGCCTAGCGATCACAATTGTATAGCAAAACTGGCGTCTATAGCGCCTCTTCCGATTGTTTTACAACAGACGCCGGTGTCGGAACGGTTGGATCGATTCAGCGGTCCAATAAGCAAAATGAGACTAATTTCTTAGCAATTTGTGGATTACGCGGCACTCGCAGCGGCGTGGAGGACTTGCAAAAACGACAGGTTTGGGGAGCACTCTTTAGCACCTTTTTCGTATCCTACACTAATGTAGCTTTAAACGTAGATTATAAAATATAACTATTGTTTCAATAACAATTTTCATATCAGCCATCTGCGTTCCAAAGCTGAGCAAAAGCTTTATCCTATACCTAAGTACGTGTACAACAAACATAGATTTCCAAATTTTTGAAACTGGATCAATTTGAAGTATTAACGCGACAGAGGACAGAGCAGCCGCAGCCGCAACCGCAGCCGCGCCCCCACCTGCGGTCAGCGTGCGGCGGATGGAGGAGGCCGAAATAACAACCAAATTGCTCAAATCAATTTTTAAAATTCATTAATATTAAAATAAATATTTTAGCAACCTAACAAACATTACATGACAATTTGTATTAACTAAAGATCGTCGACTGGTAAAAATTCGCCCACAAATATTTAGATCTGCGTATATGTTTAAAAGTATATATACAAAATTTTTAATTTTAGTCCAAGGACATTTGAAAATACTTTGTTAGGTATTTATTAGTTTTAATTAGAGGCAGCCCCATGCTTGATGCCGAATTGGGCCGGAGCGTCCGGGTACCAGTACCTCTTTCTTACAAGATCGGGGCGAAGTGGCGGCAATGCTGTCACGTCAAGTCATGTTATTGTTGTCGCTTTTCGTTCGGTTCGGGACACTTCCCGGTGGCCTAAAATCGTCATTAAAGGCCGACAACGCATATCGTGCAGATGTCCATGGGAGTCAGTAGGCACTTAACTGCCTGTGTTGCTCGTTTGCCCATTGTTACATAAAAAAAGGTATTTTGTCATGATCTCTGTCAGCGCAATTTTCGTAAAATGGTACCGAATGTACACACACATATATGTGTGTGTGTGTGTGTAGATATTTCATTGCGTTTCAGTTTTCCTCGTTCCACTGGTAACTATTCACGATCTGGCCTTGCGTTTGGAACTTAACGCTTTGATGCCCCTTTTAATGGGGCACTGTGCTCATCCAATGCGGTACTGTAGAGTGACCTTCGTCACGCCATGCACTGGAATTTCAATAGCAAGATATAACCGGATATAACTAGATTATTACAGATAAAACTGAAACAAATAATGAAATTATCCTTAATCTGGTCTTGGGCTCGGAATTTAACGCTTTGGTGCTTTGTTTAAGTGCACTATGTTACTTAGAGATCTCCATAACGCCATCCGCTGGGATTTCTATAATAATATGTAACCGGATATAACTAGTTTAATGTAGAAAAAACTACTTATCGAATCATCGGCGATCCAGCTCCTTTCGGTCGCTTTGCTGAGAAATATCGAATCTCTCTGCATATTTTACTGTTTGTATCACTAGAGGGGGGTCGTAGTTTAAACAGTAGCCGGCATTTGAGTCGATCGCTAGGTTAAGCAGTTCGTACGTGGCCTGGTGATTAGATTGGTGACCCACTCCAACACAGGTTTTTCAAATGTCTGACCTCCGTGTTTCGGAAGGCACGTATAACAGCGGGTACCCAGGTACATAAGGTACCCGGTTCAAATAAAGAACACTTTATTTGAGTGTCACTAAGTCGTAACATTTCGGAAACAGGAGAGCTAGGTACTGATTTCTCAGAGATAGATGGCACGAAATTGAGAAGGTTGTAGCTTAATCATCGGTCGCTAGGTTAAGCAGGTACTCCGAGAGATTTTAACGAATAAAATTCTTGTATAAAGCATCATAAGTATAATTCCAAATAAAAAATAGCTTGACCAATATCCTATATTTACTATTTTAGTATTATAATTTAAATTTTTAATAATAGGGTATCTAATCCTAGTTTAAAATTATTTAACGTGTTAACCCAAAACAGTTATATATCTACGTCGTACTTGCTCTCTGTCTGTTTTTTCGTACTTGCTCGCCCAGTCTGTTTTTTCGTACTTTCTCGCCCAGTTTGTATTTTCTTACTTGCTTGCTCAGTCTATATTATTTCGCTTGTTTAATGCTCAGTTTAATAAAGAGCTATAAAGTATCCCATTATTAATTTATTTTCGCATTTAATAATATCCCTTTTCTAATCCCCATTTCTTATAAGCCTATTGCAATGAACGAATGTAACAATTTAAATTCCACAACAACAACGTACTTTTAAACGATAAACAGGGTTCCCCTCATCATCATATCAAAGAATTCGTAAACAATTTATGCTAGCCGCCGGCGCATTGCAACATAGTTCTAGGGCCCTTAGTGAATAAATGAGGAGTCAACATCATAGCCGGAGGCAACAATTTCTTAGAAATAACCCCGCGATCCCCCGGGATACGAGATCCGGGACCCGGGACTTGGACAAACATTTTAATACGGACGAAGATGCAACGAATTGTTAGACATGTCGATGAGGATGGATCTTTTAAAGTGTCCAACGTTGTAAATCGTGCATAGAGCACAAAAGAACTTAAATTAACAAAGGTACAAAACGAATTAAAAAGGACCCTTGTCAACTTAATTAAAAAAACAACTAGCTGTAATCGTATCTGAATTATTGTTAAATATTGATAACAAACAATACACCTGACTAAGTGTATAGGGAGCTCTTAAGTATAGCTTTATGTCAAATATATTATTCCCAGAACATAAGACATTTAAAAAATATATGCCAAAAATGACATTCACAAATGTTGTAAAAACCCCTGCCGGGTCGTCAGCGGCCGTTGGTGGGTATCCGGGAAGTCCCTATATTGGCCCACCATTGCCCACTAAATATTTATTAGTTTTAAAGTAACAAAGATAAGTTTTCGTCCTCCATTGAAAAAAAAGTCAGTAGTGAATTAGTGGCCACATAAGCCTTGACAAGAACCAGAAGTCTTGACAGGCTCATGGCCTCTTATTATACCACGCCACCGGCCACAAATATGTAGAAGGGTTCCGTATGTGGTACGCGGTAAAGGTATTTCTTAAATAACTTCAAAAGTTGTCCGATTTTACTCAAAATATTTTTTCTTCTGAGTTTTTATTATGATATGTCAACATGGAAAATTTCATGTTTCTACATTTAATAGTTTGGAAATCATAGGGAAGGAAGCACCTTGCGAAAAAACTGACGTACGTACGGACGGAGCGAAACTGTAAGAGTTCCTTGTAGGGGTACGAACCCTAAAAAGGGGTTTAAGGTTTTATTCGAGAAACAAATGCGCTTAATTTAAAGAGGCCGAGCGGAAAGTATATATATACACAAGTGCCATTAAACCATGGAAACGGTTTGTCTTGGCACTTCGCAGCACATATATAGAGGAGGTGTGAGGATGCTAAGATTTTTATAAATTATTTTTAATACATTAAATTATTAAAATGTAACCTCAGCTCAGAGCCGGATTTAAACATTTGCCGCCAGTGGCCTATTCAATTTGCCGCTGGATACTCTATTTTATAATCGTACAGCTAATGCGTCGGTACTGCGACTCTATGGCGATACTATAAGCGCGTTCCAATAAACGATCGCAACGTTTTAAACTGCACATTCAGATATTCGACATACGACGACTGCGATCGTTGCGGTCGCAGCGAAAACTTCGAGGTGACGCTTAGTGAAACGCACTACGCTACTAGTTGACGTAAAGTGACGTCACAACTTCCGAGTGCTTTGGAGGCAATTTGAATCCTGAAATTTATGTTTTTTTTGGTTATTACCAAAGAGATAATTGGGGAGAGAGATACTTGGGAACATTATGAACCTATTTTTAAAAATTTTTCGACATTTCAGATACGGTTAGAGCTATATACTCCCAAGCTTTTTTATAATTTAAATAATTATTTATTATTGTAAAGAAACCGATCAACCATTATTTCCAGAGCGTCGCATCCGTCCGACATAGAGCGTCACGTGGACCTTCGTTGCTGGATGTACGCCGCAGCTGATGCGATGGCCACCATCGCCCGTATCCTGGATAGAGATACAGAAAGGTGAGACGATATTCGGGGACCTGACATTTGTTGATCATATATGACGAAAATTAATATTAAATATCAATTATTACGCGAGATTAGGAGAAAGTTGTCTAATTATGTACAGAACGCATGGACATACTAGCGTGGACGCACGATAACGGTCCGTATTCCACTTTAGTCTGTTTCACTTTAGTCCTGGCTTAGGACAGGCAAAAATACCTGTTTCACAAGTAAGTGATGAGAAAAAGAAAAATGACTTACATATACATTACATGTTTATATCACTGTTTAATTCCCCATTAACGTGTGAAATAATTCATGGATGACTCCGAAATATAAAAAAATATATATAAAAAAGATATTTCATACTCATGAATTCTCTTTGGAAATGCATTAAAGTTTGCAAATGACGTGTCCTGCAATATGCATGCCGCTCCCACGTGCGGTACACCTGTCGTCGTGATGTAACTGTCAGTGAAGGCACATTTCCCGCCAGTACCTAACACCTTCGCTTCGTCTATTTTTGTCTATACATACCTAACCTTTTCCGTGGTATATGTAAATATTTTTCACACTTTTATATCTATACGTATATAAATCACTGGTTATTCTCGCTAAAGCGCGAAACGGCTTTACGTATTTTAATTCTGTTTGTTTTTTTTTCATTCGCATAATATATTTCATAGAACTCAAACATTTTATCATCAATCAATCAAACATATTTCGGGGGAAGAAAGACATAGAGTCCCGGTAAGGGATCTTCTTAAGAGGAAATAGTCGAACGCAAGGAGGCTGAAGCCCTCCGTGAGCCGACTCCCATCTTTGGGGTCTTCCGTTATGGGTCTTGACGGTGCTGAGGTATCCTATATTTCCGTTTCTTTATATAAGAAAGAGAGCTTCCTATATCTTCATTTCTTTATATGAGAAAGCGAGCTCTGTAAATCTCTATTTCGTTACATAAGAAGCGAGCTTTCTGTATCTCAATTTCTTTATATAAAAAAGCGAGCTTTCTATATCTTCATTTCTTTAAGTAAGGAAGAGAGCTTCCTATATCTTAATTTTTATTTAAGAAAGATAGCTCCATCTCTATCTATCTTTGTAGAGAATTAAAGTTTAGAAGTCGATAAAATTAGCTACAGGATTAATGACATCTCGTATCCAGTTGGCCGTAATCTTTACGTTGTGATATATCCCAGGTTGGTGGTCCACGCCACATCCGAACCCCGCAGACGTTATTCCCACTAGATAGTACCTTCCACTGTCAAACACTATAAGGGGACCACCCGAATCTCCTGCAAAATACAAAAGACCACATTAGATCTTAAAAAATTGATTTTCAATGTCAATTTTAGAGCAAAACATCCGGTGATATAATAAAAAAGGGCTTGATTTTTGGTTAAATAATGCTGTAAATGATTTTATCGAAAATATATTGTACCACATAAGAGCGAGATACTCTATCACAGATATATCTATGTACTTAAAAGAGGGTCTTCAGAAGACCAGCATGCCCACACGCGTTGCCGGCCTTTAATAATATATATGCTCATTTCTTGATCCCTATCCAGAACCCATTTTTTAAATAATAATTATGGAGAGTCCATTTTATTTAAAAAAATACCTAAACATTGTTACCTAGACAAGCATCCTGGTGACCATCTTGATGTCCAGCACAGATCATCTCCGAGTGTATTTCAAGTAGTATCTGCTTACTTTGGTGCCATTTAATACATTGTTCTTTACCTGCAAATATATTGAATTTCACTAAACAGTAAATACTATTTATTTCAGTATAATATACAGCAAGACTAGCTGAATCGCGCGACTTTGTCCACGTAAAATTAACCTTGCGAGAGCTCTTAGACATCCTGAATCTTGCTCTATTAAAGAATCCGTTCTTAGTGGATGTCTACTAACGAAACACTACCTCGTTGCCAAATTTTACAAGGCACTCTTATTAGAGGTATATCACTTTTATTAGAGGTAGCGCCACGCTTGTAGCCGAATTGGGCCGGCACGTTCGAGTACCAGTACCTCTTCCTCACATGAGACCGGCGTGAAGTGGCGGCAATGCTGTCACGTCAAGTGATATTATTGCAGTCGCGTTTCGTTCAGTTTGTGACACTTCCTGGTGGCAAAAACTCGTCATTAAAGGCCGGCAACGCATCTGCTAGCGGTTTTTAATCCCATAAGGGGCTATTTACCCTTATAGGAAATATGTTATGGCGCCCTCTTAATTGCCGTGTTTATATATTTTTTAATATAAAATATATTTTAAGTGATCACATATTAAGAGTCGCCCCTAGCTGAGACACCACCTGGGACTCAGCGCCTGGAGCGGCCGTTCTGTTCATGGTAGGTATGGTAGGTAGGTTCTATGGTAGGGCCTGGCCTGGTCTTGGTATCCCATATTATTACAGGTTTTCCTCCAATTAAGCGTAGACTTCTATTAGGACTCTTTACTAATTGTTCACACAGTCGTAGTTTAATATATTAAGATATATATATGTGTATATATAAAATAGTATATACGAAAAGGGCTTAAAGAACTAAATGTCCTTTTTCTTAAGGCCTTAAGTCGATATTTAAGTTAACCGTCGTGCCAAAGACTAGAGAAGACTCGAACCATATTTAGTGTATATGATAACAACGTAATTTGTCATCATTAATCATCATTTAAAAGCACTCTTTGGTGTTAATAGCAATTATCATATTAGTTTCTTTGTAATATAATGTTGATGAATACTAGATAATACTGCTTTTTACTTCCCTTAGTCGCTTTACATAATGACATATTACAGTAAAAAATTCCACTGCACTTATGTAATTGGAAACTTCGAAATGCGTTCATTTTGTAGCTAATAGGGATATAACATTTCTTTGTTATTTTATATCGCATTTCGCTTTATTATGAGAAGAACCTAACATTATAATTTTAAAGTATTCTGAAATCTTAAAATATAATATTCTTGCAAAGAGCATTAATTACGTAAATTTGCAATGTGGGTGCTCAAAGAAAATCAGTAAGTATAATTTTTTTTTCAAACAAATTATAATCATAGCACTAAACTATATTAATAAAATTTGTGAAAATTTATTACGTATTTAGTTAGTGCTTTTAGGTGTATATTACCAAAATAATGTAAGAGACCAGATATAGGTTAAAGTGTTGGACAATTTTGTCCTTGAAGACTACAATAAACTACAAAACTTTGCGCAGCTACACAAAGTCCCCAGTCACACTACATGATCATTGAAATGATCATTCAAATGAAGCTATGTCTGGCTCTGGCATTATACCCAATATTTGCACTCCTATTTTAGTAGATCTAATTGAATCTATCGCTTTGTTTGAACGCACGAACTAAACCATCTAAAATTGAAAACATTAGCGACATATGCGTCAGAGGCGTCGTTGCGACGCGTTATAATTAACGTCAAGAATCTGCCTGTGATGATGTGTTTCCAAAGGACGGACGGAAATATTCGCGTGGAAACGTTATTACGAAGTCCTTACAGTGTTCCCCGACTTTCGACCATCACCTTAAATAATTCACAATTAACGAGTACAGAATAGATTTCATATTTGTACCACATTATTAATAATATTTGGCTCTGGTTTTATGGAACACTAGTGTACCCACGTATTAGTAATTTAAAAAAACATTTAGTAGTCGAGCAGCCGTCTTATTCTAGACCTCCTACAGACCTATTTATAACCACAGTTTATGCAATTGACGATTATCCATCTATTTATCTGATTAAGGTACGGCTTCCTCTTCTGAAATTAAATTTAAAACATTATTTCACCATCCTACAGTGCCGACCCGAGGTAAATTTTAAGATGGAGCGAAATCCAATTATGGCACCCCCCTTACTCGTTGTGTTGAATTTTTTTTTATATAAAATATAATTAAAATAATCGTAACTTAAGACTCGCGTCTAGCTGCGGCGCCCTCTGAGACTGGAGCGGCCTGATCTGTTCGCCCTATGGTAGGGCCAGCCCTGCCAACAGTATTCCTAATGAACAGGTTATTTACAATCATACAGTATCCCTAATGATAGGCGATAGGATATTTCCAAAAATGTTCGGTATCCGCATGGAAACTTCGATGTGGTCGACAAAATTAGAGTTTTAGCGTAGTAATAAACTTTGAAAAAACCCCAGGAGTCGACTGTCTCTGTACACATACTGTGGACAACCTTACTCACCTTTTCGGGAGCATGCAGCTATACCTTAAATATATATTCATGCCATACAATATTCTTTGACAGGTCCTCCATGCTTATATAACATCAAAGAAGACACCTGCGAAACAGCAGGTATATCGCCGACTAGTTTGGATATTGTAGATGAGTTGAAAATTCGATTACAAAACGAATTGATCAGGACAATACCTCGGGTAGTGAGTGCCCTGAATAAGTTTGGACGCGGCCTCCAATTTGGACAACTATACACAGAGCGTGTGGCATACATATGACTTATCTATAAATAAGCTATAGAATAGATCAGTGCTAAGCAACCGTTTTAGAAGGCAAGGGCCATATCGCCAAGGAATTAGATGGTGGCGGGCCGTACTTGTCAATTAATTATTTGAATATAGGTTATAGTTATTTATTTTTGAAAAAACGTTATAAACAATATTAAAAACTCTAAATATTAGTATTTCATTTCATTCCTCTGAGTATTTTTCAAGCACAAAAACGTAATATTTCAAGATAATTCACGCCTACAGAACTAGAATAGCAATTACTTCTGATAAATATTTTGCATAACGTGATAAAAATGAATTTTTAATGTTATACTACGAAATCAATAGTTTTCTTGTTATTTATATATATATTTATATAATACGTGAAGCAAAAACTTTTGGTGGCATTTTACGAAAATTGCGCAAAAGGGGAGAATGAAATTTGGCAATTGTAATTCATATAGAAGAAGGTATTGCGGTGGTGAGGAGGTCGTGGACTAATCAGTGGTCGGCATTTGAGTAGATCGCTAAGTTAAGTTGTACTGGCTGCGACCGGGTGATATATGGGTGACCCATTCTAGCACTGGTTTATATTTGATATCCGTGTTGTTGTCGCGTTACGTTCGGTTTGTGAGACTTCCCGGTAGCCTAAACTCGTCATTAAAGGCCGGCACCGCATCTGCTGGCCTTCTGGTTGTGCAGATGTCCATGGGCGTCAGTAGGCACTTCGGTGCCTGCTGCCTGCTCGTTGGCCCCCTTGTAAAATAAAAAAAAAATACCTAATACAGAGACGAAGAGGTCGCCAAGTAAAGCGATAGGAAGATGACTTACCTAAGAAATGGAAGAGAGCTGGAGACAGAAAAGTGTTGATGGAACTAGGAGAGGTTGGTCTATAACTCATTTTACTCTCATTTTAGGCTCTAAAATGAGACATTTTTCTTTTCTAAATTTTATATTCTGTAATGTTATCTGTACTAATGTATAAAGCTGAAGAGTTTGCTTGGACACGCTAATCTCAGGAACTACTGGTACAATTTGAAAAACCCTTTCCGTGTTCGATAGCCCATTTAACGAGGATGGCTATAGACTATATATCGTTACGCTAAAATTGAATATATTTTTTTCACTTAATTTTACGTGGGTGAAGTAGCGGGCAACAACTAGTAAACATGTATCACTGTTTAAGGGAATGATCAGCGATTGATGGCTCTATCTAATACAGATACAAATATGATATAGGAATAGGAAAAGGAGAGCCAAATCCTCTGCAATCTAAGCGGACCCTGGTACTACTACACCGGGATAACGGTAGGAAGTAGAGAAAGAATAGGAAAAGGAGTGTATGAGTACAGATTATCTGCCCTCTAATAGCAGCAGCATTTTAATAATATTTAACAATGCAAAAAAAAATACAAATAAATTTTGTATTGAGACGAACGAATGAAAAGAAATCTCTTTTCATTTGAATAAATATTAATTTAAATTTGGTTTTACCTTTTATGTCCATAGACCTCCGCATTCATTAAAAATTAGTTTAAATCAAAAACAGTCTTCTTCTTCCTAGCGTTATCCCGGTTTAATAACAGGGTTCGCTTAGATTAGATTGTAGGGGATGTGGCTGTGGGGCGAGTTAAGATAACCGATTGCCATCCGAAGTCATCCTCGGAATCCCCACGATTTCTACAACCTTACGGCTAATATCACAAAGTGGCATTAATCGGGTCCCACTGTTTTAGGTGTCTTCCGAAACACGGAGGAGGTCGGATATCAAATATAAGCCCTTTGCTGGAATGGGTCACCCATCTATCACCCGGTCGCAACAAGAGTAACTTAACCTAGCGATCGACTCAAATGCCGACCTCTTTAATCTATCGACATAAGGTTGGGTCCTTATAATCTAGAGATTATTTCAAATCCAGAACTATTCCTCAAAGTGATCGCTCGCAAAATTCACCATCCACATAAAGAGGATGACGAGATTAACAATAGAAGGGAAAACAATGTAGAGATAGATTTAGGATCTCATTCTAAAATCGATTGTTATAAAATGAAACAATTAAGGACTTAAGGCTTACCGGTTTTTCGTTAAGGCACCGAATATTCATGATCAAATTTCGTTTTATAATACTCATAGCTATTGCCCACTTTATTTAGTTATTCTTTGCACGAATTCAAATTGCCTTGTGAATTTTGTGACCAAATCTCACTTGTGACTTTAGCGAAAACGCATTTGGAATTGAAGATTTTAATTTAATTTATATAATAGTTGAAGTCGGAGGCAACTAGGAAATAAAAACCATCATGGTTTTTTGGATCAAGAACTCCCTACTTGGGTATATAACATTTTTGATTCCTAAAATAATTTAAAATAAGCATTTTTATATCTAAGAGTATACGGAATCCTAAAAATGTACTCTCATTCAAACAATGCATCAATTGTGTGTTAAGGTCGATGGAATCCTAAATGTCATCGAATTTTAATTCAGAAACGTATCAAACAGTCATATATTTGATAGAATCAGAAGTTCATTCGTTAAAATCCATATTAAGCAGGGAAGGATAACTTTCTACAACTATTAATTATTTTAATTACGATTCTACCCCTTACTTGTGTTAAAATTTTGCAAAATAACGCTAAAATAACAAACTACTGGTTTTTAACATGAACATTATGTTGATGTTAATAATTGATAGATATGTAATATTAGTTGAATATATTAGAATTTAAATCGAATTCCAATTCGTTGTTAATCAATAATACATCAATTATAGCGAATGCTACCGTTTGACCTTTTGAATTAAATTTATTTCATTTAATAGTTTTAATTGAAATATGTTTATAAATTTGTTTTGATATGTATAATCCGGTAAAAAATAGTGCTATTTGTTTCGTATAACATGACCAATATAAAGGTCTTGATTCATTCGACATTAATTCAATCCAAAAACACTCAATAGCATAATCAACAAGTGCCTTCACACAAACAAATATACTCTTCAGCTTTATATATTAGTATAGATAAGGTATACATATTACAAAAATAAAATTTATAGAATAAAAGATTAAAAATAATAACGATATAATTATAAATTGTAACTTATAAAAAGTATAGCTCAAGTGCTCACAAGTTTAGACGGTTTTATGATGCAAATCAAGACATTAGTATATTCATGTACGAGAAACCGTATTTCATCACTTGGATAAATCCTTGAAATTTAAATACCAATTCCTTTCTAATTCACTGAATTTCTATTTGTGAATAAACGTAATCTCGATCATACGGGAACGAATGTAGGGGTGCTATGTCGGATGATATCATAAGACTCTTAGCCTAATATTAATAAATATGTGACTATGTGACATCGACATTATGTGACTTGACACCAAAAGGTCGTGGCCTAAACAGTGGTCGGCATTTGAGTCGATCGCTAGGTTAAGTTGCTCTTGCTGCGTTTGATTGATAGATGGGTGACCGATTCTAGCACTGGTTTATTGCAGGCACTGGAGATTGGTTAACCGTCTGATAGCAGACGAAACAAAATTCGGGCAAGACAACGTCTGCCGGACACACTAGTGAAAGAATAAAGATTCTCAATTCGTTACTCACATGTTTTCCAATCATATTTATTTTACTAAACAGATTGCAGTTACGAGATTACTACAAAATTTGAAAATTTAGTCGACTGGTTTTATTATTATCACAATGCTTTAGCATTTTGGGGCGTTTCTCAGAATACGCAAGTACGATGCGATAGTTACAATGCTAAGAGGAAAACTGACAAAAATGTTTTCATCTTAATGGATTTTATGTGCTCCTAAATCTAATAGTCACTACTCGTAATCGACTTTTATAGAAGTAAAAATAAAACATGCTGCGAACATGCCTTCCGTAGAATACAAAAGATTCAATTTTTTCCGTCTACAAAGCGAAATTCAAGCAATATGTTAGCTTCGAATTCAATAAAATGCAAAAGGTGATTGAGCAGTAAAGGTGCAGGCGGCCGTGTACTGCAGTAGGTCGTAAGGCTTCACAATACGTTGTCATGGCGACTGAATCAAAGGCTCTCTCGCGGCTTCTTCCCAATATCGGCATAACGGCCAATAAAGTTTAAAATAGACATGTTGCTTTGTTGCAACTACATCGATATATGTATCTGTTACAATAAAATCGATGTTTAAAAATCGAATTAATATTCAATAGACATCAAAAGAATACACTAATATGTCACTTTGGAAAAAATAAGTATATCATGTGTCTAACAGTCGAGTATATCTGCATTACACGTGGCCCTATTTCCAATATATTTTTTCTTGTTTGACCGTGGGAGGGGTAGCCACATTTTAGTACAACTAAAAACACAAACTTAATAATGTATTTTGTAATAATTTTTGCACCCAAAAGAAGGAACTCGAATGATTGTTATAATATATTTATTTATATCGATAAAAATAGCGTAACATATTTTTCACGTCTCTAAATTGCGTCCGTTTGCACAAATTGTACGTATGTGCTGTAAGTAAGCCGTAAGCACTTAAATTGGATTTTTAGGAGAATCTTGGCACCATGCTTCGGAATTAAGGCTGATACGTGTGCGAGTTAAGTGTAACGGATTCGTGTATTTACTTGTGTTCCAGCAAAATAACTAATTACTTTAAGTGAACTGATTGTTTGGCATACTCGTATTCTGTTAATCTTTTTTAGTTTTGGTAACATATTGGAACTTCTCGTTTAGTACTTCTGGAAATGTATTCTTTAACGTCTGGGGATCTGGGGTTGAGTTGTAGGATATAGAAGAAATGAAATACGCCAGGTATTCAGATTTTTCTTTGAAAGTAAACAAAAAAATTAGAAATAATTCATGTACTAATTTGAGAAAAATTGATAAATTTAAAATTATATGAATAGTCATTTAAAAAAATAACAAAAATAGTGATGTCAAAATAAGTATAGTAAACGATGACAGTAACACATACAAAAAGGTAATCTTTCTAGTTAATTGAAGGCTTAAAGTAAAAGAAATGCAAAATAGCTAAGTAAAAAGTATTTAAGGGATTGAATTAATCCCGTTTTGAGTAAGAAATTTTGTAGTCTCTTAAATCTTAGCAGTAAACCGCGGCGCAGATTTTAAGCATGCCGCTAATGATGATAATGAAAAGGCAATTTAACTGTAGGGTAATACAAGAGTGATAATGGTTTGGAAGATAATTATAAAAGAACAAAGCCTCAAAACGTTCACGTTATCAACGTTTAAAGTAATACGCTTTCAACATCTCATTTTAATAATGTCGACGACTAAATCGTTGACGTTGTAATTATCGCTCCCATTGTTCTAACAAATTATAATGCTGTCAATTCGAAGTTACACATAGAACCTTCGAGAGAAGTTCATAACGTTCCTATTTGGCCAGCTCGTGATACCTTAACAAATTATAATGCTACCGCATTGAAAGCACACGAGCTACGTATAAAACTTTTGTGATTAGCTGACGTCTTGATTCGGATAGCTTGTAATTCCCTAAAACGTGGAAGTTAACACGCGATGTAATTCGAGATTTTTATCTGTTCAATGGATGGTTGTATAGTTACAAAGTGAGCTTAAAAACACGAGCTGTTGAAGGTTAGATCAGTTCGGTGATTACTACGAATGAATTATTATCTTGAGAAATTGTACGAAATAAGGCAGGCGTGTGTAAAAAATAACGTTTCAGAATATTTAAGACAGCTATTTATAGAAACACATTGCTGGTACTGACAATTTTATAATGCTAACTACTGATATTACTTTAGATATTTTTGAGAATACATATCGCTTGCTATTCAACACTTATAAATATACACATATTTTTATATTTATTTATTTAGGAACGCCAACAGCATGTTCACAAACCTTTTTTTACAGAATTATACAAATTTACGTGATCCATGTGATAGACCTTTTATAGGCAAAAAAAAAACACTCCTGACCTTGACTGACGATATAATCATATGTTGATTTGAATTAATCTGCGATTAAAATATAAACTTTTTTGTACAGTTAAAATGTATAACTTCTATTTTTAAAATTCTATTCAAGTATTTTAAATGAGATGGAGTAATGACTTGGATCGTTATAATGGAGATTGGCAACGCATAGCCTTAAACAGAACTTAATGGAAAGAGGGTAGGGAGGCCTTTGCCCAGCGGTGGGAAAAAAATAGGCTGTAAATAAAATAAAATTAAAGTATTTTACGAAAGTCAAATCATTAAATGCAGTGGGCTTTTGTGCACTTTTTTGGATTGAGTCCTTTAAGAGAAGCGGGTCGTCTTAAGCCCAGCTATTCATTGACGTTGGCAATCACTTCGATGAACCCACTTACCGTTCAACCCTTAAAAGTCTCATTTGAAATATATTTTTGTGTTTTTCACACACATCATTTTCAGCGTCACAAAACTTTATTACCTCTTAACGCGTCACGTTTAAAGAGTACACAGACATCTTATTTATACTCACCCGGATTCCCGTGCACCCGTAAATGTCTCCGTTGATTAAACTATTTATACGGACGATGCGTATTTCACGATAAATTTGTCGTTTTACTTAACAATTTCTTTTTATATCACCGTAAAAATTAATTTGGCAAATGGCCGCTTTAAACAATATTTATTTGTGTTGGACGCTTTTAAAAAATACGAGTTATAAAGTAACTGACGGCCGTGACTTTTTTGGGTTGTTTTCATTTAGTTGTTTTATAAACCATGTTCTTACATATATTCAGACTAACTACTACTTTTTGAGATTTGGAACCTTATAGAAGTCTATTTTAGGAGTAAAAGTTTTGCTATGAAGTATTGAACCTTCCGGTAAAATTTTGCTTAATAAAAGATCAAAAGCACGAAGAGAATTCTTAAAGACAAAAAGACTTACATTTTCAAAAGTCCTGTATGGCTGGTAACGTATTAAAATTAATATTAGCCTTTAAATTTTATTCATTACAAACAATTTTTGATATCTATATATACATATAAAAGTGAAAGCAAGAAATCTCGGTAACCGCAGATGTACAGAGACGAAATTTGGCTAGAAGGTAGTTTGCAGTTAACATCCGCGTAAGACGGATTTTGCCGCAGGGCCTGATTAAGAAAGTCTATGGAAACGTTTAATTTTTTGCATACGAAGTCGCGTTAAACAGCTAGTCTCATTAAATAGACGTGGTACATCTACTTGCATACATCTTTGAGTCCACAGCCATAAATTTATTTCACGAAGAGGAGGAAATTCCTTGTACAGCATGGCTAGAGGTGTCCTCATGAGGAAGTTCCTTGGAAATAACACGGTTTTTGATTGCCTCCTGAGGAAACTATTTGTAAATGATACGGTTGTATCTATTTACATTAATATATAAAGCTGAAGACTTTGTTTGTTTACTTGAACGCGTTGATCTCAGTAACTGCTGATCCTATTTGAAGAATTATTTCAGTGTTAGATAGCCCATTTATCGAGGTTGGCTATAGGCTATATATCATCACGCTAAAATTTTTCACCTAATTTTACGCGGACAAAGTCGCGGGTAATTCAAAAACTAGTTAATTTAGTTAGTAAAAACTAATTAATTTATAAAATTCTAACCATGTAAACCGATGATAATAAAGTTGAGGTTTAGATCAGATCATGGCTCAGTTTCTATACTAATATATAAAGCTGAAGAGTTTGTTTGTTTGCTTGCTTGATCGCGCTAATCTCAGGAACTACTGATATCCAATCCAATCCAATCTGAAAGTCCATCAATCCAGTCCAATTTGAAAAATTCTTTCAGTTTTAGATAGCCCATTTATCGAGGGAGTCTATAAAGCTATATATCATCACTCTAAAATTGAATCTAGTTTTTTTCACCTAATTTAACGCGGAAAAAGTCGCGGGCACAGCTAGAATTTGAATAAAGTACTCCCGAAATATTCAAGTTCCATAACAGTACAAAAATCTTAATCACTTTTTTCTGATGAATTTTGATGCAAATCCACGGGAAAGAACTTGTTAAATAAATAAGAATTATCAACCGAAATCAAGCTATTATGGTATTGCGTAATCGACGCGTAGTTACGTCTTTATGATGAATTATTTAACATATTACATACTGTGTCAACACATAATAAAGTATAATATATGAATACCGCCATAGTTACCGACGACATAGCTTTGTCTATTGATAACAATAATTGCAGTTGATGTTTGTATTAATTATTGTCGTATACTGATGTAATTATATCAACCTTCGAGTACTCGACTCAAGTGTCTTTGCATTCATAAATATATATGTTTAAAAATATATACAGGTGTAAAAGACATCGTACCGCAAACTTTAATACATTTAATGTCCTAAATGACAATAATCATTGACCTCGGAAATGGGAGGTTACAGATATTACCATCCTCATCCCATTCTTGAGCGCGCAATGTATTGTAAACATTGGGAAACAATCGTCAACAAACGTTGACGCGCAAAACAAGTCAACGACCCGCGCCGCGCTACCACTGTTGGGTGGTTTAAAGTTCTATTTACATTGCGGTTTGATGTAAAAATATCGAAGAAATTTGTTTCGGATTTAAAATCGCATCAGGACAGATAGTAATTATGATATTCTACAGTATTCAGTTAAGAATGTGGTAAAAAAAAAATGTATATTTCAAGAAAAGCCTAGCCTAGGGGAGTCTAGAATTATGTTCTGAACCTATGGGCTGCGTATCCGGTACGTTGTCTTTTACACCATGTACATATATTAACACGCAAAGTAAAAACTTTCGGTGTCATTTTATGAAAATTGCGCGAACGGCACGATAAATATGCATTAAAAATTATTGAAATAAAACCTCATGCACTCCAATACTAAACGCTTCACACACACACATGTATACATTTTATAATACGATCGTCTCAAGGCATTTTCATGAGAACCACGACAAAATAACAAAGCATTTTTTAATTATGCCATTTAATGTGATGACATTGTCAAAAGTCATTGTACTACGACTAATTTTTTTTATATAGCTTTAAAAGCATATAGTACGCAAGGTTTAAAAAGTTCCTATCCGATTGGTCGCGCTGGGTTATTTGTTAACGCACCCCGTTCTTGACAAGCCAAGGTCTTTTAGTAGGTTGTATAGGGATTTTTCTGGTATACCCCTTGCTCCTACCTCTACCGCGTATTTATACATGTGTGTATAAATGGCGTAAATCGCTTGGCATTGGTGTGCGTGCGGATTTATTTTAATAATTTAATATACAACTTTACAAATTTATTATAAAAATAATTTAACATTCGCATACCTTCCTCTATATGAACTACAATTGTACCAAATTTCACACTCCTCCGTCAGCGCAATTTTCCTAAAATGGTACCTAAAATTTTCGTTTCAAGTGTTATTATATAAATTTTTAATATCGTTTCCAGTGTTATTATATAAATTTTTAGCAAAAAATAAATATTATGTTACGATTGCGTCAAAAAGGCAAATTTAACGCGGTATCTGGTTGCAGAACTGTTATTGGGTACAGAGGACCTCCGCACAAAATTAATCCCACATGACATGTGTCCATCAGTACAAAGCGCATAATTTCGGGCGCGCATAAACCGGTATAGCTCACAGTTCCTACCATCAAGGGTGCCGCGGATATTGCGATAACGAAAAAAAAGCAGTCATCAGGCATACAGAATTGAGGTTTTGTTTCGTATATACCCCGTCCGACGCGAAAAAACGGCAAAATTTTTCCACTCCGTTGTCGCCTTTAAACTTTTGCAATTAGGGTCAAAGTCCCTTGCGTGCGATTTAGGACTCAAACTTATAATGTGGCACTTCGTATTTCGGCATCGTGTAAACTTCTTTTTATGTTCAAATGCGGTTCTCGTAAAGATAGAACGTGATGTTTTTGACAACACGTCTTTAGGAATTTCGGTGGGCGAAATGAAATGTTAAACAGCTGTCGAATGTGTTTTGCAAACTTCAAAGAGCGGAGATCCTGTGCAAAATGTTTGTTTTTATAGTTCAAAATAATAATAAAAATAAATACATAGAAATACATGACAGAGGGACGTCTGTTTCTAAGGTAGACAACTTAATGCCTTGACCGAATCGAATCTAGTCTGGGTGTATTATCTATATATGTGTACGTATTTACAAATATATTTCAAAAAAAAATATGTGTAACAGGTGGCTGTTACCTATACACAGGCATTAAGTTGTCAACCTTAGGAACAAACGTCCGTGTGTCATAGACTCCTATATATTTATTATTATTTATTAAGGCCCGTCTTATAGATAACAGACGCCTGTTATACTCAATTTGTTTTGTAGAAATATATTAATACATGCATATATTTATTTATTTATTTATTTTATTTATTTATTTATTTATTTCTTAAAGGCCACCAACACAATATACATTTAAACATGATTTACAAGAGAATAGGAACATAGCATATAGATAAATGTCACTGCACCTATAGGTGACTACAGCATGAGTGAAATAGGATAGAATAGAACAAGACTTAATATTAACTAACATAGTATTAAGGGAACCTGCAGCCGGCTTTTTAAAGAGGGCACCAGGAACTTTCACAAACCGAACGAAACGCGACAATAATACCATCATTTGACGTGACAGTATTGCCGCCACTTCACGCAGAACTTATCAAATCAAATATAATTTATTTGGCACAAAAAAAAAACAAAAGATTAAAAGAACAAGAAACAGACCTTAATTCTAAAAATACTTAAAAATAAAAGATAAATACATAATGAGATAGGGTCGTTTGGCCAAAATGCAGCATTCTATTGAGCACAGCAGCGCTGATTTTCAGGCTTAACCGCCAAAATGTGACGCCACTTACGACTATGACTTATGTAACAAAGAGGTATTGGTATCCGAATGCGCCGTTACAATTCGGTTGCTGACCAAAAGAAGTTCAACCCTGGCGTTGCCTCTCTCAAGCTATTATTTGAATTTCTTCGAAAATCCATTCACTGTAAGATCTCTGAAAGATAACACTTCTATTTAATACACTTCTACTTATTGATCTTCAAAAAATAAAGAATTTTCTGTTATATTTACAAAATAATCAAAAGAAATACTATCGACTTCAAGTACAGGAGATCACAGCACGCACATCAAACATAAACAAGAAAATTTGGCACGTTTATGCTTCTACGTATCCTTGGTAGTTAATTCTATGGTGATTACATTAAGGATTAACATCTCTGTATATTAAAAACGCCCGTCGAATTACGCAGTTAAGCAGTCACTACATCAGGATCATGGTAAATTTAAAAGGGTATAATTGGTCAATTCATTGCTACCTTCATACGAAGCCGCGCCGTTCTGGAAGGTGATTGGTCAGTTCATATACTATTGCTACAGTCATACCATGCCATTTATCTACACCAGTGCCATTCTGGACGGTTCTTAAACTACTATCTAAGTAATAATGTTGGACACTTTTTCAAATATTCTCCCGTAAGTGATGTTACTCCTTATCGTATTCTCCATAGTTAATGCAACGGAAGATCAATACATAAACACAAATTGAAAATACTGCACATAATGACCCTACACCATGCAAAGGATAATAATGGTGTAATAAAAATTAAACTCGTTTAAACTTTCATTTAATCATTGCATCTTCATTATTAACCCTAACGGTCAATAATATTGCCCAATAGGTAATATTGTGCAATAATGACCGTTTATGAAACGCCTCATGCCGGAGCCAGACATAGCTTCATTTGAATGATCATTGCAATGATCACCTATTGTGGCCGGGGACTTATTTATTTATTTCAGGATAACCTGTTCGTTATCCTAGTTGGTTGGTAAGTACATGCAAAAAGTCATAAGATACAATTAGAAAAAGAAAATTATTACATATATGTCCTACTAAGTATAGGACATCATCATGCTTAGGAATTATAATTTACATCAGTCACTTAAAAAACTAAATATACAGATTCAAAACAGCTTGATTTTATAGTTTAAAATAAAACCACACGCACACCAATGCCAAACGATTTACACCATTGACACACACATGTATTGGTTGATGTCAAAGACTTGAAAATACACATTACATATACATACCTATAAGAGATCATTGATATAATCTGGCTTAATACGTGTAGCGTCAACTTTTGGTACCAAATACGCGAATGGCGGAGTAAGAAGTTTGGCACAATTATAGTTAAGAAGGGTGTGAATTTAACATTTCAACATATGCCATATTAATATATTAAAATATTAAAAATTATACTACAAGCACACTTATGCCAAACGATGTACACAACATATTGTATCTATAGAATTAAGCTTAGTGTCAAAGCATACTCATGACAAATTTGACAAAGCAAGAATGTATTTTATGAATTATGACACTTAATATAATTAAATTGATTTCGTCATACTAAGAATGGAATTTCTTTTACATAGCCTTAAATAAGTATATGGTACCAAATCTATAAACTTCTGGCCGAATTAAGACCAGCCGGCGATCTCTAGTTTTATTGAATGCTAGAGCCCAATCTGTGTCTAATCTAATTATCTTCAAATACTTTCTATTCAACAATAAATATAGTCGAATCCTAGATTATTTATCCTTCACGTTCATCGCTAATAGAACCGCGAATTTTAAAAATATATCTGATCTCTGCTTTCTAAGTGCATTCATATTCACATTTTTCGTGGGAAGGAAATCGTTAAAGCGACAAATAGGTCATTGGTATGCAAAACTATTAATATGCAGGCCTTTCACGCTCACCAGGGGGCCTGGGGGCTCAATTGAAAATAGTATTTATACCTTATCTATTAATTCTCATGATTTAAATGGACGTTTAATTTACATTAACGGACTTAACTTAAATTTCCTATACCATACTTGGTGTGTAATAAAATACTTGATTTCTGTCAAGTATATTACGGCGATTTGTGATGGTTTAGCGTGATAATATTATTGACATGTAATGGTCGATTTATGAGATTTACAGTTATAATTTTACGAGACAACGCTGGACGCTTAGGCCGATCGTGCCTCAGTAACGCTTGCATGCTCGGCTGAGGCGGAACGTGACAGTGAGTCATGCTTTTTCGTGCGTGCAGCCGGCGTGTATCGACTTGTATGACGTTATCACATCAAAAACATGTGCGAGCTTAGCATCCATCTTTTACCTTCATATAAAAATATTACGTTAGATATCCATTAACGATACCGGTTACACAATTAACGGTTAATATTCACAGTGCTCCACTTTATACAATTACCCACCAAACGCTAATCAGGCGCGTATCGTTAGAACTGTTAGAGGGGTATCGATCGTGCATCAAGTATGGCATGCATGCTAATGACTCCTTTGTTTTTTCTGGCGTCTTTTGTTCCAACGCGCCTTGTAATGGTGCGTCGGCGTTTTTGATTTGGTTTAAATTCTCTTCGGTCAACGGCGGTGTGGTTTGAACCGGGTACCTTGCGGATTTCAGTCCATACCTTATACCGTTGAGCTATTGAGGCTCTATATATATATTATAATATTCTCACTTTATTATTATTGACATAGTATACTCCACGGCCAAAAGGCTCGTGCCATGGTTATTTTATTATCTTCTTCCTTTTCATTATTCTTCTGCAGTTCTAGTTTCTATTTCGGGCTTAAGCCCTAATTAAGCCTTAAGAAGAATTAAAATTTAAGAAGGATTCTTCTTCAGACTAGCCGTTAAGAGAGCATACTCATTTCTCAAAGGTCGACAACGCACCTGTGAGCCTTCTGGTAGTGTAGTTGTCCTTGAGCTTCGGCAGATCAGATGAACCACATGCCCGTTTGCCCTTGTCATTAAAAAAATCGCACACATTAAAATTACTACTGTAATCCACCCTATAACACGCTAGGTTTATTACACGTTAAAGGAAAACGTGTTGTAGGATTATTCTCGTACAACGCGCTGATCGGTCCCGAATGCGCAGGATATAATATTATATATATGTATTAATATACTCAAGAAACACTCAAAAAACTATAGTATTATAATTAATACTATAGTTTTTTGAGTGTTTCTTTTTCATTTTTAAATCGTGTATTGTAAGTATATCTTTGTATGGTGTTTTTATGGCAAAAAAAACTTTTTCTTCTTCTTCTAGAACAATATTATTGCGTTATAAGAGCACCGTGTTATAGAAGGGTTACAGTATAGCAGTATAACACGTTACGGCGTTACACGTTATCTGTTTCATAGCGTTATCCCGGTCTAGTAACACGGTCAGTTTAGATTGCATAGGATGTGGCTGTGGCAGGAGTTTATATAACCGACTTATGTTTGACGTCATCTCCGGAATCCCCACAATCTCTACAATCTCAAGACTAAAATCACTCAATGAAATAAAATTAGGGGTGACGTACTATTTTACGTGCCTTCGGAAATAAGGAGGGGGTCAAACATTTGAAAAACCAGTGTTGTACGGGTCATCCATCTATCATCCGGCCACAATGAAAATTGCTTAACCTAGCGATCGGACTCAAATGCCGGCCACTGATGAAGCTATGATCTACTATATCAGTGTATCATGTGATTTATGAGGCACTTCGGTTCAAATAATATTATGTATCCAAACGTTGCGGTGAACTCTTTTGGAATTTCGCATTTCGTAAATGAAAACGGTCGTATTTTGCATTTCTTTTTTATTCTTTTTTTAAACCTCAAGGCTCAGATATTTAAGCTGACCTACATTTGACATGTTTTTAGTCTAGCTGAGCGTTGTCTGACCCCAGCGTGGAATAAAAGTCTGTGATATGTGCTATAATTTAAGTGCACCAAAAGCTTGATAGAATCAGGCGTTACTTTGCGGAAATCCATGACATGCATGAGAAACTAAACTACTTTGCTTTAATCCGCGCTATCAATCATCAGGTAAAATTGAATTATTTTTTTTACCTAATTTTACGCGGACGAAGCACAGCTAGTAATAAATAAAAAAAGTAACTTAATGTATGTATGTACATCTTTACCAGCCAGTCGGACCTCAAGTGAATGTTAAAATGTGTGCTCGCCAAAATTTAAAAGTAAATCTGAGCTCACATTTTAAACATTACACAGCTTGTTTCTTACCAGCTTCCTTAACATGAAACATAAATCGTACACAACTAAATTACACTTATTATATAGTAACAATTTTGAAAGTAACCACGCTCCGTATCTTAATTCGAATCAAAGCAACAGTTGTCTCAGTTCATTTCAGTCCACTTTGAATGAAAATTCCTGCCTGCCAGTAGTAATGTAATATCAACACAATCCTTTCCGGCGTGTCGTGACTTTGCTTATACTATGTAATTGTGAGTGATAATGTTATAAGCGCACGTGCCAGGGGAGTGCGTACTGGCCCGCCAACGCCCGCATAGCTGTACGCTTGAACTTAAAAATAACACTAGAAAACAAGACCCGTAATGCTAGATATAGATCAGACTGTTACCTTACCTACGTTCTATCAATAAGTTGTCACGAGATCATATTGTAACGAATAAATGTAGTTCTTTTAAACAGGAGAAATATTAGTTAGAGGTAGCGCCCTGCTTGTAGTGAATTAGCGGTGATTTCACAGAACCAGCAAATAATAGTACAAAAACCAGGGGATCAGATATTCTGATGACTACGCTGATCAAACAAAAAGTCATACATACCAAAAAACTATGAATGCAGCCAACCTTCCACTAAATGCCTTCTACCACATCATAGAAGTGGCCCCTTTCTAAATCAAATCTATTTTAATGTTAATATAACATATCAACTTAATTATATGTATATATATATTCAAAATAAAACATCTCTCAAATAACAATTATGTAGGCCTAGCTCCTGAGCTAGTTTAAACTGTGTTACAGCAGCTAGTAGTACCTTCCCGTTAAAAGTGACAAATATATTGTGGGCGGAATTATAGTATACATGCATTTTAATAAAGTAACTTTGTGTGTGTGCATTGATGTGTGTATGTGTTCGTGCGTGTGTGTGCATACGTTCATCTTCAGTCTGTTTCTTATCATATCTTTAATAAAAACAGTATTAAATTAAGCCGAGCTACAGAGTAAACAGAGTTTAATTTATAAACATAAAATGACATAGCGTTGCAAAGATGCTATCTCGCAATCATGATTCAAACCAAAAGCAACAAGAATGATGACGGATAACATCGATAAACTATCCCCAAGATATGTTTATTAAATTAAAGGGAGATCAACATCTCAATCCTGGTGGTTTTGTTGTTTAGTCTCGAGGTATAGACTTACTCTTATTTGAATACCAGTTTCTAGTAACAGAATGTTTTGCTATAATAGTTTTGTTAACGATTGAATAAGGCTCATTTTTGCGTTTTATTAGTAACAGTAACCCTTAGGAATTTTTTTTCAAGTAGGAGCTGTCATTCAAAATGGTAAAGCACTTTCATGGTCGACTATACCTACCTGAATTGATAAAGGTTTTTTGAAGCCAATAGTCATGACCATATTTAATGGCAACCTCTTGGTACATGTTCAGAGGGTTACTTTCTTTGTATATATGTATAATATGCACTTTGCAACCGGTTTACATGAAGGAAAGTTGAGGGTTGACCTTGCTTCAGACCTTATTCCGACCTAGCGTTATCCCGGTTTAGTATCAGGGTCCCCTTAAATTGCAAGGGATGTGGCTTTGGGGCGAGTTAAGATGGCCGACTGCCGTCTGACGTTATTCCCGGTACCCCCACAATCTCACGACTAATATCACTCAGTGACATTAATCGGGAAACCACTGTTTTACTTCCGAAATACGGAGGAGGTCGGATATTGAAAGCCAGTGTCAGAATGGGTCACCTATCACCGGTTGAGCCATCTAGGTTTCCAAGTGATTATTTTCATCAAGTTTTAAAGCAAACGGTATATTGTTACAGTGGCCACAAGATGTCTCTAGCGGACGTGCGTTCGGCGCGCAGTTCGCCCACGCCCGACGCCTGTCCCGAGTGTGATACCGGCGCCTCGGTCACCTCAGACCTGCACAAGGTTTGTATTTCGCGCCTTATATATGGCGTCGTTCTATTAGAACGCAAATGTGCGATGCGAGCGCACTTAATTCAAATTCAAATTCATTTATTTGCTTCGTACGTTTTTATAACAAAAAAAAATGCCCGACAGAGCTTGTTGCGGCCTATTCTCAGTGCAGTGCGCATCGGAACCCTTGTAAACTTAGCTTTTCCTTCGTAATGTTAAAATAATGATTAAAAAAAATATATACATTTGACGTTCATAAGTACTATAAAGTCTGTATTAATAAAACGTTTTTGATTTTGACTTTGTACGAACGTGCGATTAATATACTGCTGTGTAAGAAGTGTCCTAATTGAATCTACTCGATCGATCGAACTTAAATTAAAACACTTCTTAGCCATCAAAATGTTTGATCGTTCGTTTATACGAACTACGTTCGCACGCATTGCGGATTCGCGTTGTTTTAGAACGGCTCGACTAAAGGTGGGTGGGCTACTAAAAAAATGAACGTAGGGATACTACTAGGGAGCTAGACGCTCTTGGCTACTTAATTTATTTATTGTCATTTCAGTATCAAGTGGCGTGCACCTGCAAGCCGGCATCAGCACAGTACGCGTGCGCCGAGGAACCTGGTCCGCCTCCTCCAGCGAAGACCGACACCCCTCCAGCGCTACCCCCAAGACCTCCTACCAGCGTGCTAGCTGCTACCAATAGGCGGAACAATGGTACGGACATAAATACTACATTCTAACCATAAAACCTTAGACACAATGAGCCATAACACATTTTTGGGATAATAAAAATTTTTTTTTTTTTTTTTTTATTTTCGGGGAGGTGGGGGGGGGAGGGGCACAAAAAAAATTGCCGACAGGGGAGGGGGGGGGGGGGGGGGGTGGGTCTACGAATTGTGACTTTGTGTGTCAAAGGCACTGTGACATCACATGTGAATGTTTAAGAAATTCCAAAGGAAATTGAAAAACTAAGTTGAAACAGCTCTTCTTTTATTTTTTTAATAAATGCATAAAAGTGGAAATTTGTGACGTCACACCAAGGGGAAGGGGGTATAGAAAAGGTGACAATGAGGGGGGAGAAACCTCGGTCTACCTTAGCTGGTATTGTCGCTACCTCTATACTGTCCGTGTGAAAATCTCTGACACACGTTGGAGGGACTAGTATTATTAAAAAACATACTGTCCGTGACAGTAGTATCCGCATCCTTTTTCACCTTTTCCTCTACGTTTATGTCGTTTTACACTATCCCTTCCTTTACTCTTATCTATTTATCTAATTAGAGGTATCGCCACGCCTGCAGTCGGCTTGCAGGCGCTTTCGGATACCAGTACCTCTTTTTCCCATAAGAACGGTGTAAAGTGGCTGCAATATTGTCAAGTGATGGTATTGTTGTCGCGTTTCGTTCGGCTTTAGAGAGTTCCTGGCAGCCTAAATACTTCATTAAAGTTCTGCATCTGCGATCCTTCTGGTGGTGCAGATGTCCATGGACGTCGGTAGTTACTTAGTTGATGCACCGTCTGTTCCTTTGCTCCCTGTAATATTAAAAAAAATTGTCAAAAGTCTATTTGAAAAATATAATTTGATTCGATTATTATAAATGGCCTACGCGCCATCTTTTACTATGATCAAATAAAGCCTTGAGAGGATTGTTTTCCACTTACAGCCACGAGTGAAGGTGATGAGTGACACTCAATTTGTTAGGGGAAAATAGGATTTCTGTGAGTGATTTCATTGTTGACAAGTTAAGTGAGTTACTGCCCCGATTTACGATAAGACATTTGGCGTTTGTGAAATTGAGTCATATTTTTTTCTTGATATTATTTTTAGTTATAGAATGTTCGAGGTTTGATATTGGACTAAAATTAGTGTAGTGCTATGTTCTTCATTGATCTTTCTGGACTATTGTGACCTACTCTTCTTCATTTTCTTCTTGTGATTCTCTACTACTGGAATTTGGCCTTCATCTCGCACAATCCCTCCCCCCTTGGATAAAGGGAATAATTGTGCGAAGTTTGCTAACACGGTCGCCGAAGTCACTCTTGACCTCCATTTTCCCCGTCATGATAATCTTCTACCTTCTCTTGTCACACCTTTCATTCTTCTTTTAGTCTTCTTCTATAATCTGTTCTTATAAATGATACGGATGGTAGTTTGTAACGTCATAATTACGTTGTTTATCTATATGTATATGACTATATACGATACCTATTACGAAAATACTGCCCTTGTGGGACCATAGGATTTACAAACAATTAGATGAAGAGACTTGAAATTTTTCATATTGATAGGACATGCTATAAACTCACTAGGATAATTCCTTCTACATAAGGGTGTTTTGGCATGCTTTTAACCATTTTGTTTTGTATACACTATTAAGTTGTAGGTAGTCCTACTATAATCATGGCGATATAACAAAAATGAAACGAAATAAAAATATTTAATCACGAATTAAAATGGTTTAATTTCAGCGCAGGGTGAGTTATACTAAGCGGGGGGAGGTTTAATTACTTTGCATAAATCCGCGCTTAAATAGATTAAACGTTAGGATTATCCCTTGCATAGCCCATTATGTTGACGCGGGTTTGTACTGGAGATGCCGCTTGTGTACGGAGTACGCCACTAGTCTACATAGGAAAATAAGGATGTCGTTTAAGAAGCAGACCTATTACAAATGAGTGCGAACGCTCACGCTATTTGGCATGCAATGGTAAAAAGACTGAAGAAGGGACAAGATCTTATTATTCTCCAAAACACACTCCAAAGTACTATTATTTAGAGCTGTTTTTCCATAGCAGGGCAAATGCCTTCCTATCCATTTTCTATACGCTTTTTCAATCTCTATTATAACGATCAAAGTCTTCCTCCATCTCGTTCTTCGTCTGCCGCGAGGTGGTATCCGATCTGGGATCCATAAATTGGTGATTAAGGCTCAAAAATCATCCGACACACGACAAACGTGTCCAGCCCAATCGTACTTTGGCTTGGAAGCTTTTTTCTTCGAAGTATATCCTTTAAGAAGATGACTGACAGGCAACCCCAAAAAATATGCCTGAACCTCAAAATTGAACGAACTTTTGAGGTACACTAAGAAACTCACGCGAGAGTAGCAGCGCTAGGTACATTGTTAGAGTCACTGTTAGCTGATGAATAGAGAACCTTCGTTGTAACCCAGACGTCGTATTGACAGGCAATTAAATAGACGACCCTGTGACTATTAGTCTGACTGCAAACGGGGTAACGAGAAAAATAATAAATGAGAAAACCCTTTGAAGGCATCATTTGTAAAGAGGCACTCATTATTTAAAATGGGAGAACTAACTCGCATAAAGTTTCGATATCTTAAAGGTAGAATGGGTTGACCAAAATCTGTAAGGTATCCAGTTCGTAATCCCGTCCATGACGAACTACTATACTTGTCTAGTAGTAGAGTACAAAATTTGAGCATTACATTCGGTTCGTGGGGCAACATATCTATATGAGGCACTAGCGGACCCGACAGACGTTGTCTTGCCAGAAATTTGGCTTTTCTTCTAATAGCCAGTTAACCATCCCTTTTGTCTTTTAAAATAATAATTATACATGACAGGTACAGCATAAATATCATCTATTCTGAAGTATCGAAGAAATATGCATCATTTAGAGTTTTTAAATAATCTTACGACTTTTTCTTTCATGGAGTACAGAAATCTTCCGTAAAACATAATTAATAATTAAAAAATAACGCTGTTTGTAACACGTATACGATATTTCGTATACGTGTTATTATTATATCGTATTATAATCATACTATTTTCGCAACACAATACAAAACTTAATGTAGTCATGATTGCTTTTAGGTCATGGATTAAACTCACTATGCAAAGAATACATCTTCACATGAACTCATTTTGTGATGTAGATATCTACTTGAAATTAGCTAAAGTATATATAATTTTAAACAGTAAGTTTAAAAAAGCGATTACACTAAAACTGACCATCGTATACTATAATAATAAAGGTACTTATATTATTGCTTATTACTTTATTTATTTTTTTTATACATAACTAGTTTAACAGTATATATTTAAAATATCGTTTTGCGAAAAAAATATTAAATTGAGACTCAACAATTCAGAATGATATGTACCGTTTCCTGACTAAATAAAAAAAGAACGTCAAAAATTTGTGAATACACATTGTCCACAAACAGCTAGGAAGGATGGAAATAGGTTTTTAAGTTACATGAAAATAGAATTATTATTTTTAAGGTTACATTAAAATAATTTGAGGTTGTATTACAGTTAATTTTGTAAACAATAAATAATGTATTTAGGTAATATAATATCTTTGAATTCTGTGTTTATGTCGAAATAAAAACTTCGTCAACTATACTTTAAAATAAGTTGATAACAGTAAATATAAATGAATATAGATTCCTAAACATCTTATACAAACTTATCACACTGTAAATATATTTATAATTATATTTTACTATAGTATATTATTGGAAGACTTTAAGATTTTGTTGTTTCAATATATGCATTCATATCCATATATTATGCCAATGAAAATAATTACTATATAAAATTACTTATAACTCACTACGCAATATCTTAACCTTATCCTGTAAGAGCTATAGGGCAATAATAGGGAATTCTCTAAGATTAATGAGATTGATTTATGAATATGAGCAAAACTACGCATTAATTAATATGAGCAAAACATGATAACGCTTCATCACAATAAGCACAGCTAAAAGCACACTTTCTAGTATATAACAAAATTATCGGTCGTTAATTTTTTCATATTGAAATTAATCTTTAGTGGAATATGATATTTTAAGTACGTCTCAAAAAGGATTTTTTTATTTATACGGCATAATTATAAATGTCTGAATTTGATCAGTTTAAAGGTTAAATCTACTTGAGCGTTTTCTTATTCTACGTAAGATATAAACGTATTTGGTCATTTTATAAGAAACAATTAACACCTTCCTGTAAACATTTTTATAATTTTTTTTGAGCTCTTTAACATCAATTTGTAAATAATCAAACAAAGTAGTGCTATCAAATTTGATAAAATTAATTAAGATTTCAAAGTGTTTGTTTTTTAAATTCAAATTGTAGTTAAAAATTTAAACATTTTTTTGTTTTCCGTATATATCTGGAAGGGTTATTAATTATACTAATATGCACAATATTTTTATAAATTATATAGATTAATAAAATTTTACTAAATATTTTATTAAATTTTCTAAATAAAATTTATCGTTTGATTTATATATTAATCATTTGATAAAACACCCCGCTAAATATTATATTATGTCAACGTAATATAAAATTTATATAAAAAGAACATACAATGTTTAAAAAAATTTAGAAAAAAAATTACAACGTTATTTTATTTAATTACAATTTTTTTAATGACCATATTTGTTTAACGGCCAAGCTGTTTTATTAAATATCTTAAATATTAGGTATTTAAAAAGTGATTAGTTATTAGCATCGTCTACAGACACAACAAATATATCAACTCAACTTTTAAATGGAGCTCATTAAAATTAGTTGAATACTTTTTTGAATTTTCGATGTACTTATTGGTGGCAAAAAAAAATTACTGCTTAAAGCTCATTCGTGTATTCGGTCCTAAAAAATGACATTAGGATCGACAGAATTATGCCGGGGCAGAAACGTTTGTTTGTTATTTAAAAAAAAAACGCAATAAAACGTGACTTTCCTATGTAGTTTCGTGTAATTCTAATAGATGGCGCTACTTTCTATGTGGAATGCAGCCCCGTCTACCAAATGTACATTCCGTTATATCCTTATTAAATATATCCATAGACTATTTTCAGTAACAACCAAAGACATTGTTTTACTGGAGCTCAAAATAAAATTCAATAAAACTATCTTTAACGTCGATTGTGAAAGAAATTCGATTAAGTGCATCTCCGATTTGATTCTTAAATAATATTACTTCCATTTCACTAAGTATAACGTAATTCTAGTTTATTTAAATATTTAAGCAATATTTTAGACATAATATCACGATATTTGAGCCATTTTATTGATACAAGTATCAATTTTAGATTTTATAGGCAAGTGATGTTTCAGAATTTTGCAATTGTATAAACCAAGCATTAAAAAAAAATACAAATGTACAAAACGCATATAAATACTTAACGTAATTAAAATATATATTAATATATAGAATTATTTTAACAAGACCAAAAAAATTTTTTTTAAACAGTTTGAAAATATTTTTATTCCAAATATTGGTAAATAGAATTAAATATACCGTTCGGAAATTAGAATAATTCGTTTGAAGCTTTGAGCCAATTATGCTTAAATATATACATATAGAAAGTAAATATTTTTGATTAAGCATTCTACATGCTTGTAGAATTATTATTTACAATATACTTTGGCAAAAGGCATTTATTATGGTTCCATTATAAAAATATACTTTTTTTAAACATAACGTTTATCTAACTTTACTTAGCGTAGATTGAGCGATAGTTTCGTCAAATATTTAAATTGGGCAATTGACCGTTTTTTTTTTCTTCCTAATACGACTCAAAAATATATCAATCTTAGTGTAAAAGTATACAACCATTAAATATCATTTCAATATTCATGGTCATTTATAATTGCTTTACTTGTTTTATATAGTTTCTTTATAGAGGGAAAATAGTTTAAAAAAAGCAGTCAAACACCCAATTATAACTAACATATTTATTTATATATAATTATATAATGATTTTAATCGAAAGACACTCTTAATACCCTGTAAGTTTTCTAGATTTATATTTAATAAAAAAAAATAAGCAATATTTCATAGTTACATTATGTACTTGTGGCATAATTAAATACGAGATAATCCATTAAATTTCGATTTGTCATAAAAAACTTCCTGTAAATTCTCCATAAAATAAAATTAGTTGTCTGTAACGCTTAGGCCGATCGTGCCTCTCTATCGGTTATTCCGCGCTCTCGTTTACACGATCGGCTCAGGCGAAACGTGACAATGGGTTATGCTTTTTCGTGCGTGCAGCCAGCGTTGATCGATGGAGTTATCGTGTCAAATATACTGCTATTTTTCTTTACTACCATAGGATCGAAGCTGCGGGTAATAGCCTAGTATAGCAATACTGGGTGGCATCTAACGATCAAAATCATTGTTATTAAATTATCATTAGCTAACAATATTTAATTCTATAGTTGTTTTAAATTATTCTTCTATATTTTCAATAACAAAAACTACTAAAATAGTAGAAAATTCATAAAGAAAAACTTTAAAAGTTTTTTTAACAATAGGAAATAGTCGTAGTTGTGTTAAAATATATTTTTCATTATTATGTGACAATAATTATTGTCAAAACATCTAGTTTATGTAAAAGCTACTCTCTCAGAATTGTCTGAATATCTACTAAAAGCAATTATTTCTACCTCCTATAACGTTTCTTTAATCTATGATTCTTCTAAGTTTGCGCGTATGGTTACTGTTTTTTCATTAATTTTTTGTATCATTTGTCAAATTCACCAAGAAAATTCGTATTTTCGTTTAGGCAAAGGCCTAGTTCTAGTTTTTAGTTGACCATGAATATAGGCCATTCGGGGCAAGCCGCTGGAGGGGGGATGGGTAACGGGGAACCGCCTCCCACAGGAACTACTTCTGGTATCTGGAATAAAAAAAAACCTTTAGAATATCTTTATATGCATAGATAGAGGGAACAATTTCTCAGCATTCAATCACAATATCAAACATTAATTAATTCTTTTTTGAAAACAAAACGGTGTATATATACACACCGGCAAAATTAGCGGAACACAAAAAAGGGAAAATATAAAATAAATTTGTTTTTCAAAAAATAAACGTTACGTTCCTTCCGATATTAAACATCCATTTAATTAATTGTAAGCCGTCACAAAATTTTCAACTGTTTCTCAGTTATTA
>JANCMC010050420.1:5709875-5986743 GCA_024363005.1 Charaxes varanes | reverse complement strand
CCACGAGGGACCCTAATAATTTATCTCCGTCCGTTTCTAAACTATTACATGTAGAGACATGAAATTTTCCGTGTTAAGAGGACATGATAAAATCTTTCTAGGAAAATTATTTTGAGCGAAATCGGACAAAAACTTCTGAAGTTATTTTTAACAAATAGCTATAGCCATTATTAGATACGGAACTCTTCTAAATAAGCGCGTCTTGACACGTGCTTGGCCATTTTATTTTGTGTTTCCATAATTCTGCCGGTGTGTATAAAATGAATAAAAAATATTTATTATTAAAAAAAAACAAATTGCCATGGGATCGATCACTGGCAGATATTAAACATGATCCGCCACATTAATCCGCATCAAAAATGTTGAATGAATTTCATGTTTTTAAAATGTTGCCAGCTTATATTGTCACTCACGATAGTTTGGGGATGGTGCGGAGGGTGGTAGTAGTGAGCTGGCGACACAGGCGGAGTCGGGTAGCCCCAGTAGACGAGCGGGGGTGGCAACGTCGGTCCCATCGCTGGGTAGTAATACGTCACTGGACCTATGATTACACAATTAAATCTATGTCATTATTTCCCATTATGAGTAGATATTTTATCATTCTATTTATTAAAAAAAAAAGTACATATTTGTAACTGTAAAAGAGTGTTTTTGTTTAGATTTTAGCTTAAGTTTCAATTGCGAAATACAAAAAAAACCGCAGACAATTCTGATTAATCAATAATAATTATAAAATGCGACAACCTAAATATTTGCAGCAGAAAAATATATAAAAATACAGCTAAGAAATAGCGTATATTATTATAAATAACTAAAATGGGCGTTTCGACATTTTTGATATTATAATCAGAACCAATTGAAAATTAATAATTATCCCGTTATTTAATAAATGATTCATAAATCTTTTGGCCAAATATTACTCATGCAGGATGTTAGTCACAAATATTGCTAACTTAGAACCCGATACAAATACATACTTATATTAAAAGTGTAAACATGTCCTTTGTTTTATGAATAAATTTATTATACTTATGGTAGTTCTTCCCAACTTTGAGTGATGACCCCTAAGGACCCCGAAATATTATTCAAATATTGAACACGTGAATGTATTTTACAATTCTTTTTTTTTTCACTTTTGAATTGAGGTATTAAGTTTTTGTAGCTCTTAACTCTTGAGTTTTCATACGATGATCCCAAAAGTATTTTTAACTAATTTACACTCAGACTTTCTTCTCTCCACACACACACACACATACATAGTACGTACATACACACATTAGGCCTTGCATCTTTTGTGAACGCAGTGTACACCTCCTTTGACAACAGTGCAAATCAATCCCTGGCAGGATAACAGGATCGACCAAAACCAGAGCACGAAATACGAATAATAATACCAACATAAACAATACAAAAATAATCCCGTAAACTTATAAATAACGGAAGCAACATAAATAACGGAAAGAGTGTAATGCGAGACTGTTATTCCTTTACCTTTAGTAAAAGTTGGGTAATAAACAAAATGGTAATTTAGAACAATATCCTTTCCAAACATTCACATACATAAAATACCAAAATCGTCGTATTATAAAACGCTGACTTTTCTGATATAACACATTGCATCGTTAAGTACGAAAACTATATTTCATACTTAACGATCTATAGAATCGCCGTTCACCGGACGCAATGATGTTTATAGGCAATTTAATAATTTTCAATGACCTCCGTTGATGACATAACATACGTACATTGTGCGACATGAATACTTTAAAAACTGAAATTATTCGCAATTTAAATTCTCTTGTTTTATATTTTTAATGTCACACTTTTGGGCAAAAGCCTTCCTCTTCTCAGACCAACCCCTCTTTTCTCATCCACTTCCCCGCAAAGACCTCCAGATCATTACGTCACTTCTTCCTCTTCTACAAGGTAGGATAGAATTAAAAAAATAAATAACATCTCAAGTTACTTTTTTATAACTAAGGGCTTAAAAACTTCGTCCTTTGAAAAGCCAACCTTGACTTTTTTAAAATTTTCCATGTGCTATTTTGGTCATAAACAGTCAAACATGCTTTACGCTTAGTTGCACTTAAAAAAAAACTCAAAAAGGATAATTAACCCCAATTAATTCTTTATATTATGGGTATGTATGTATCTACATATATGTGATAGATACAGCTCAATGTGTAGGAAAGAGATAACGAAAGCAGTAATTTTTTAACACCTAGTTAAGTAAAACAATCAAAGCATATGAGAACATTTTTATTGTTTGCACACAGATTATATCAGGTGTCATGTTATAACAGTAAAATGATCTTATGATGATAAACATTATAGAAGTACCGAGAATTCTAGTCCGTATTTTACAGCTATATATAATATACTCATTTCTAAAAGGGCAGCTATACGTATCCGAGCCTTCTGGCAGCTGTCCATGAGCGGGTACTCATGTGAACCATCTGACCGTTTAACGCCCATTGTCTTCTTCTTCCTATAGTTTCATATATAAGCAAACATATATAAGCAAACTTCGTTAAATAAGTGTTATACAATAGCGGCCCAGAAAGTGGCCTCATCAAGTGCTCTATCTGATGCAGCTATTAAATTCTCATGCGAACATAGAAAACACAGGTGAACTGACTACATCCACCTTTTTTGAAGTCGGTTGAAAATAAGGGTATGTTACGAGTGTGTTTGGGGTTCAATTCCCGCCTCGAGTCTTGATGTATTATCTATATGTATTTATTTATATACTTCCGAAAAAAATGTATTATTAGACTTTTGTCTGCTGTTACCTATAACAGAGGCATTAAGTTGTCTGCTTTAGGAACAGACGTCCGTATGTTATAGTTTTATATTCTTATTATTTAATATGTTTCTCTGATAGTTATTAATGTCAGTTTTCCGATTATCAGGCTTGCTGTTAGAGTTCCAAAGATTTTTCATTTAATAGATGTTTAACCCGCTAACGAAGTCAAATCGTGCAAATG
Source organism: Charaxes varanes (assembly GCA_024363005.1). Lineage (NCBI taxonomy): Eukaryota > Metazoa > Arthropoda > Insecta > Lepidoptera > Nymphalidae > Charaxes > Charaxes varanes. Next base: position 5,983,756 of record JANCMC010050420.1, on the reverse strand, counting down.
CCTCGATCTCCGTAAATTCACAGTTTTGCGTTTTGAAATAAACCCTACTTTACACATCATTTATGTTGAATCAACTGTTACCAACGATATTATCTAGGCGAAACAAGTTTTCTTCAAGAATTTTTTTTTTCAAGAATAGAGAATACTAATTTTTCAATGTTGTTCAAAGTTGTCCATGGACATTAATCGCTAAGATGAATCGCTTGCTTGAATTATATTATAAAAAATGTTAAAATATATTGTTGATTTACGTAACAGGACTTATTCGCTTCATACGTACGTTGCTCAACGACTTATAAAACTACAAGAACCAGCCAAGATTCAGAATAAACGATACAGTAGCCTTTAGTTGTGACTTACTGAGGCGATTGATCCATTACACGTTCAGCGGTGGCCTGGATGCACCCGCCTCATCGTAGATACGTAATGAACGCTCCATATGGGAAATAAGTATTTTTGATATCCAATTTGGTACCATTTATTATTATGGGAATAGTGCTTTTTGTTCTTCCTAGCGTTATCCTGGTCAAATACCAGGGTCCGCTTAGATTATAGAGGATCTGGCTGTGGGGCGGGTTAAGATAACCGATTGCCATCTGACGTCATCCTCGAACCCCTCACCATCTCTACAATCTTACGACTAATATCACAAAGTGACATTAATCGGGTTCCACTGTTCTACGTGCCTTCCAAGACACGGAGGAGGTCGGATATCAAATATAAATCAGTGCTAGAATGGGTCACCTATCCATTACCCGGTCGCAGCAAGAGCAACTTAACCTAGCGATCGACACAAATGCCGACCACTGATCGACGACCTCCTCAATAGTGCTTTTGGTTAATTTATCAAAATGTTGTTCGTCAAATTAAAGGCAGGTTAAAGCTAATGTTAACTATCGATGCTTTTACTTTAATGAAAATTAAAAGGGGGTTCATCTGCTTAGTATAACGACATATCTATTTTATAATTAATATAACATACTGTCGTCATGATTACACTTTGACACAATCTTATAGTAAATGTATACATGTGTGTGGTGTACTGACACATGAATACATTTTACTATAAGTTCTGCATTGGTGTGCGAGAGGTTTTATTTTCAATAATTTAATATATTTATAATGTACATTTTATGAAAATATTAGCATTCACCTATTTGGAACCGAAATGGCTTGGAACCTTCAATAAAAGGGCATATTCATTTATCAAAGACCAGCAATTCTCCTGAGCATTCAGGTATCTGGGAACATTATTAATCATATAAAAAGGATATCCATAATAGATTACATGGAGCATGCCTATGTTCAAGGGTGGATCTTATACAGATAGAACTCGTCAAAAAATAGATACAGTACCAGCAATAAAGTCGATGTCAATTTAAGATGGTGGCTCAATAGCTCAACCGTGTGATGGATTAAAAATCCGCAAAGTGCCCAGTTTAAACCCACTCTTAATAAAAGCCTTAATTTGATTGTGTTTTACCTAAAAAGTATATCTAGTTTTCTTTAAAAAGAGACGCAAATGGTCAATGATCTTTCATTTGACTCTACATAGCTCTTTATCAATGATGGACAAAGGATACAAGGCGTAATAGACAAATGTGTGTAGGTGGAAAGGATTATGGGTAACATCCTGACGTGATCGTCTTATAGCGTGGGCAGTGGTCACCAGATGTGAGAACATACAGTTTAAGATCTTGTTTCAACTTAGACAGAGACAAGACTTGGTAGAAATTTAATTCAAGCATCTAAGGTCAAATGTAGAAAGGTCCGGCTTTGAACCACGACGTCTTGTTGAGAATTAATTTGACGCGACGATATAGAAGGATGGACTAAATTTGCCAGATTTAATTGTTGTGAGTTTTGCCGTAACCGAAATTGGGAACTAAAGCTAATGTGGGAATGGGCTGATCATGTGTCTCGGATGAACCCGAAAAGGTTGACTTCATGGGTGTCCCCCAATAGCCGCCGACGAGCCGGCAGGCCGAGGAAGAGGTGGTGCGACGATTTGTATACCTTTGCGGGGAAGTTGTGGATGAGATTGAAGGAACCCAGGAAAGACGAAGATGGATCAATAGGGGAAGGCGTTTGCCCAGCAGTGGGACACAATAGGCTATTTTTTTTTAATTAGGTATTTTTTTCGCATTATTTCTGGGAAGTCGTAAGAAAATATAAAGAAAAGAAAAGTCATAATAATATTTTAAAAATTCCAATAGATGGCGACTGAACCTTTTGTTATTTGATAGCATCTGTCAGATCCGCTTGAAAATATAAAAATAATATGAAATTAATCCTAAATAACGAACTTTTCAATTGCTTTAAAGATACTTTAATTAAATACATTTTTTTCTTTATTAGGAATTAGGAGGTTGTTGGCATACCTATGATTTTTAACAATGTTTAAGTAACGCTTGAAGTTTAACTTCTTAAAAATTAAATCAAACATCCAATATTAGAAAAGTCATTATTATTTTATCTCTTCAGACATCAATTCAACTGAGAACTTTAAAAACCATATAAAGTTTGTAATGCTTTATCTAAAATTTTCTTTCAATAGCACTCAGCGGTTTACAAGTGCACTCGAGGCCGAAACGTCCGTTGGAGCGTTACCGGTGGCCTAAATCCCTGATTAAAGGTCAGCAAAGCGACTTCGAACCTTTTGGTGGTGCAAATGTCCATGGGCGTCGGTAGGCACTTACCGCCTGCTCGTTTGTCCGTTGTAATATAAAAAAATGCAATTTGTAATAAACATTAATTTCAAAGTAACAGGCACTTCCATTTCATTTATATGTACATATAATGTGGAATGGTTTTCAAAGTGGTAACTATGTGGTAACAATAATATATTGTTGTCGTAAGACTGTCTCATGCTCAAGAGTTTTTTTTACTTAATATTTCGACTTAATTATGAACACTGTACACTGAGTCTAAAATACAGTACCAACCTACTTTTGCCCGTGGTTTAATACGCATTTATGTATATTTCATATGAGTAGATACATATGTATATAGGACTATATGACACGCGGAAGCCATTTCCTAAGTTAGACCATTAAATATCTGTGTTGTAGGTAACAGACACCTATACACAATTTTTTTGTAGAAGTGTAAAAATCTATATCTATACTAGTATATAAAGCTTAAGAGTTTGTTTGTTTGAACACGCTAATCTCTGGAACTAATGCTCCGATTTGAAAATTTCTTACAGTGTTAGATACCCCATTTATCGAGAAAACCTCTATATTATCACGCTAAAATTGAATCTCTTTCGTTTTACCTAATTTAAGCGAACAAAATCGCGGGACAATACTGGCCTACTCTAGGCGGGAATCGAACCCACAACCAACTGCGTCAATGAGCCACTGGTCAGTAGATCTAGTTACTATGTCCATTGTTCCTCTTAATATCGTTTGTCTATCCCTTTTTCTGCATAAAAGGTATATACCTTTTTGTACCCCTGACAATGCGTATAAATGTCAAACAGCTCAAAGATGGGTTGTTATGTTTTTGTAAAATATACAATAGAAGAAAAATTTTAATGTTATTTAGTTATTTTAATATAGAAAATGTACAATTTTGACTTAATATTAAAATATTAAATTTTAGATTCTATGGCGTCTTCAAAATATCAGATTATCGAGGAAAGTTATAAACAGTTGGGGACATACTTAAAACTTAAAGGCCAAAAGTGTTTGATTCCTAATGTCCAATAAATAATTAAAGGGTGTGAAAAAATGTTTGAAATGTTTAATACAAAAGGGTTTTCAAGTGACCAATTAATATATTTTTTCAAATTTAATTTTTTCAATGTCATAGACACCTCATTCAAATAGAGTTTTACAATCTTGTTTATGCTTTTTAACCGCTGCACAGTTGGGCCACCTTTTTTTTAGACTGGCCCATTGGCGCAGTGGACAGTGACCCCTTTTTTCCGCTCCGGGGGTCGTGGGTTCGATTCCCGCTTCGAGTCTGGATGATAATTAATTCAACTTTATTAATAAAAATAGGATCAGTTCCTTTCCATTTTTGATTCCCTAATATTGTTGAAGGTCCCGGTGGCCTAAACTCGTCATTAAGGGCCGGCAGCGCATCTGCTGGCCTTCTGGTCGTTCAGATGTCCATGGGCGCCGGTAAAAAGCTAATAATGCCTTTTTTGCTTCCCGCTATTTTAGATATAAGTTTATCTTTTTTATCGTATAAATTACATAAGTAATTGAACTATATCGACACAACAGAGCAACATAAGTTTTATTAATACCCTTAATAACATTTTTAGTGTTTTAAAGGAAATCTCCTTTTACAATAAAAAAAAACGAGCTTTGCGAATAATACTATGTATTTCTTTACAACTAGATGTAAGCCAGGACTTCGTCCGCGGGATTAAATTAATTCTGTTAAATTTTGGGGATTTTCATTCTTTTGTGCGGAACCCTAATTATTTTTTTTTCTGCTATTTTAGGGATTTTTGTTCTTCTACGAACATGCCAGCCCACAGCACACTTTGCAATACGCCTACATCAAGTCTATTTAGGAGAAAAGAGAGCTTCAAAGACTCTTTTCCTTTTGACTAATTATTTTTCTAAAACTAAAGTAGCCTATTTTCCTACCTGCAACATAAGCTAACTGCCAGTGAATTTTTAAACCTCTTGGCGAACAGTCGCGGGGTACAGCTAGTTGAGAAATAAATGTCATAACCCATACTCAAAACTTAAACAAACGAAGCACTTTCGGCTACTATTTAGTTAATTAATTGGTCTTTTATTAATATTTGAATATCCCATTAAGTCCCCACCTGGACGTAGACCACATGAATTTCAAGGCCAATGACTAGTCTAGCGGTGCGCTGGCTGTGCGATCTTGCTGAATAACCAACGAAATAAACAGCAAACGCCTAGCATTCGAGTTGTAGCAAAATCGGTTATTAATTATGCGGTGCAAATCAGTATTTTCTTGTCAGAGTTAAACATCACTAATATATTTTACTTACTTACATCGCTGAAGCAGCGATTTGTAGTAAGTCAACGCAGCCGAAATGACAGAACGCCATCGGTCCCGCTATTCTATCTTCTGCCAGTTAGTAAACTAAAGTTTCTTCACGTCTGACTGCACGGCGTCTTTCCACCTGTACTGAGGCCAGCCAATAACGATGACCTATAGAGTCTCCAAATCACATGCTGTACCTGTTTCTGTCTGTAATGGAGAAACCAGAAAGATGACGCAAATATGATAATCTATACATATGAATATAAAAAAGGAATCCCAACTTCCTTTAGTCGCGGCATCACCCGTGAACGGCTGGACCGATTTCAACAATCCTTTTTTGTTGTCTTTGTTATCGTCAGGAGAAAGTTCTTATGATATAAAATATTAATTAATTTTGACTGGCCCGTTGGCGCAGTGGGCAGTGACCCTGCCTTCTGCTTCGGGGTTCGTGGGTTCGATTCCCACCTCGAGTCTGGGTGTATTATCCATATGTATGTAATTATATATTTCTAAAAAATTAAAACGAATATCTTAGAAGATATGAGAGATTTAAAATGCGGGGCATAGCGGCCGGCGTTCAGTGCGGTTATCGAACAATAGGTGGCGCTACGTTTTGCTATAAAGATGAAAGGTAAACGAATCCTACTTCAAATGTCATTGATGAATAAAGAGAAGTGGCACTATTCTAAGCCATATACGAGAACAATGGCGAAAACAGTAAATGTATTCAATAAAGCGTTGAAGTTAAATTCACTTTTAATCCGATTAATGGAGTACCGGCTCAAATTTTATATGGACCATTACGCTTATACGATCGTTGCGTACAGTTGGTATTGTACACTTTATATGGATCAAGATAACTAAGTAACTTACTTAAATGATGTAACATTAAATGACGTAACAATCGCTAGGACTATATGTCATTAGGGAAGTTAGTTGAACGGCCCGTTTAGTAAAGAGGCCAGGCTGTATGCTTAAGCTACCCGCCTGCGACAAATATATGACAGTTACGGACACTTGTAAGAGAGATTTACCCTAGTAAACCCCCCCCCCCTTCCCTCGTTTAGAATGGAATGGTAGGAATGGTGTGTACCGGCTCAATAATACAGCTTTATCTTCGGGCCTTTATGCCCGAGGGGTCCAAAATGATACCCTATTTTTATGACAACTAAATCTTTAATAATATTTTTTGACAAATAGGAATAGTTTAGTTTTATATACGGCTTTATATGATTTATTTTATTTTATTAATGGTAATATATTTCGCAAGAAACGCACTTGATCTTCAGACTATTTTGCTTGATGGGTACAAATAGGACCTTTTTTTATGATAGCTGTTGAATTTGATAATCTTTACTATTTCTTTTTTGTTGCTTTCTTTTTGCTTTAAAATATGTACAGAAATTAGTTGGGTAAAATTATTATTGCTGCAGCAGCGTGTTATTGAATCTCTCAGCACTCGAAAATAAGTGAAGCATAAATTATGAAGTTCGTATGAAATTACGCTTAAATTTATTTATAAAATGCAATATTTATTGCAAATTGTATAAAGATTACCGACCCTCGCGTTTGTACCGTATTTACGAAATGCGGAACAAATGTGTGTATCGTTAAATTCAATGAAGTTTTCAATTTGCATATAAAATATAAGCGCTAAGCGTTTACATTACTTGACTTTAAATTATAAGAAAGTTATGGGTTCGTAGGTGGAAGTACTTCTGATTATTTCCTGGAATTTCACATATTACTAGGGCTAAAACACATGAAACATTTACGTTCTTTGAATTCTAAAAAGGGTATCAGTAAAAAGGTGGAGTTACTTTTAATTATAGGCTAGAACTTTATTTATTTGTAGGTACCTATATGCGTTTTATAATTGAAAATTCATATAAACCTACCAGACCTACTGTGACAATGACTTCAAGATTATCTAGTGTTACTTTATGTGTATAAGAACAAAGTTCGTTTTTCTTAGGTTAGATTCTAATCTGTGCGCTTTTGGCAATGTACACTTTTAAGTGAATGGGAATGGGAATGGAATGGGAATGCAATGGGAATGCAATAGGAATGGGAATGGGAATGGGAATGGGAATGGGAATGGGAATGGGAATGGGAAACGGGAACGGAACGCAACATAACGACATCGGGAATAGTGTTATAGAATAATAGAATGTAGTAAATAGTAAGTAATCCAACGTTCGGGTAGGACAACGTCTGCCGGGTTCGCTAGTATGTAATACAATGTAATATGCAAGTGTTATTACTGAAGTCGTTAAGTAGGCAGTGAGATTTCTGATCGCACTAGATTCGAACTCACGTACTAATTATTGCTTATCCGTTTATCACAATTCGAGCCCATAAATCTAGATGGGTGCCAGCCTTTGGCAAAACTAGGGTTGACTACTAAATTATTCCACTTATCGATAGGGTTGTAAGCGTTGACTTAAATGTCAATGCTTACAACCCTATCGTCGATTCGATGAATCTTAATTAGCGTCATCAATCAGCAGTACTGCTCTCCCATAAACCCTCTTCTTTAAAGCTTTACTCTACTCAGCTCAAACTCCAGCTGTACGCAACCAGCTTCTGTCTCCTGGCATAGATCGTCGCTCCATCTGAAGCTTTATTTACATCAGACGTGCAAAGGCCCATTCCACCCCTACTCTATTAAATTCTTTTAGTTTAAACAGACGAAAAGCATTATTTTGTTGTTCTATCGGCGTTCACAAAGATTCTTGAAGTATTCTAAAGCCGTTTACATCAGACGAGCGAATGCTTATTCTACTCTAAACGTATCAAAGTCTTTTAGTTTAAATAGATGTACATAACAGAGAATACTGTTCTTTCACAAATTCTGTCTGCTTTCACAAATATTCTAATTCTAATTCTAGTTTTTTTACTCTTTGATATTTTGTATTTTGGTGCAAATGCAGAGAACGAGCTTTCGTTTAAACTAACAGATCGAAAAATCGAATGCTTTTCTTCTAGCTCTATGTTCATTTGGTCTAAACCCACGTTAAATTAGAATTTGACAATTTCTATCTGCTACTTGGCAGCCAGTGATATGAAATTAAGACTTAGAAAAATATAGAGCTAGTACGGCATGACAAAAATTCTCGTTCGTATTGTGAAGCCTTCAGACTGTTCAAAAAAAATATAAAGAGATAGCGTTATTTCAGAACAAGACAAGATATAAAAAACGCGACCACAGTCGCAAGTAAATGATTTTTATTTCATAAAAAAAACCGACTTCAAATTGTCAGAACTGGACCAAATTGAAATCATCTAAATTCTGAGGGTCTGTTAAAACATCAAAAAAAATACAGTCGAATAGAGAACCTTCTCCTTTGTTAAACTCGGTTGCAAATAGTATTAAATAAGTGCGAAGTGAAAGCCCTACTCTAAGTTTACTAGTTAGACTTCGTCCGCCTAGGCCACTCTTATACATTAGGGGTTAAAAAAATAGGCATCTGCTAGCCTTCTGGTGGTGCAGATGTCCATGAGCGTCGGTAGGCACTTAAGTGCTTGCTCGTTTGCCCCTTGTAAAATGAAAAAAAAAATGAGTGTGATAATACTGATAATCTGAAGCCTTTTAAGTAATAAAAATTGACATTTAAGACATGTCGCTTTGTACGTAGGAACCGTCGATATAAATTAGATAAATGTGTTTTTGAAATTATATAAGAATGTTCATGAAATTTAGATGTGTTCATGAAAGAAAGTTTCTTGAATAAAATCAAAATATTATATAATCCATTTGATCCATTATCACCCCGCATATGTTTAACGTTATGAGGACTGTAGATAAAAATTATTTATATGAAACTAGCGGACACGGCAGACGTTGTCCTACCCGAGCGTCGGGTTACTCCCTATTTACTACATTCAATTACACTTATAACATTATTCCCCATTCCCGTTCCCGTTCCGTGTCCGTTTCTTTTCCTTTTCGCTTTGCCATTTTTTTTTTAATTTACAAACCTTGTCCTAACAGTAACGAACACAGCAAATAAAATAATTTATCCAATTTGATGCAGTAGTTCGGAAGTTATGCACGTGCATACATTTCAGCGACTCAATTTTATTTGCGACCGTAAATTGCGATGTAAGCTATCCTATCTTGTAAGTTGGATCAAACAGCGCACGGTGTGCAAATTTGATTAAAATCGGTTAAGCAGTTTAGGAGTACATCGCGGACAAACAACGTGACGCGTAATTGATATGTATTATGAAGAAAGATTAAGGTAATGAATATATGAAATTACATGTGCAAGTAAGTTATATTTATTTGAAATTAAATGCACGATACGAGTTTTCTTCCTATTGAACGTAATATTTCTTGCAAGTCATACATTTCTGCACTGCTCTTAAGCGGAACTTTCATGCGTAGCAACGTATAATTTAGACTTCAGTTTTAACAAAACAGCATCCCCGTTTTGTGAAAGAAATGTCCACAAATATAATAAATAATCCGCAATCGGAATATCATGCTAGAAGACATATTTACGATCCATGATCAGTGAAATATGGCTCCAGTTTTTAAATATTAATAAATGTCATTATAGTGCTAAAAAAAACTTTATAACTTTTAACATTTTAGCTTATTGCGTACCATAATTTTAATGTGGTTCATTAATAATTTTAACAGTTTTGATACAAATGTTTCCTTGTATTGCCAAGCTAAGAACAGGCAAATAGAAGTAACTTAGCCGAAAATTGATCGCGATTTTGTGTAATCGCTAATGTATTTACACAAAATGGGTAGAGAATTTGTACTGGCCTCCTCTCAATGGAATATGCCCAGACCTCAATCTTAACGCAGTGAAAGAATTTACTTATGTGTAGCTTCTTCGCGAACGCTCGAAACACGCCCATGGACAACTGCAACACCAGGGGGATCGCAGATGCGTTGCCGACCTTTGAGAAATGAGTATGCTCTTTTCTAGAAGGTCCCTAAGTCGTATCCGTTCGGAAATACAGACGCTGGTAATTAATTCCACAGAGGAATTGTGCGAGGTAAAAAAAAATTAAATCATTATAATGAATGTAACGCGAACGAAGTCGGAGGTAAACGCTATCCACCAGACCAAATCAAAAATAACCCTGTCATTTATTAAATTTTACGTCCGAGTGTTTCGCACTCGTCAAATATAAGTACGATATCCGTAAATAGATTTTAATTAATTTCTGTTTGTTACCACTATATTTGTGACAGATGTCGGAGTTTGTTGTAATAATGAAGAACGTAATAACAGCGTTCTATGAGTTGAGGTGGGCTGACGAGGGAACAAAAATATTCTTCAAAAATCGTCTCTCTTTCGCCGCTGACGTAACAACTACAAAGAAAGCCTATTAAAGTAACATCTCAGAATCTTCAAAAAAGCATCACAATTTTCAAGACACAGAATAAAATAATATTCATAGTTAATAAAGTGTTATAAAAAGTTGTTTTCCGGAATCCTAATAAAGCGGATTCTTGTCATAGTGTCAAAAAATGTACCGTACGCATGTCGCTTGTGCGACATTCAAAAAACATTTTGTTCAGAGAATATTTTTCAATTTATTTAGTTGTTTGACCGCTTTGTACACCGTTTTTTTTTTTTTTGGAAAATCACAATGAAAGGAGACAATAATATGGGTTTTGTTAACCTTTTGTAGTGAAGGCAAAATGCATAAGTTTAGCAACCAGTAATTTAAAGAAGCCAAAATTATTTTATATTTTTGGCCTTGGTTGGTCTGATTCGTGACTTTACTGGTGAATTGGGCGTGCCTGAAACTCAGCTCGATGCTGCAGAAGGAATTCTGCAGCATCAAGCTGAGTTAACGTCCTTTTCAGTTGAAGCACCAACAAAGAACTACCTATTATTGTATTCTTTTCTTTTGTTTTTGAAACCTTTTGGTGTTTTTGCTGGAATAAAGCTTATAATTATTATTATTTACATTTCTTTTGACATTTAATATTTGACTGTGGTAACAGGGCATTTTTTTCTTTAATTTATTTAAGATAAGATCAAACGACGCAATTTTGAAAATTGTAACAATATAGTATATTTCAGTTGATAAGTTGATTAAGAAATTATCTGTGATAAACTCTTATTAAAATTAATTTTTGTAAACTGCAATTTGATTTTATTTATTATTCAATTCAGGTTGGTACCATATTATAATAATAAATAAATATATACAGGACTATATGACACACGAACGTCTGTTCCTAAGGTAGACAATTTAACGCCTGTATTAACGCCTGACGCCTGTTATACACAAATATTTTTTTAGAAATATATAAATACATACATATAGATTCCCACCCAGACGTAGCCGAATTGGGCCGGCGCGTCCGGGTGCCAGTACCTCTTTCTCACATGAGATCTTCGTGAAGTGGTGGCAATGCTGTCACATCTAGTGATGGTGTTGTTGTCGCGTTTCGTACGGTTTGTGAGACTTCCCGGTGGCCTAAAAAACTCGTCATTAAGGGCCGGCAGCGCATCTGCTAGCCTTCTGGTCGTGCAGATGTCCATGGGTGTCGGTAGGCACTTCGGTACCTGCTGCCTGCTCGTCTGCCCCCTTGTAACATAAAAAAAAAATTAGACACGACTTTAAGTACTAAAAGGAGGCCGACACTAGTTTACGCCGTAAACCAAACAATCCGTGTTTACGTGAGCGAGATAGCACTATCTTCGTCTAATTCCAGCAAAAGTTAGCTATCTCGCTCACTATGTATACTAGTGCCAGCCCCACTTATTTGGGTTGTCGACGTCCCCGATCAAACACGTTGCTATGTCGCTCCTCACGTATCATCTGTCCGCAACAATAATATTAACGAAAAATCAAAATTAAGTTTAAAACTTAGCATTTGAAATCGAAAACTATATCGGTTAATTCATAAAAACTAACTTCGTTTGTATCAGCTGTGACGGCTACTTGTAATTTCGTATTTGTTGGCATGGCAGTTGAGGATCTTTCATCGTCTTGATTAATAACGCCTGCAGAATTAGCTTCGTAATGCTGCAACTCTACGATTAAGGCTTGCTTTTTGTTTAAAAGCTCAGTAACAGCTTGCCGATCCTCTTCTGAAGGAAATCTCTTCGAAGATTCAACTAAGCTAACATTTTCTTGAACCGGAGCATAACCTAGTACTGTATAAACTTATTAGTACGTTATTTATAATAGCAGAAGAATATTTTAGACTATAATTGCAGAAAAATACCACGTAACATTTTATTTTATGATTGAGATAAATACAACATATATTATCGTATAGGATTTAGTACTACTAATGGATGTCCTAAATTAAGAAGAGATATGAAATGTCTCAATTGAAACGTTTTTATCTTACTTACCTTCTCCTTTATCAGATATACAAATAATATCTGATGCACCAATGGATCGATAATCAGCTAGCAACATAAACGCTGCGTTGGAACGCATTTGTATTCGTCTTTGCACTCGTCCAATTCCATCCCGCCAATCTACACGTCCATTGGCCCAACAGCAAACTAAATATTCACCCGACCATAGAAGAGAAATTGCATTCTGTTTTGACTACAATAATAAGACATTTAATGTTTATAATGTTCTCTATATTACATTAATATTAGTAAAAGGAACACGAGATCCAGTACTATCAAACGGAACGTTACCTTTACTCTCCACAGACGAATACCTTCCTCGTAAATTCCAATAGTACCATTTCCTAGGCCGTAAGCAAATCTTACTTCGCTTATTTGTGACAAACATATTACTGGACCTGTCTCAGCAAGCTCCATAATGAATTGGTTATTTTTTAATACTTTAATGTAAGAATCTTCACATCCTACAAGTAGCTGTTGTGAAAAATGAAATACAAACAATAACAATGATCTATGTATAATATATTATAGGTATTGTATAATAAATAAATATGCTAACTTCGTTTTCCCCATCCTTATCGAAATCGAATGTAATCATGGACGTTACTTTGCCGCTAATCACATTCCAAAATAACTCATTGCCTTGCCAATTAAGGCCCATCACTGAACTATTACCTCCAATAATCGCTAATTCTTCATTGTATCTACCAAAATGTCCGACAAAAATTACATTAACACCATCCGGAGCTTCCTTAAAAAAGAGATCTGTATTATCGTGAACGTCGTAAGCTGAAAATAATAATAATCTTGGTTTATAATTTTCTTTCAGCTGTCTTCTATTATCTATATACTAGCGGACCCGGCAGACGCTCTCCTGTCCGAACTTTGGCTTACTCTTACAATAGATAATATTAAATGGAAATTGTACACCTCGCCCCACAACCAGAGCCACATCTTATGCAATCTAAGAGGACCTTGCTACTAGACCGGGATAACGCTAGGAAGAATAAGAAATAGCAAAACTTTTCTGCAATCTAAGAGGACCTTGCTACTAAACCGGGATAACGCTAGGAAGAATAAGAAATAGCAAAACTTATCTCTATCGCTTACCCGACCGACCGCTGTTATACCGGAGCTAGACATAGCTCAGACACTTTGGTGTTTGTACATTTTGGATCTTGAAGTCTACAAAGTTCTACAAAACTTTGTGAAGTTACACAAAATCCCCGGCCAAACTACGTGATCATTGAAATGATCTTTCAAATGAAGCTATGTCTGGCTCCGGCATTATGCTTTTTAAATCTTTCACATCTTCTAAGAGATTCATTTTGATGATATGCTGTGTATCGCTCGCGAAGCCAGAGGCCAACCAGGAAGTCACCTGTCCGGCGACGTAAATGGTTGGTACGGGTACGCGACCCCGGACTTCTCGAGCTACCATTCGTCATTCCCTCTACCCTTACCATGACGATGGTATCCCAATTCCATGCCCCATTCCCTCCTTCTTCCTGACCTCCAACCTTTTCCTCCTATGTTATTCTTCCCTTGCAAGCCGAAAGAAGGCGGGATAACCTTCTCAAAATGCCAGGCCTACATAAATACAATAACTATAGACGGGCAGCAGCGTCATAGTTCAATAGGCGTGGTACTGCGATCGCCAACCCGCTTGCCCAGCGTGGCGATTAGGGCAAAACCTCCGATGAGCAGCACCAAAAATTCACGGCCCCCAGTTCCCGGCGGCCTCATCATACCTGATCAAGGTAGCGGTCAGGGTCGAGATGGGGCAGGGGGTGCGAAGAATCCCCGGGTTAGAGCAGGCTACCACAAACGACTGGACCTGGCGACGTACAATGGACGAACCCTGCGGCACGACGAATACATCCACGAACTCGTAGAAGAGCTAGATAAGATACGGTGGCATGTGATTGGTTTAAGCGAGGTCCGAAGAGCCGGAGAAGACACGCTTACATTGCAATCTGGCCACCTGCTCTACTATAGAGAGGGAGATAGCCTTTCTCAAGGTGGTGTAGGGTTCCTCGTCAATAGAGCTCTCCGTGACAACGTTGTAGAAATTTCCAGTGTGTCGACTCGTGTGGCGTATCTTGTGATCAAATTATCCAAACGATATAACTTGAAAGTTATACAAGTTTATGCACCGACATCGACACACTCGGATGATGAAATAGAAAACATGTATGAAGATATAGCAAAAGCCTTACATAATACAAGCAAGGCCCACTTCAACGTTGTCATGGGGGATTTCAATGCTAGGGTGGGCAAACATACGGGCATCGAATCGTGCTTGGGAACCCACGGCTTCGGAGACAGGAATCAAAGAGGTCAAATGCTCATAAACTTTCTCGAAAAGGAGGGGCTTTTTCTGATGAATACCTTCTTTCAGAAAAAGCCTCAAAGAAAGTGGACCTGGCGAAGTCCCACAGGTGCAACAAAAAACGAGATTGACTTTATCATGACGGATAAAAGGCATATATTCAGAGATGTCTCAGTGATCAATAGGGTTAATACTGGAAGTGATCACCGACTTGTCCGAGGCACTCTGAATATCGAGTACAAGCTTGAAAGAAACCGTCTGATAAAGTCAATTCTCCGACCCAAGCAACACCAAGCCGTGATCGGGACAGAGCGCTTTCAACTTGAGCTCAAAAACCGATTTGATGCTCTGAAACCCACACTGGATATTGACAGGGACCTTGAAGGCGTGGTTAATACTATCAGGGATGTTGGCAGAAGGTTATGTGACAAAAAGCGTATGGGCCGCAAGTCGATGCTCTCAGATGAGACGCTACATTTAATGGCTAAAAGACGAGAGGTGACATCAGTATCCGAACAGATGGCACTCACCAAGCTTGTACGGAAAGCAGTAAGGCGGGACATAAGACACCATAATACCATTACGATCAATGAGGCACTGCAGCGGAACAAGGGTCCCAAAACCTTCCTACAGAAGCTTGGTAAGAGTCACCTGACAACACTGAAGACTACGAACGGATCCGTACTCACGTCTAAGCCAGAGCTTCTCTCTGAGATCGAAGGCTTCTACGGCAAACTGTATGCTTCCCAAATCTCACAACCTTGCCATTTACACGATCCCAGAGCCACGCTAACACGTCACCTCACCGACGAGCTACCGGATATCAGT
This sequence comes from Charaxes varanes, assembly GCA_024363005.1. Lineage (NCBI taxonomy): Eukaryota > Metazoa > Arthropoda > Insecta > Lepidoptera > Nymphalidae > Charaxes > Charaxes varanes. Next base: position 5,968,261 of record JANCMC010050420.1, on the reverse strand, counting down.
CTCGAGGAGATGGAGATGGCCCTCAAACAACTTAGCAATGGAAAAGCCCCAGGCGATGATGGGATAACTGCGGAGCTCCTGAAGGCAGGTGGCAAACCTGTTCTCTCTGAGCTCTGCAGGATCTTTAATTCGGCCCTATTCAATGGGAGAACTCCGAAGGCTTGGAGCAGGAGCATAGTTGTCTTGTTCCACAAGAAAGGGGACAAGGCACTACTTAAAAACTATAGACCTATCTCTCTCCTGAGCCACGTCTACAAGTTGTTTTCGAGGGTCATCACCAATCGACTTGCGCGAAGGCTTGATGAGTTTCAACCACCAGAACAGGCCGGGTTCCGTGGAGGCTACGGCACCATGGACCACATTCACACAGTGCGGCAGATTGTACAAAAGACTCATGAGTACAACCAGCCTTTATGTTTTGTGTATGTGGACTATGAGAAAGCCTTTGACTCTATCGAGACCTGGGCTGTCCTGGATGGCTTGCGGCGATGTCGGATTGATGACCGATACATCGAGGTGTTGAGATGCTTGTATAACGAAGCCACGATGTCAGTCCAGGTACAGGGCAGTCTTACAAGACCAATCCAGTTGCATAGAGGAGTGAGACAGGGGGACATTATATCCCCGAAACTGTTTACGAACGCACTGGAGGACGTCTTTAAGACGCTAGACTGGAATGGACGTGGTATTAATATTAATGGCGAATTCATTTCACACCTCCGTTTCGCTGACGATATCGTCATCATGTCTGAATCGCCGCAAGAGCTCCAATGGATGTTGAACAGTCTAGTTGAGTCCTCCCGACGAGTTGGGCTGAGTGTGAACCTTGACAAGACAAAAGTCATGTTCAATGATAACGTCACACCAGTACCAATAGACGTCGATGGCAAAACTCTCGAAGTCGTGCATGAATATATCTACCTTGGGACACTTATACAGGCCAATAGAAATGACTTCGAGAGGGAAGCCGATAGGAGGATTCAGCTGGGCTGGGCTTCGTTCAGGAGGCTTCATCAAGTTTTCTCGTCGCCCATACCTCAAAACCTGAAAACGAAAGTTTTCAATCAGTGCGTCCTGCCTGTTCTAACATACGGTGCCGAAACGTGGACACTGACGGTGCGTCTAGCCCACAAGTTACAAGTAGCTCAGCGAGCAATGGAAAGAGCTATGCTCGGAGTCTCGTTGGCTGATCGTCTTCGTAATGAAGTCATCCGCCAACGAACCAGAGTTACCGACATAGTTCTGCAGGCTTGCAAGCTGAAGTGGCAGTGGGCTGGACACATCTGTCGCAGAACGGACAACCGTTGGAGTAGGCGAGTTCTGCAGTGGAGACCGCGTATCGGCAAACGTAGCGTAGGACGCCCCCCGGCCAGATGGAGCGACGACCTTCGCAAGGTGGCTGGTACAGGAAACGGACATAGGATAAAACCACTTTCTTACATAAGATCGGCGGCAATGCTGTCACGTCAAGTGATGGTATCGTTGTCACGTTTCGTTCGGTTTGTGAGACTTCCGGAGGCCTAAACTCGTCATTAAAGGCCGGCAACGCGTCTGCTTGCCTCCTACTCGTGTAGAGGTCCATGAGCGTCAGTAGACACTTAGTTGCCTGGTCGTTTGCCCCCTGTAACATAAAAAAAACGTTACGCGAGCGAAGTCTCTGGAAACAACTAGTTAATTAATAACAACGACACGACATTTTTTATTCCAAAAAATGTTTAAGGTTTCGTCGTGACACTTGAAAAAAGATGTTGGAAAACAAAGTTGGAAGTTTATTTCGCAACAGAAAACCAAAGTCGTAAGTATCAGCTAGTAAATAATAACTCATAATAACTCCCTGCAAGTACGAGATTAAAGTTCCCAAGAGCGCCGCAAAAGTTTCTTCCAGCTTAATCCGGATGGACTTAGTAGTTTCCGATAAGTTAAGTTAGTGATTAACACACAATGGCATCCCCGAAAATTGCTCTCGGTTTAATAACAGTAAACTTTATTGTGTCAAATGTTTCTCGAGATAGATAGAGCGTACTTAATCCTCAAAGGCCGACTGCTACGCATCTGTGCCTTCTGGTAGTGTAGGTGTCCATGGGTATTCTGGCACTCAGGTTAGCCGCACATATTATACTACAAAAAATCTCGTTCCGTCAAAGATTTGGCTGGCTATACGCTTGTATATGCCTACATTTTAAGAAAATTTATTTGAATAATAAAATAAAAAAGCCAACATCATGCAGAGACTGACCGCGCCCGACATTGGTTCACTTCGTTGATCAGACAAGAAACTGCGTATTCAATGTGGTATGAACGTAGGAGATATTAATTTTCAAAAAGTCAATTCATCTTGACTAGGAACTTTAAAGCAAGCATAATCACACTTTTTATATAACAAGGAGCAACCCATATGAATGACTACCGATGCCAAGGGATAAATGCACTACCAGAAGGTTTGCCGATGCGTTGCCGACATTTTGGGAATAACTATAATCTTTTATTAAAGGTCCCTAAGTACGCTTAGCGGTGTTAGAAAAAAAATATTTCTTCCAACTAAGCTACATAGACAAAATCAAAGTCAAAAATGGTTTATTCTTATAGACTTTCTAGTACTTATAAACGTCACGTGTATAATTAATATTATTATGTCTATTTATATATTTATTTTTCCTCCCAAATATTTGGGGTAGTTCACTATTTTCGCGAACTTTGCGCCAAGCGAGAAGAAAACTTTGCACTTTATCATATATTACAAGCATTGCCACCACTTCACTCATGTGAGAAACAGGTACAGGTACCCGGACGCGCCGGCCCAATTCGGCTACAAACGTGGCGCTACCTCTAATTAGAAAGACAGGAGTAGAGAAAAGAATATATCCAACTTTCCAAAATTTTCAATAGTTTTGTTGATTATAGATACCGCTTGATCATCTTTGGAAATATCCGCATTAATCACGAGAGGTTTCTTGCCACTTTTTTCACATTGCGTTGTCACGGTTTTTAATTTTGCTTCATTTCTTCCCACTATGGCAACGTCAGCGCCTTCTTTTGTAAATAATAAAGCAGTAGCTGCTCCTATTCCAGAACTAGCTCCAATAACCAACGCTACTTTATTTGTAAAACTCATTATGCGTGTATTGTAAGTAGTCGCGTTCCAATTTTTCTTTTTCGTTAATTTTCAATGGGGATTATTTTATCTGTATACATGTAGATTATCAGAGACTACTCTGATAATTTTGAAGACTATATCAAAAGCACTAAAGTCTTAAAGTTATGTTATTGGACGACTGGCACGGCAATACAGTATAATATGATAGCAATGATTTTAAAATTTCCAACAAAAGCTAGCCTTTTATACAAAACCCGATTAATAATTGTAATTCTTATCTTTTTGCCTATTCTCGTAATTGATTGTGAGTAGGCTTGACTCTTTAAAGGTTCCTGATGTTGTAAAATTAGTTATGTATAAATAAACTAGTGTTTGAATATTAATAAACGAAATTATTTTAAGCCTTTACTTCTTCTTCTGTTTCTAAATTCATTGATGTGTTGAGAGTGAAGTTGTAGAGACGAATTATAATAAGAATTTGCTTTTATAATTTCCAACAAACTAACAAGGAAAATACAGTTTTTTTTAAGTAGTTTATATATAATATTGTTACTTGAAGTTGTATACATATTATATTTAGCAGATAATTTTTAACAAGGTTTTTTTTTGTTGCAGAACCCTATAACTGCATTTATATATCCTGAGGAAACATTCATATATTTATATGACTTTTTATGCCAACCTTGACATTTAAAAGTCACTTTGCTATCTTATTTTTGTGATAAAGAATAGCCTTCAAATATAATACTTTAGAGATAGGCGACTACAATATGAATAAAGTAAATGTAATGTTGTGTTTGATATAATGTAGACGCAGATAATACAGATGTCATATTTATCTTTAAATTTTTTTACATAATTCAAAATGGGAGGAGGTTCTCAATTTGTTTGAGTCAATGTGAATAAGCCCGTAGAATAGAAATAAATAAAAGTGTTTAGTAAAACAAATTTATTCAACATTAATGAAACATACTGAAGGATTAAACTATCTTCATTAATGATTAAGTAACAATCCATTATCACTTATATAATTAGATCCAGTAATAGCTATAGCTTTATCGCTTGCGAGAAACTGGATAAGTTCAGCGATTTCTTCTGATGTTGATATTCTTCCCAATGCCGTTTGAACTCCTGCTTCAGAAATTTGTACATCGAGACCAGAATTAACCATAATATCAGTTTTAACAGGACCAGGACTGACAATATTCACTAAATGAATTAAGATAACGAGAGTGCTTCAGACCACACGACAGAAGTAAACCTTCTTTAGCTTCATCTATGCGTATGTACACATGTCGCAGGCAGATCGCTCAATTAGCCGTTCAATTATCAGCCTAGCCTTTTCAGAAAACGGCGCCGATCAACTGAATTCCTGAACGATTCAGCCATTTGCTGAAACAACTAGGCCCGTGCAAAGTTTAATGAAAAATACTATAATGGAAGAGTTTAGTGACATTAAAAAACGAAAACTCGTACCCCGGGAGTCCCAAAAGAAGCGAAAGTGAATAGTCGCAGGTGTCCGCGGTGACGCGCAAGTCGAAAGTAAAGAGGCTAGCTGGATCGAACGGCCGATTGAGCCAGCGGACTGCGACACGTACAATATTCTCTCCTGCCACGCGGCGGCCGCCGCTCGGCGCCTCAGCGCGGGTTGTACAGGCGCCGGCGCGGCCGCTCGGCGCCGGCGCGCGGCGCGGGCGCGTCTGCAAGCGTTAGCGCGCTGGAGTTTATAATTAAGTCGCTGCCCACACACGTGCCTCAACTATTATCCATTGTTTTAACATGAAAGTATTTTAAAGTAATGGATGCTATTTACGTTGAATGAAACACATAGAAGTAAAGTCAATGAGCAAGAACTAATTTATACTGCCTCCGTGCCGTCATTGAAAATAAAGAAAGAGGTTGAAAAACTTAGTCTAACATTTTTTACTTTCCCTTCTTTAAGTACCTACTAAATAATATTCCATAATAAAAGTTTTAAAAACATTTTTAGTATGTTAAGTATATTTTTTTAAACAATCATAATTCTTAAACTATAATTTATTACGGGATCTCATTGAGTAGGTACATAAGGCTCCACGAAGAAACTTAAGCGTTATTTAAACATTTTTCTTTAAATTTAATGACAGCGCAGATCATTTGTACATCGGTTGTGTATTTCACAAGTCCGTTTATGTCATCGGGACGTGCGTCCTTGAAGGCTTGAATTTTCTCGATTACGGTGACGATGACAAGGTCGGGACGGCCAAAACGCAGTTTCAGTTTATCAGATTCGTAGCGGAAAGTAACAACGGAAAGCTTTCTTTTTTTAAATAAAAGACAAGATTTTTATTTAAAATTACATTTTAGCGCCATTATAATAATATAAACGTTGTAGGTATGGCTTGTAGCATATTGAGTGTAACTTATTAATTTTACTTAAAATTAAATAAGAGCATGGAATTCAACGAGAGGTAAAGAAGGATACTTTATAGATACCTGATTTCGTCGCAGTCATGTTTCTTAAACTCCTCCTCGGCGGCCGGAAGTCGGAGGGCGACGAAGAGCGCCGCGACGAGTCGCTGGAGGGGAGAGACAGGGCGAGGGGGTTCTATCGTCGAATTTTTAGCATACTCCTCCAAGTTTAATTATAGCATCGATAGTGAATTGTTTAGGGCATATTTATTAACTTAATCAGCATCACACATTTTGCGTTATTCCAAAATAAATACTTTTGGCCGATGACTAACGTACAGAACCCAATTTGAGAATCTTAGGGACCTTCAAGAAAAGAGCATAATCACCCTGTGGGCCTAGCACAAATGCTTTCACCCTAAATACAATCGTACCTTCGAATTCGAACGGTTCGAAATGTTCGTGCTAGGGCCTCTGCAGTTGGTAAAAAGTAACCTTAAAGTAAAATATTCCAATGCAGCGTGACCGCGTTACTCCCGCAAATGCAGATCACGTCATTTAGGCTCGTGCGTCTTTGGCCAAAGCCTTAGCTGGCGGGCCGCAGCGTGACGACGGGCGCGCCCCGCGGCAGCGCGTCGCCAGGCCGCGCGTCGCTCACGCGCGCCACCACGCCGTCGCGTGGCGCGCGCACCACGTACTCCATCTTCATGGCGATCACCACGAACAGCGGCTGCCCCTTGGCCACCTGCGGGCGCGCGTAGACAGCCAAAAATATCTAGGCACCTATTTCACTCATTCGAATCGTACAAACGCACGAATCATATTCTACAATTGTGTATTATCAGACAATTTAATTAGTTACAGAAAAAGCAAACTTCAGTTTGTGGAAGGCAGTCGATAATGATGATTAATAAATTATGCCTAGTCATTTGATAAAAAACCGGCAGATATCCTGAAAGACTTGCGGGAGTTTTAAATTACTGGCAACTTCATAAATTTTGATGTGCTTTTTCCGAATTTCGACTTTGCCACGTCGTATTTGTGCCCCTCGCGCCGTCATATTGGAAAAAATGTGCATAAAACAGTGTTTTGGCAATATCTCATTTCCGACTTATTTTACAATAAAAACAGTTAATCAAAATCTATAAAATTGCCAATTTTTCAAAACTCTCGCAAAACTTTCCGGGCAAAATTATTGGTCTGTGTTATATAAGATTTTAAATCTTTTATTACAAGATTTTATTTAGTTGGTATATAAAAAGTCTCCACCAAAAAAAGTTAAGGTAAAAATATTGACAGCGCGGATGCTATAAATTAAAAAAATCACTTTTTGATTTATTCCAACGTCAATAAATAATTTGAGATTAACAATTTCCTATAGGAATTTGTTTCTCCCTTTTGTCTTTTTTAGATTTGAAACATCTGAAATAGTTTTTGAGATACAAGTAAAAAAATCAAACCCCTTTTTTAGATTAAATAATTAAGATTGTGTAAATTTTTTATACAGTGTCGAAAGTACGTTTGAAAGCTTTATTGACTGTCCCTAGATTCCCTCACCGAACGGCGGTAGCTATTTTGGGGAAAGCCTGCTTTTAATAACATTACTAAGGTGGGCAAATACTTTTATACGAAACTTCCTTCCACTATTCTACAAATTTACAACCATCGCACGAACCTCCTGCCCCTCGGCGACGAGCACCTTCTCCAGCACGCCCGGCGTTTTGATATTCAATATTATAGTGTGAGTAATTCAACGTTTGGGTCAATGTCTGCCGCGGCCGCTTGTATGTATTATATAAAAGTAGGTATATATCTTTTCAACGAAAACTGTAGACGTAGAGAGACATAAAGCTGCGCTACAAGAAGAATGCTAGAATTGCCGTACCGGGAAAACGAAGTAAAAAACAAACATACATTGTCAAAATGTACGTAGTTATTAAATTTTCTATTTCAAGATAAATGTTTCTTAAAAATGCATTCTGATTCATTTTCTCTAATTATAATTTTAAACAGAGGAGCAGTTAACCCGCTTTGGGTCTTCATTGTTCCGAAACGACTTCAAAAGTCCGCGCCATCTTTTGAATATTGTACCGAGTGAGAATTTTTAACTACCTCAGGAACAGAGGGCGCAGTTTAAATTAAGTTTGTGAATTCTAACTTTAACTGTTTTGATTTCTTTCCTTAAAGGGAAACATAATTTACTGATTTTACTTAGCGATATTTTTTATTTGATTAGGGACAATAAAGCAGTGAGAAGGCCGCATATGCGTTGCGGGCCTTTATTTTGATCGAATGCTGAGAGAATACATTATTTCTCTAATATTTGTAATCTCTGTCTTACTGTTCCCAGCGTTATCCTGGTCCAGTACTAGGGTCCACATAAATTGCAGAAGTCTGCTGTCGAGCGAGTTAAGATGACCGATTGCCATCTCATGTCATTCCTGAAACCCCCAAAATCTCTACGATCTCACGACTAACATTACTCAATAGCATTACTGCACTGTGGAGGTCTTGTAACTCAGCGTTAGAATTGATCACCCATCTATCACCCGGCCACGGTTAGAACTGCTTAACCCAGCGCGGACTCAAAAGTCACAGGGACACATTTGATGATTTATTGGATCAGTTGATCAAATCGAAAAACTTACTTGTCTTGTATATATTCTCTAAAATTACTTTCTAGAGCATTACATTCATTGTAAAGGATTTCATTACGTCTTTGGTTACGAAAACATCCTGTACCGGCATATTTGAAAGGACATAAAGAGAAATGTGTTTAAATATTTCACGTTGGAGCCCTTTGTTAGTAACTCAAAAGCAATTAGCGGTCCTCTAATTACCTCGTTATATAACAGTTCTGAGGACAAAGCCTTTATACTAAAACGCAGTACAATCCTATAAGCTCAATGGTAAATACATTAGACTTTAATTCGTTAGGTATCGGGTTCAATTCTGAATTTCGCCGGCTATAATTTAAAGGCACGCGTCATATATCCGCATCGGACGCATCGTATCAAACGGATTTTTTCACAAGGCGTCCGCAGGATCGGCAGCACTCTTATATATTATATTATAGTCTGTAAGACGTCATCAGCACGCATCGCACCATTGGCATTGTCAATGAGTAAATTCGTGCGATCCGTACCATGCGCATCAGTGGCCGCCTACCTTGAAACTTATTTTACGTTTTATGTTAAAGTTAAATTAATACTGTGTAAACATTTTTTTGAAAAATAAAGATTTTATTTTTTTTTTTATTATATATACATTGGGTTACTTATGTATAACTTTCTATTATCCTATAATATTATTCTCGTTCCCAGTTTTATATATTTATATATATTGTACATTGTGCAATAAAACAATATTGCGACTATAAATTGAAATGTAAGCTATCCTATCTATCAAGTTGGTACAAACTGGGCATGGTGTGCAAATTTGATTAAAATCGGTTTAGTAGTTTGGGAGTCGCGGACAAACAACGTGACGCGTATACATAGTAATATAATGTTACGAAAAACATATTTTAGCATCAATATAAATTATTGCTTCATATGTGCGTATGTATGTTCAGTGGGCGTATATGTCTAGTATAAATACTAGTAGTAGTATACTAGTATACAAGAATTATTTCTTGCTTTTTATTGTGCAACAATGGAAGCAAGCAATTGTCGTACATTCATTTAATCTCACACCGTCCATCTCACAGTGTCGAGTTTTCATACAACTGGTGAGCAAAGTATTCTTCTCCTGTACAAATAAAAATGAATGTTGCTACGCGCAAAACTCGAGAGCGTCTCTACCAATTCAGCTAACTTTTATTTTTCGCAATATTCCTTAAGGTACAGGGAAGTCGAAAAAAAGTGACGAACTGATGATAAAGAGGAAAAATATAAAGACTGACTTTTGACACTATGAACTATTTCCGGTCAGCTAGTTTACATAAAAACTTCATCTTTACAGGTCAATAATCCAATGTTTATTTTGTGGTCAACATTCATAACAATTATTGAAACGTAATGGAAAATTATATAATAAATTATTTGTTCCTTTTATTTTCATTCTTATTCACTCTATGCAAAATACATTATAATTGCAATTAAAGAACGAGAGATGTCGTGGAGCCACTGGTTGGGATAAAATTTTTTATTATTTAGTTCTAAACAAACTGTAAGAAAATAGACTTATCTCGGAGTCAAATATTAGTCAATCTCTCTCTTTTTTGTCCCTATATATTTTTCTAAATAGTGTCAAACAGATAACTTTTACTGTACAGCTGTCACGCGTGTTAAAGAACTTGGTTCCAAAAATAGCATTAAATCACTGAAATATTTTGTCTTACCTAACTGTACGAAAACTAATCGACACAATTTATTTTCAATCGCTAAACTAACCATAGCCAGTAAACAAAACACGTGAGATAATCGGTCGGTAAACAGAGGAGGACGAGGTAGTTCTAGAAGACTGTTGCATCGAGCGCAAAATGAGTCATTAATGCACGACTGTTATGTTGGTGCCCGAGAAAACGCGAGGGCACTAAATTAACACGAGTGCATTGATTACTCACTTCATCAGGGTGCGTAATTTACTTTTCTTTCAACTATCTTCTTTTCTTTCGCCCCATATACGACGTGTGAATGTGATGGACTGGCCATAATGATAATAGTCTCTTTAGTGTGCCCTATTGCATATACAATGTGTGAATGGACCAGGACTAAAGTATGAAGGAAAAATGGATCATCATCGTGCGTCCACGCTAGTATGTCCATGCGTACCGTACATAATTAGACAACTTTCTCTTAGTCCCACGTAGTAGTTAATTGATATTTACATTGGATGTTAATTTTTTTCGTCATATATGTTCATCATATATCAGTGCCTCGAGTATCGTAGATGTCTCACCAGTCACACTGCATAAATGTCTATAGAAAATCAAACAAATTCATAGGACCAATAGTCAATTGTTACGTGATAATTTTATGTACCATTTAAAAAATAATTTATACATGTACTAGCTGTTACCCGGGACTTCAATCATTTCTGTCCCTAATTCATCTGCCATTAATAGGGAAGCCTATTTAAAATTTGCTACCTGCCTCTGAAAAATCAATCAAAATTGGTTTTGCCGTTTCGAAGAACACCCGTAAAATAAAACAGACAAGGCAAAAAGTGTTAAATTGATTTTTTTTGCTATAAGTTCCGTACATAAGATAGATAAATGTTTCGAGACCCGTAAAAATCCCTCAATCCGGCCCTGTCGCAAAATCCGTTCTTAGCGGTGTACGTCTCGCGATTGTCGTGCTTCCGAACACAGAAGGTCACCTAATAAGGTGACCTTTCGCTTCTTTTTTTATATAGATTAACAAATTGGGGGGGGTTTCAAAAACTTCTAAGTGTGTCTTATATCAAAAAACCACATGCAAAATTTGATGAAAAAATGCGTGCCATGTTATTATACCATCATTACATACGGGGAACGCATGCAGAACCCATCTAATCAACTCTATTGTATAGAAAAAAAAAACTTTCCGCCTCGACATATGCTTAGACAATTAGTAAAAATATTATAGAAAACGGTACAGTATTACAATTTTTGGCGTTGTTACTCACCCGAGTTCAATTCTCGTACTAGAGTCGACATCGCGTTCGTCACCGAGTCGGCCGCGTATAGTAGATCGCTGCGCAGATTTCGATTGTCTATGCCCACTGGAAAATAAAAAAAATAAATATACTGGCTGTAAGCCGCGACTTCGTCCGCGTGGTAACAGTGATTTTCTTATATTTTGATGGTTTATATTGATTTTTTTTTTTGACTCGTTGAATCTACCAGCTATTTGTAAAACAATGAACTATTTACGAAGTTATTTTAATGAATACCTTATTAATCCTTGTCCAATTAAATGCTCTAGATGCGTTGTACATTTTATGCAGATCAAAATTGTCTTTTACAGCGTATCAGTTAAATAAATATCTTAGAACATATGAGAGATTTAATGTGGGATAAGCGATAGATGGCGTTATGTTTTGCTATTCAATATCAAATGATATTGCCGGAGCCAGACAATGAAGCAGGCTGTGGTGAAAACAGATTAAACAATAAAACAAAGAACAGAAAACCTTTCTTTATTGTTTAGTTTGCGTATTATGTGCTTTTTCCAATTATTAATTTGTCAATACGTCCAATCTTTAATTAAGGCATGTACCTTCGTAGGTATATATATCTTTTCTTGTAATAAAAAGAAAGTACCTACGTATTTTTTTTTTATTTCTCAGCATAAATCCGTCGAGTCATTATTTATAAAAACTTTTTTTTTGTCACAACAGATTTTACGCGATCGGAAGTGTTTGTTTGTTTTTTGTTTATTGTGTAATAAAATTCTATTTTTAAAAACAATGTATCGTTCGGCTTCAAATAATACACAGATTTTCCCCCCATTTTCGACCGACTTCAAAAAAGTAAGAGATCCTCAATTCGACTGTATTTTTTTCATTGTTTTATGTTTGTTAGCTCAGAACTTTGGACTGGGTGGACCGATTTTGATGATTATTTTATTTTATTCGAGAGCTGGCGCTTCCCGTGTGGTTCCACTTCAATTTGGTCCAGTTCAGGCAATGGGAAGTCGGTGCTTTTTTTTTGGAACGTAAGTTCCTTGACGCGGCTTACGAAAGTTACTTGTGATGCCATTTCGCAGAAATCGTCACGTAACGACGTATCGCATGTCTTGCGAGTGTGTGCGTGTGTACACACGAGCAAATAAATGCGCAGCCGGGTGTGAAGCTGTCTCTGTCAGTTTTTGGAATTAATGTCCTTAACACGGATTACGGAGTATAAGGGAAAGGTGGAAAAAGGGATTGAATAAACTAACCTAAGTTTATTCACTCTACTTAAGGGACCTTCTGTCTTAAGTTGTTATGTAATTAGCTAATCTAACAACATGTTTATAGTCACCATATCAATATTAAAAATCCTTTATGTTGTAAATAAAACAGATTGACTTAGAATAATGAAAAAATTAGAAATACATTAATTCGAAACATAATCGGAGTTGAAAAAATAAGGAACGTCGTTCCTGGTGGTGGTCTTTTATTATATTTTTCGCGGATTTTTACAAAATAATTAATATTTTCTCCTTACTACATTTTTTTTTTTTAATTTTCGTCATGATTCTTTGATAGCGGTTTATGTTACAGTTCGGAGTATAATAGGATAGGCTTCGATTGATGTCATTATGATGTGCCTTGAACTAGTGTGAAGCGACCTCGCGTGCCTTGAAACGAATTAGAGCATGCTATGCTGCAGCTTGCGTTAACTTTGTGGACAATTTTTATAAAGGCTGGGTCCTAGATTTGTTAGTCGGTAGATGTCCCAGGGGTTCATCCATAAATGACGCCTTACGTTAAAGGGCGTTAAGGATCTCACCAAAATGTGAAATTGTGTGACAACGGTCAGGGGGGGACTTTGTAAACAATTTTGAACACAACAATTATATTTCAAGAACAAAGTGATTTTTCTTTATTCAGCATGGCGAAGAACGTCAAAGTCCCAAGTCAATACGCTCTGAGGGTCGCGATTCTGCACAATCACCTCATGTACCTGTGAATAGTGCATTCACATGATGATAAAAATTACTCAATTTAAAAATATCTGCTCACTGAACTCAACGGCGTGATCGGGTAAAAAATTCTAGAAATTACTCATTCGACAGATAAGATAAAACCTCTCTAAATAAAATATGTCTTTGTTATTTTATTATTATTTTTTATCAGATGTCTGGTCTTTTTGTCTGCAGCGCTTAGGGGATTTATGCTGTTTTTAGTTCAATCACTTCTACCGTTGAGTTCTTCTTCTTCTTATTGATTCCATGTTATTTATTATTCTTTTTTTTCGAATTAAATTGTTGCCGCCCAGAAGGCAGCCACATTGACCGCTTCAGCAAATGCAGTATAGATACCGTAGAGTCAATAGATGACAGATATATCGCACGCCAAAATTATAAGCTGACCGATTACGGTTTAGGTCTAAAATGCGTTAATGATACAGACAGCTTCGTTTCAATGCCCTCTATCTACCAATCTAACAATTATTTCCATCCAACACTGAGATACACCTATTTGTCTTTTTAACTAAAAAAAAAAAGTTTTTAGTTAAAAATACTAATAAAATCACTTCATTAACTATTATAAAAATACATAATTTGTTACTTTAACGCCGTTTTTATCGAGTTGTGTGGGATAAGTTGTAAATGACAAAACATTTTTTGCAATTTCTCAAAAATCAGGTTTTTGAGTTAGGTCACTTTACGATAAAGCGTGCGATGTATAAACATAGAACAAGTACCTGTCCCTTTCCTAAGCTGACCGACCGATAAATGCTATCTTCACTCAAGAGATCCCCTTCGCGTTCAGTGAAGACGCCACTGACATACAAACTCTTTGGCACTAATCCACCATCATGTACGAAACTCTGCAATGAAAATCGAAATATTAATGAAACATTATGTTTAAAAAAAAATAATTTTGTGTAAATCGTATATGTTTAAACGATCGGATCCAGGTAAATAGAAATGAATTATTTTTAACATCATTATTAAATAATAGTTTAAGCAGAAGGACGTTTTGAACCGCTAAACTTATAGAGAAGTACGTCATGAACATGAAGCGCAGTTGATTACTTATTTTAAAATACGAATAAAAGTTTTAGTAATGTCTTGTCTACAATTTAGACCTTTCTTGGTGTTTCATTTTACATTCATATAGAGAATGGCACAAATGCGCAGATAAAAATTTAAACAAATAGGGATTATGTGAGGTAGATTAGAGGTAGCGCCATGCTTGTAGCCGAATTGGGCCGGCTCGTCCGGGTACCAATACCTCTTTCTCACATGAGATCGTCGTGAAGTGGCGGCAATGCTGGCTAAAGTATATTTTCATCTTAATTAGTCAAAATTATTGAAATTAAGCTCGACGAAGCATTCATTTCCCCTCCTTCATTTTACTAAGTGCTCTTAGATAAAGGTATAGATTTATCATACAGCATCGTCTCAATTGCAAAAGTATAGCAGAGTCCCGCTTGTTCTTTTAGCGCGAGTCTTTATTACGTATCTTTAATGTATGATGTTTAAAATGATTAAAAAATAACAACTCCTTTAACAATAAGACTGCCTTTTGAACGTGTATTTATATTTGAAGTTATTTGTTTTGAAAGGTCATCCATAAAAGAATTTTTTAACTTCTCAGTCCGTACTTGAGGTTGTGATATTTTCGAAACCCAGGTTCCTTTAATATTTGTTATGGTAGTATGTTAATAATAGACAAACAAAAAATTCAATTTTCTTATGTGACGTCACAAAGGTTTTTGCCCCAGTGACCACAGAATGTCTCATTTCGGTGACACCGTCTCCCTGTTTAATATATAACTCTGTGCAATAAATAATTTATCTATCTAAATAAAATTTCATAATTGTCCCTGGATTTAATATGATTATACTATGGAAAGAATTAAAGAAAGAACTATGTCTACTGATGCAAATATTATCTAACTAGTATGCTAAATAGGTGGCTTACGTCTTACATAATATCGAAAGCATATTACGTGGACGAGGTTGTACGGCATAATACCTGTGCCATTGAGAAAAAATAAATATCTTAAAGTAAGCACAAACGCTATAGACGTTGACAAATCTTTAGTTCATATAAATGCTAATCTCGTATGCAGTAAGAAAGACACTTTGGCAACATCGGACAAAATGCAAATTTCTTCTTACAAATGTAACTACGAGTTGTATTAGAGAAGTAAAATTACTCGTACATATCTCTCTCTATGTCGTTTCCTCATTAATGAGAATCGTGGCTCTTCGTTGATACCACATATGCGATGGTCTTCTTCCATTTGTTGCGGTCTTTTGCCTGCCTATAAGCATTATAGAGAGTTGTATCGAGCGCCTCCATCACTAATCTGACCAACGTCTCGGGCTACGTCGGCGTGTCTCTTTCCTTCGATCCTACATATATCGTTGAAATATTTTATGATTTCTAAAACTCATATCAACTTAACATATCAGACGTTCAAGTACTTATAACCGATCGATCAAGTTTTATTATATTATTGATAGTTCATAGCTAGGTAACGACAACTGGCGCTATATTTAAGAATGCATACAAAATATATTTTAAGGCAAAGAGCAAAGGCATTCTTGTTGGTTTTTTTTATTTTGTTTAACAGTTGGCTGAATGTTTTTTTTTAATGGCTCCAACGCATCGGCGGTGATTTTCCAGTGTGCCAGTGTGAAGAAATCAGATGGAAAAGAAAAATAAAATTGAAAGATTAATCAAGAAGGTTTTGGACACTTTTATATATTCCTGGGTGACTGAAATGAAAATGATTTAGTGCCAGTGAGGAAAATTAAATGTTTCACTATCTTTCAGCTCTTGGCTATTTATAGTCACTTATACAACTATGACAAGAGCAATGCAATGTTTTACTACCTCTTATTCTTGGTTATACTTGCGGACTTCAAGTCGGTCAACAAAGTATGAAGAGAACAACGCAATATCTACACTACGTGACGAAATTGGAAATGAGGAATTCCCTTGGCAAGGTAAACGGCTCGAGATCATTCTCAGAATTAACAAGTTGCAGCGGCAGTGAGCAGGCCACATAGTTAATAAAACCGATACCAAAGAAGGAAGAAGTGACGTTTATGATGTCTCCGAATATTTAGAATACAAAGATGTTATATGTTGTTATACATAAACCAGGTCCTTACAGATATCAGTTTAATTATTTTTTTTATTTGATAGCCCATTCATCGAGGAAGGCCATAACCTATATTCCATCACGCTAAGACTGGTAAGAGCGGAGCACCATTGAAGAATATTTCAAAATCGGCGGATATTTTTTCCTTTCGAGAGCTTCGGCTGTGTGCGCTGCATGTGCGCTGTGTAAACGGTTATAGTTTCGCAAAAATCATGTATACTGGAATTGTTCAGCTTTAATAGTTCTATATAAAAATCGGCGACAGCATATGTCTATCTCTTAAGGTCAGCATTAGCATAGATTATATATAGCCATATAGGCATATAGGCATAGATTATATATATACATATAATCACGCTACAATGGAATCTATTTTTTTACCTAATTTTATGCGGACGAAGTCGCGGGAGCACCTAGTATATATATATAGATAGATAGTAGTAATATAGAACAGTGCGAATATACAACTTACATGTTTCATTCTCTTTATCTAAGTCGCCACTCTCGCTCCTTATATCATCGTCAATAGGCCTGTGCCTGGTTTTGAACTTGTTCGATTTAAGCACTGAATCGTCCATTGTGTACCACCTCGTGGACATAACCCAACACTAGTAACTTCATCTAATAGTATTTTCTCACCGCATGGAAAAATCCCAACACTATGAGCTTCGTGTAATTGTTCTATTTTTGAATTCGATATGTCTAAATAAATCGAAATGCGAATTACAACTAAGACATTGCCCGAAGACCGTGTACTTGATTAGATAACGACTGATAAGGTGACGATTTATCAAACAAGTTTCATGGAACAATATAGCTCCAATAGTATCGTAAGATTATTAACATACTAATCATCATATCTTAAATGTTATAAAACGTAGCAGTTGCCAAACACGAAATTTCCGAATCTATACGACTCAGTCCTCATTTGCACGAAAGTTAAAATAGCGTCGCGTTATAAAAGCGCTGTCACGTGAACAGAAACTCAGAAATCCGCATGTTCTATTTGAACGCTTTTTTAACGCGCGATAAAAAAACTCTCTTGCAAATGGGGGTTAAATGAAGACGGCTGCGTTTTTATTTATTAATTAATTACAAATAAAAAATCTCCATAGTTATATTTCTGAATTTATTACATTAGAATTTTACATGTATGTATGAAAATCTAGAAGCAGAATGAATTGAAAAAGAACATCATCAATTATTTAAAAAAATGAATTATATTGTTTTAAAAATCTAAGATATTTCACACGCCAGCTCGCGCACACATAAAACCTTCTTGGTGCGAAGACATATAGGGCCGTTCGAAATAAGAGCATACTTATTGCTCACAGACCAGGAGTCCTTCTAATAGTTTAGTCTATGGGTATCGATAGTCTTTACGTGAACTAACTGACAGTACGCCCCTTCAAATATGAATAAAAGTGATCAAAAGTGTGTTAAGACACGTTAAAAGATGAGTTCCGTATCCGATATACGATGAAGGTATTTGTTGAATAACTTCGAAAGTTGCTGTCCGATTGCAGTGAAAATAATTTTCCAATTGAGTTTTTTAACATGTCCAGGTCACCTGGACTGGTCCTGGATCTGGTTACAGGTCAACCTGGAAAGTTTCAAGTCTCTATGTATATATAACCGGTTGGGAATTCTAGAGTGGGACTATCGTAGTGGCAAACTGACGGAGAGATGGATGGACAGAGCGAAACTATTTAAATATTTAATTTAAGGGCTCCCTGTAGATCTACGGAACCATAAAAAGGCATCTGACAGCTTTTTGATAGTACATTGGCTATGGATGTCCGTAATAACTGAGGTGAACCGAATGCCCGTTTGCTCGTTGTTAAATAAAGAAAAACATTCCTTAGAAATCTGGAATAGGCACGACTCTCGGAAGATATTTTCTCGCAGTGAAAAATCCTATTTAATTATAAATATGTGTAAAATAATGAAGTGCCTAAGAACCTAGTAGAAATATCAAAATGTACTTTCTCCTTAAATCAAACCCGCAATTCCTTATCTAAGCGCTCTAGCCACATCTATCACAACTTCGCAATTTACGCTGTGTAGTGTACGCTATTATCATGTTATAATGCATAATATGTATTATAAGTAACATATAGTGTATGTTTCTGGTCTTATTCAGCAGTAACTAGTCTCAGCGGGATGCCGAAGGAAGACTCAAGTAAAGTCTCTTAATCCATTTCCTTTGTACAGTTTTGGATGCTTAATTCCCAGTCCTTAGATAGATGTATCTTATAATGACGAATCTATTCTAACCACCGGTCTATTGTGGCTTTAATACCAGTACATAAAATCATACATATAGCCCCTTATATTATGTAGCCAATGACAATGTGTGCTCAGTTTGATTAAGCGTGTAACCCTTATTTATTAATAGACCGAATGTCCCAGAAAATTAACGAAGCGTGTTTTCAAGCTCAAGCCTGTTTAAGCATATTAATACGCGACGAAGCCTGAACAGATGAATATAATTTTATAAACTAAACCTACTCATCCGACGAATTTGTCAAGCCGATCGAGCGAAAAATATAATTATACGTGTAAATAAAACAATGCACAAATAAGTAAACTAACAAAAGGGAGACAGATCTCTCGCGTCGATAAAACGATTCGTCGGCACCGAATTACCGCTACGAGATAAATTACATCACTCAAAATGTCTTCTCCAGAAGATGTACACATATCGTACGTAAGAAAAACAAAACATAATACGCACAGAGTAAGGGTATTAAATTATTTATATTATTTTGCACTGTTCGCGAGTGAAGTTCAAGGCTCAAAAGACAATGCAAAGTACGCTCACCTCTAGTGTATATAGGGAAATCGCCTTCAGAACGACTGTGCGTTAGCATGGGTCCGTAACACCGCCACGGCGGCCCGTCGCGCACCACCCTCGACCCCTCCACGGTTTGGTTCACGTCCAATCCATCAGCACCAAATAATGGCACTCGGCCCTACATGTAACCAGCAATATTGGCGTGGCGTTCACCTCGCGAAACACGTAATAATTCGTGGATGGCGGCGCCACGGAGGCGAGGGTACGAATGGAGGCTGCGCCGCGCATCTTACGCGCGCATCCTCACCCTCCGTATATACATATATCGCCCGGGCTACATACAAAGATACCTTATGTGTTCTTTATAAAAATACAATATCGCTACCAGTCTGTACTATTGTATCTTCTCTTCTAAATAAACACAAATTTGACTTTCCGAAATGTATGTACGCGTAGAACTTCCAAACACGCGACAGCACCAAAGTGGATAATTCTTTTTTTTTGTTGTGTTCTTTATTGCATTTGTATAACTAAAACGTTGTTACTGGTAATTTCCGAAACGGATGAGTATATTTTGAAGGGACTTTCATTGGTAGGTTTTACAAGGAATAACAAAGGCTAGGTAAATTACTTTTAGCAAAATAATTATGGTAAACAAAAACCATCAAATTATAACAAAATTACTAAATTGACATGGGCGAAGTCGCGAGCATAAGCTAATTTAGAATATTAAAAAAGATTTGTTATGAAAGAAACACGGTGAGACTACTTTAATTCGTTATATATAATACTTAATTCATATTCAATTAAAGTGTATAAAATATTTCTATAAATTACCTTTTTTTCATATAATTGATAGAATCAGGCGTTTCTTTGCGGAAAACCACGACATCCATGAGAAACTAAACTACTTTGCTTTCACACACTTTACTGAAAGTCACTCACTTTACGAATAACCTTTGTAGAGTCTATCTCCTGATGATGCTTCGGTGTCGAAGCGAAACGTGCGTTGAGGCACTAACTAAGCGAAAGACTGTGAGAAATCGGCTCTTCTTGAAAGGTAGTAAGAGTTATACCTGGTCCCTCTTCTGCCTAGCCAAATCTGGTAAGATCCTACTAGTGCGGCTTCCTAGTAACGAACTTATGATAGTTCTCGACAAGCCATTACTTGAAAGGTTTTGACGGATTTGTTTAATTAAAAGTATTTGAAAAAAGTATTGAGTTTTAGTACTCATGGCTTCGCCATTAATATCGCTTTTAATACACAGTACAGAAATGCTCTAGACTCTATTGGCACAGCGGGGATGAATCTTAAGTAACGTGGATATCGGCGCGTTAAAAGTGAAACACCCCTAAGCAATGCCGATGAGAGTGACCTTAATGGATTATATATGTTAGATAGAGATAGCCTTATAATAGGCAGAAAACATACATATTACATGAACATTACGTACGGGGATTGACTACACAGAAATTCAAGTCATATATATTATCTTTAAGGTTATAAAAATATATTTTTTGTACGATTTGAAACATTATTTAATAAAATCAAAACAGTTGTTGCTGAGATATTTTTAACAGACAGTAGCAGACTCGGCCACTCCAGGGCCGGGCCTACTATAGTGCATAGGGCAAACGGAGCGGTCGCTCCAAGCGCCGAGATCCAGGGGGCGACTCTATTTGATATTAATTTTACATCAAAAAATATAAACAAGGCGAGTAAGGGGACACCATAATTGGATCTGGCTTCATCCTAAAATTTACTTTGTACCGGTACTGCCTTGGATGCTGTGGCTGAGTGATTTAGGAAGGATTTCAAGAAAAAAATTAAAAAAGGCCATTAATTAAAATAAAACTTATATTTTCTCTCAAGTTGGACAACATTCATGACTATCGGTAGATTTTTTTAAGGAGCTCTCTTATAGTAAACAATTCTCACAATTCACATACATAGTGACATGGATTTGACTGGATTTCTATATATTCTAATAATTAATCAGTTAAAAGGTGTTTAAACAGATAAGGTGAGAAATTTTACTATCGAGTCGCAACATGTTAAGAAAGTTTTACTATCTAAAAAGGTAAATCTAAAGATGACTTGCCAGTAATTCTTTCCGGTTTCCAATGTGTTAGTTGATGATACTTTGTTGCTGCGTGAGACGCTATGTGCGCGCCCAAACTACCTCCAAGCAGTTCCAGTTCATGAGGAGATAGCCCATGCAAGGTTAGTTCAGCCAAAAACTCGCCTAAAATATAACCCAAGGGCTTGACCAGGCGAGCTGCTCTGTCAAATATAAGAAGCATAAATTATGAGAGTGTATGTGCTGATTTCTTGTTTTTATCGATATAATTAACTTGTTCTTAATCTATAATTAAAGAGACATTATATATGTTTTGAGGAGGTCGTGGCCTAATCAGTGGTCGGCATTTGAGTTGATCGTTAAGTTAAGTTGCTCTGGCTGCGACCGCCAGAGGTGTTGGTACTGTAACGGTGTCGCGAGTTTAATGGTTTTTCCTATATAATATATGACGTAAATGACATAATGAAATGAAGTCAAGTGTCCAGTACCACGGTCCGCTTAGATTGTAGACGATGTGGCTGTGGGGTGAGTTAAGATGACCGGCTGCCGTCTGACGTCAACCTCAAAAACCTCCAAAACCTTAACAATTTCAAGACTTCACTCAGTGACATCAAACAGGACGGAAGTCGGATATTTGAAAACCGTTGTTAGAATTGGTCACCCATCTTTCACCCGGCCGCGGTATGAGCTGCTTAACCCAGCGATTGACTCAAATGCCGGCCACTGATTAAGCTACGACCTCCTTATAATTTTTATTACACCATTGTATGATATTTATGATCTATTATTGTGGGAATTTGTAATACAAACTGCTTGTGTACCAGATTAGATACTAGAGGCATTGACCTATAATTGTATTGCTTTGCCATTAAGATGTGTATCCACCGACCTAGGAAAGTTTCAACCGGCTGCCGTTCAGCTTAATATCAAAACTTTACATTCGACTAGTCTTCATCCGGGTCTTCGTTCACACTTAATGCGATATTTTTGTTCAATTTCAATTAAATTTCCTGTTTTGGGCTTAACTCTAATCCTTTTGTTAAAATTAAAGTAGTATTTGTCCTATAACAAAAGCTGTCTAATAGTGAAAAATCCCTCAAAATCGGTTCAGCCGTTTCAGAGCTTTCCCGTAACGTACAGATACGAAAAATATAGCAAAAAATTTTGTTTTTAAAAGTTAAAAGTTGGGTTAAATGCAATTAGTAATAGCGTTTTATTTCGGAGTTACAAATAGAGACTTCTATCTATATACATATATAAAAGCGAAAGGTCACCTAACAATAAATCTCGAAAACCGCGGGACATACCAAGATAAAATTGACAAGGAGGTGGTTAAAGTTAGTAGACATCTACAAAGAACGGATTTTTCGATAGAGCTACATTAAGAAGCAGTAAAGGCTCTCGCAAGTTTGATTATAAGCGAACAAAGTCAAGGGAAACAGCTGGTTATATACAATTGTATAGATCTAAATCTTAAATTAAGTCGAATACAACTAAAGATTTCGCTTAAGCGAGTCGTCTTTTGCAACAGCAACAACGCTTTGTTCGTTGGCTAATTGACATCTTTGCACGACTCTATGCAATGACATTTAGATTTTGCGCACAGATTTCTCAAGATGGCACAAAACTGTACTATTTGGACTTATTTTTTGCATTTACTTATAGATTATATAACCCATTTTCACACACAATATTGCCATAACGAGACCATATGGGCCGCACTGTTTTCAGATCTCTTTTAGAGTCACGCCTCTAGCTCTACATGCCCTTACTCTATGTCGTAACTTGACTGACGCTACCTCTAAGTAAAATTATGCGTCTTGGTCAAATTTATTTATACTTTGACACAAATAAATGCTATATGGCATTGTTCATGCATACACATTTTGTTAGCAAAACCTTGTTAACAGAAATTATATATATATATATATATATATATATATATATACTATATATTGGACTATATGATGCACGGAAATCTGTTCCCAAGGTAGACAACTTATTACCTGTGTTATAGGTAAAAGACGAGAGTTATACACAAATATTTGTCCTTTACAAATATATTAATACATATACATAAATAAATACGCCCAGACTCGAGGCGGAAATCGAACACACGACCCCCGGAGTGGAATGCAGGGTAACTGCCAATGGGTCAGTCGAACAGAGCCTCAATAGTTTAAATATGCAGTTAAAATAATTAGTATGCCTAAAAATCTTCAAATTGCTAAGATACTTAGCTTAGATCTTTAAATACTTTTTTATATTGAGCCTTGATACCTCATTGGGCTAACTTGGGCTACTCCTAATTAAAGCTTTTAAAAAGCTTAATTCATAATGACAATATTAGGCCTACTTCAAAGAATTCCTAATATTCTTTAATAAAACTAAGCTGCTGCACCTAGCCGTCCTAGTTTTGTGCGTATTTTATAAATAATATTGTTGTAACCATGAGCAAAATCTTATATAAAATAATGAACCTGTCGCCTTTGTTTCTCCACCAATTCCAGCTGTGCTGTCAACTTGTCTATCGTGTCGTCATCAGGGGACGCTACAAACTCGACTCCAGAAGAGGCCCCTGATTTGTTTTCTCCAGTTTCGTAGTTAATTTGACTGTCCCCATCCAATAGACGGGATGTTTCTAACTTTAAATTTTTGTTTTCTTGCTTCAACTGTAACAGGTATAATAAAATTAAAGATCTATATTTATCATTAATGCAAAAGGAGCTACCTATATTGTCTTTATGTTATATAGGTTTAACAAGAAGTCAAGCGCAGATATTGAGAAATATACTAAAGTAAAATAGTATCAATTTTAGAAAAAATTACAATAACCTCAACGTTTTAAAGTATAGTCAAACAAAATAAAGACTTATCATTCATGTTCTACAAAATATATTTTGATACTGTTTTGGGTGCCCTTAAAACATGACGCTTTTATGCTTATTGGCTAATACAATACTTTATCTAAGTTACCAAAAAATAGTATGAATTAACTTCAAATACAAAAATAAAAGGTTAAGTGAGCAAAGCTAGTAATATTTGGAAACCTAGTACACCCGGCCATGCATTGCTGCCGCTGAGCTTGGCTTAATGTGACCATCCTCAAGTTGGACCTAACTATACATAATTGCCAACTTTCATGAATATTGTTTGACTAGTAAAAATTTCACTGGGAACATACATAGTGACACTGGATTTTTATATATTAAGATGTAAGCATCTTACCCTCTCAACTAGCTGTCGGGTCTCTTCAAATTTCTCTTTGTGCAAGCGATGTGTTTTCATTTGACAAGACTTTTATTGGTTGAAAGCATATATTATATAAATAGCTAGTGTTCCGTACAAAAAAAGAAAACCGTCACAATTTAACAAAATCACTGAAATCACGCTGACGAAGGTGGCGGTGAAGCCATGGAATGGTAAGAAATTCGTCTCAAAAAAAAGTACTAAGAATAACTTTAAAATATACCTTTAATATTCATATTACTAGAGCAACGAAATGTTTCGGAAATTAAACGAAGCGCCGTATTAAATTTGTTTTTTTTTATAGATTAAGCAGGCAAACCAGCAAACGGGCCAGCTGAAAATAGCTGTTAAACCTCACATGGACACCTGCAGTAGCAGAGGGGCTTCTACGGAATTTCTTAATTCACCCTTTAAAAAAGATATTGGAAACACCCAGAAAGGCAACTGTTTCCACAATTTGCAAACTCATGGGAGGAACCATCGAGCGTACTGGATGCTTCCATACCAGTCCTTAACGGAGGGTGGAATCAACGGGAATAGTTCTTCAAAATATTCCCTTTATATAGGCGATAGAACGCATAGAGCAACTCCATGGCTCCACGAAGTTCCTGTGGTTCTAACCAGCTAGTGTAAGATCGTCAACAATTCGAACTGCACGTCTTTATCCATGAGCTATTTGGGCTTCAAGTTCAATAGTTAAATTCGAATTCAGTAATTCCATATTCTTGCCAAAATATTAGGCTTTATCCTTAATTACGCAAGGCTTTTATATACGATTTATACGTTATGTATGATCGACCAAAAAAGCGCTTTAATATTATGGATGACAGCTCCTAGTTAAAGAAATCTTTGCTAAGGGTCATTGTTAGCAATTAACGTAATGTATAACAAGCAAAAATAACCCTTCTAACTAATTGACGCGCAAACGACATTCGACCTTAGCGTGGCAAACCAATTTCTTGGTCGACTGTACAACTTGAAACTATTTAAACCATTATCTTTTGTTTAAGGCTCCTCATGTGGGACGTATGCGTGACTTTGGTTCAAGTCGTTAGGTCTAACAAAGCTTCAGTCACGTTCGCGTATCCATTATTCAAACAGTCCAATTATTTGTTTGCTAAGTAAATTCGGCTATGTATCGCTTTATCCCAAAACTTGTATTGAAGTACAATTGATCGAGAGAGTCATTATAAGTCCCAAAGCTAAAGAGGTTGTAACGAAGGAAACAACAAAAAATGCTTTCGAATTTCTTGGCGGATCTTTTCATTAGCTCAGTTATCATCAGTCAGTAGCACTAATTTGTATTTGGATGAATCGAAATATGAGATCTGTTGTATATTTTCTTGTAATAATAATTAGCGCCACGCTTGGAGTTGTTTTGATCTGCAGCCGAATTGGGCTGTCGCGTCCCGGTACCAGTACCTCTTTCTCACATAAGATCGGCGTGAAGTGGCGGCAATGCTGTCACGTCAAGTGATGGTACTGTTGCGCAGGACGCGCTCCTACACGGTTGAGTGATGACTTGGTGCGGTTCGCAGGAAGCCCTTGGATACAAGCGGCGCAACACCGACATTAGTAGAAGTATACTGTTTGTAAAAGACAACGTACAGCAAACTATGTGATAAGACTACATTTAATATCCTCAATAAAATCACAAAAATCATTCATCTCGGAAATGAGAGGTTACAGATATTGCCATCCTCGTCCTATTCTTGAGCGCGCAATGTATTGTAAAGTTTGGAAAGCAATCGTCAACTAAATGTTGACGCGCAAAACAGGTCAACGACCCGCGCCGCGCTACCCCTCTTACGTACTTTTAAGTTTTCTTTACAATGCGTTTGATGTAAAAATATTGAAAAAATTTGTTTCTGATTTAAAATCGCATTAGGACAGATAGTATTATTACTGATGTTATTCAGCTAAAAAATAATACAAAAATTGTACATTTCCAGATATAGCCGACGCAGTATTTTACCACTGGGGAGTCTAGAATCACGCTCTGAACCCATGGGATGCGTATTGGCTACAATTTCTTTTACACTCTGTATATTTCTTTATGATATGATATATCATCTGGCATGGTCAAAGAAAGTAGAACAATCAAAAGACGAAAACTAAGGGACTATCACATATAATGCACAAATATAATATATTATTTAAGAAGTAAAAGTATAGTTCTTTATTTCGAATTTACTAGCAACACATTTTTAAAAACCGTAGCTAGTATTTCAACAAAACCTGAACCAAAAAGAATGTACATTTTAAAAATATTTAGTACGGTAAAAGTCGTGCAGAATTGTTTTAAAGATATTTTTTTTTCATGTCAGTATTATAGCATTGTGAATTTTTGCAATATTTTTTTTTGATTCTATAAAAATTAAACTGTAATAAAGTATTCTTAGATTTATATAGAGTTTTCTTAAGGCCTACTTTTCTTACAATCTCCGACCTTATTAGAGCGAGCAAACCGAGCTCTATTACTGTCCGCGTCACGACTGAACGAGTAGCCTTGCGAGGTAGCCCCGCGAAGTAAATTCCTCGTTCAGTTAGAATGTGCCTCGCCCGAGGAAAAGACACGTCTTTCAAATGAAAAATGTTACGTGGTAAACGTCCGAGGCTGCCACGCGAGGCTTCTCATTCTCAGGACACGGGTGCTGAAAAACTATCACGCTTATTGATTGGTGTTTAAACATAGTAATTTCGCTTCATATTAAGATGTATCAGTCAAAAATATAATATACGAAAAACAACGAGCACACAAAGTACCGGTTTTTGCTAGTAACATTGTTATGTTCTAAAAATATGTATATAACAGAAATAAGTAAGTTTATTCCGTTAATAGTCGATTGACACTTTACTCACTTTACGAAAGAGGCCCCTAAGAGCCTTTGACTTTGATTTTGTTAATCTATCTGCAAATAAACGTTTATTGCGTATTGACTCGAGGTGAGAATCGAACCCACGACCCCCGGAGCAGAAGGCAGGGTCACTGCCCACTGCGCCAACGGGCCAGCCTAGTATTTACATTTCTTTAAAAGAAATTAAGGAATATCTTTATCGTGCTGACGAAAGTCAGAAATTACCCGTTCTGACGAGTAATGCGGGCTTGCGAGTTACTTTATCTACGGAATTGTCGGAAACGTGCACGTTGAAGTGAATGAATTAATGTCAGTCAATGACTGACGAATGTGTTGTACAAAGGGGCTGTTGGGGTTATGGCTTGGAATAGTGCCACTTCTTTCTTCATGAATGTCTTACAGCGCAGCGTATTATAGATTCTTAATATAAATATACTTTAGTCATTACGAAATTAAATTGAATGTCTTCCTTTTTGTCACATCGAATAAAATCACATAGAAAATTCGCGTTTTAGAGCCGCAAAAGCGCAGTGGTTGAAAGGGTCGTCAAGATCCATAAGGCTGCATCCCCAACTACTCTTGGCTTTTTTCGCGCCCTTCTAGAACCAGCTTTACGCTTAACTACATATTTGAGGCACGCTTTAAGTATTTATTATATTGTTTGTAAAGGTCTCCAGTTGAGGAATGTCGATTAAAGCTTGTTTGCCATGTGTAAATACAAATATTCGTAACATATGTGTATGAACTTGAAAATTCTAGTTAAGAAATAGTATTTTTTAAATATTAGCAATTATCGAGGCTTCTGTATTTGAAACTGCCATTTAAAAATATGAAGTGGAACGTGTCTAAAACGTGCTAAATGTGGTATTTGTTCAAAAAGCGGTGTTGTGTGTGCTGATGCTGGCAGCGATACAGATAACAGATAGCAGAGCACCGCACGCGTACATCACCGCGCGGTTTGTTTGTCACGTTGCGACGCTTTGGTATTTTATATACGGTCCGTGTACAAATAACCTCTGGCTTCAATTAGATACGCCTGTCTTTTTCAAACATTTTATTGTGTTGCTTTGCGTATGGGAATAATGGATCCATTTGAAAGTTTTTTTTTATTTTACAAGTACTTGCAGTACCGGCATTGACGACCTCTTGTCCCCAATACTGTGAGAGCCAGGAACTTGTTCTAGAGCTTTTATTGTGAATACTAAGAGCTTTTGTTTGATAAGCAATTTACAGTAAAATATATTTCTATTGAAGAACATCGATGTTTATATTATGTAAATAAAATAAACTCAACCTCCTTTCGACAATTCTTAAACGCTTTCTCTTAATTTGACATAGTCACCGCAATTTTTTCATATTTGTACTTCAAGTTAGAATTTCATGATTCTAGGAATCTCGTCAGGAATTACCCTATAGGTTTTGATTCCCTTTTCGAATGTACTAGTATGGGAAATCGATCGCTAAGTTAAGTTGCTCTGGCTGTGACCGGGTAATAGATGGGTGACCCATTCTAGCACTGGTTTATATTTGAATAAAGATGGTTATACGCGTTATTATATCTATATAAACTTTTGCTCGCCCCTTCACTTGTTCCTATAAAAAAAAAATATCTATCAAAAACCACTCTGATACCTCAGTTGCAGGGATGCAATGCTTTTTCAATAATGGTTTGCATTAAAGATACAGCTAACTATTATGTTTTCATTTATTCAACAATGTTAACAAACTTGGAAGATGTTTGGTCATCTAAGAGCCAAATATTTATAAAGTTTTGTGGTATATGTGCGAAACGTGAGCCTCCTAATACCTCATGATTTAGACTGCATTTTCGTATTTGTCTCATTATCAACGCTACGTTTTGTAATATAGTAGATATATTTCTGACTTGTTGCACTTTATTGTGATATAAAAAGTTGTTTAAAGTTTTTTAAGTCATTCCATTTTTGCGTATAGTTCTGAATCATTTTTTGTTGTTGAATTCATAGACAATTTCCAACGACAATATTGCGTTTGGATATGTTTTCTTAATTAGAATTCGATGGATTATTCTACGCTATAGTACATTACTAATAACAATACTTTTTTACGCGCCAAAGTATTTTTTTCACTAAGCAGCTTTCTATGTGCAAGCCAGTTCGAAATTTCAATTCAACCTTTGATAAGTTACCTCTTTGGGCACCATGTTGCAGAGTAGAAGATCGTTCCATTCTTAAATTACACGACAAATATGATTTAACTTAGTAATTTATTTGGCCGCTAAAAACACGACAGATATGGATTTTTATACAACTATTGTCGGCCGCTGCTCGACCAGTACAGCAAGTTCGATTTATCTCGAAGAAGGTTGTCAAAATAATGCTCAAATTTCCAAGCATGTTTGAGAAAAACATATTTTTTTAGGGGTTAACGTTGCAAAGAATTTTTTTTGCGCGCCATGAATTCACACAGCAAAGAATGAATCAAAAGTAACAAAGTGATTAAAGTGAACAAAACACTTTTTCATAATTGACTTTGATGTTAACATTATTATTATGTAATAGTTAAATTGTATTCTTATTATATTATGCGCTGTGAAGTGAAGTGTGTTGTTGTTGTATGTAAAGTGTTTTGCACAAATAAAAGAATAATGTGATATAAAAGACCATGCCATCACTAAAGAGCTATATTATGTATCTCTAGCTCACTGAGATGAATATATCATTAAATCAGTTCATACTGATATGATAGTTTGTAGAATTAAAATATATTTCAAAAGATTTTACTAATCTGAGTTATTAACATAGATTAATTTTATTGGGCATAAATGTGAGACTATGCTCGTGTAAACAGTATTTAATATTGAATGCTTAAATAAAAATCTTATTTATTCGTGCAAAACATTTTAGGTAATAAACTAAGACGATTCGGGCTGGCTTATTGCAATGATTTTTTTTGGAAATAACATCACTAAAAGTATAACTATTATGTATTACGTTTATAACTAACTTATTGACCAATCAGAAATAAAAACATCGTTTGATAAACTTACATTTGACTTTACAAAATTAATAAAGAATTGCCACTACATAATGCACGGAAAAATATAATAATAAAATATTAAATTAATGTAAACATTTACAAAATCATTACACGTTTATATGTGTGATTGTTTATCTATCAATCGTATTTTTATCTACAATATGTCTTCGATTATACTCTATCTATTTATTTCCCTATATATTTATTAATCAGTTTCCTGCTTGTTTTTAGTCGTTTTCTAATATAATTTCAATGCACATAAATTAGATAGGACACTGTTACTGACATGCAGACGTATCTGGGGTAAAGATGCTTACATAGAGACAGGTTTCCGGTACATACAAATCTGTACGAGTTGGTACCAATCAGTGCAAGTTCTTACTTATAATATTTCCATGCATCTTATGCGTTCACATAGAAAATAGGTTTAAACAGCTACCTGGACCAAGTCCAGATTATGCAAGTTAACTCTGGACCCATAGGTATAGGTTTACAAAATATGTTATGACGTGATACGGAAGAGGGAGGGTCACAAATCTTCAAAAATTGCTTTACGTTAATACTTGGACGGTCCCATTAATAGTCGGCAACTAACAAGTACTTCAAATATTCCGAGAATACTAACATTATTGCATCAGAATTCAACGATTGAGCTATTACGTACATGAAGCACATGACGTTATCGTTCTCTACATTCGTTAGATATCCATTGCTATTCAATCAGTAAGCTACTGTCGTAGTTCTTTATAAAGCCGGCAATGAAAAGGTAACAAGATTTCATTAACACTGAATGTTTATCTGAACATACATTTATGTCTTTAGAGTCTACGTGCATGACGTAAAGCGTTAAGAACCTGGTCGGCGGCAGTAGCTAACGGATGCTTGGACGGTGAAGTGCTGAAGGATATTATTGACTTTATAAAACTAAATAATATTATTTATAATCTAGTTTTGTGTACGTTATCTTCGGAAAAATGTGAGTTGTCATTTTGGTTTTTAGCATTGGTCGCTTTGCACCAATGTGAAAATTAACTTTTCTGTCGAGTTTATACTCAAAGACTAAATATTTTGTTTATTTAATCAATTACAATTTTTCTTACAAACCGCACGTGATTTTTATGTGCACACAAATTTGGTTCTAAGTAGATTTATTGTACACGTGCAAAATTCATCTAAACATGTATTATACCTATAAACCTTTCTCTTGAATAACTCTGTTTATTGATGAAAACCACATTAAAATCTGTATAATAGTTTTAAAGATTTAAGCGCACAATAATTGGAAGCGACTTTATAATAAGTAAAAATAAAGATATGTTTTTGACCAGGGCTGGCCTGAGGCAAATTGTAGGATGGAGTGCCATTATTTCAAAATCAGTCACTGGAGAGTCTACTTCGTCTTCGAAGTAAACGAGATCTATTTTTTTATATATTTTTAAATGTTTTTATTTTTATAATAATATTTAAAAATGTATGTAAGAATAAGATAAATTAAATAAATGATAGTCATTATAAAAAATAAATACATAGAACAATATGACACACGAACGTTTGTTCCTAAAGTAAACAACTTAATGCCTGAGTTATAGGTAACAGACATCTGTTGTACACAAATATTTTTTATAAAAATATATAAATACATACATATAGATAATACGCCCAGACTGGAGGTGGGAATCGAACCCACGACCCCCGTAGCGGAAGACAGAGTCACCGCCCACTGCACCAACGGACCAGCAAAGGGTAGGTGACTGAAAATCAGCTGAGGATGAGTCCCTCATTTACTTTGAGTGGAGACTCATGGATGTACATCCATGTTACATTGTCCCACTAATAAACAGAATATCCCTTCTCCTACTGAACTACAGTTTAGTTTAGTTGGTACTAAAATAATAACTATAAATACTAAAGTAAATGCAGTCTGTTGTGTCTTTAAATAATGATTTTTCTATACTTATTTCAAGTTAATACAAATTATTTTATAAGTGGTCTGTATATTTTAACATTTCAACCATGAACTTGGCAATTTATTCACTAACGTGAACAATCATGGATTGAAATAGTGTCAATTAAACAAAGTTAAATTTTTGACTGCGTCTGTCCCCATTAAAAAATCCTCATAATATTACACTAACCTTCAGAGTTGTTAAAGAAGTTAGGAACAAATTTAAAATATTTAATATACAACTTTCTAAAGTGGTACATTCTCAGTGAAACTATCTTGATAAGTATAGTCTCGCTAAGGATTTACGTTTTCCTATCATCATCTCAATAATAAAAGATGCTAAAAACTTAACCAAAAGCTGTTATAAAATACGGATGAGGAGGGGGGGGGTTATCATTCTTGTTTTATTTTTAATATTAAAGATCAAAATAAACTGATGAGTAATTTTAGCTTTTAATGAGGGAGGCCTTACGCTTTTTATTTAATCATCTATACATAAAACACGAGTTAATTTTTTTTTTATCACTTCTGAGTGTCTATACTTGATTAATGAAAAAATAAATATATAAGACCATTTCAACACGAACGTCTGTTCCTAGGGTAGACAATTTATTGATTGTGTTATAGGTAACAAATTGCTGTTATACACGAATATTTTTTTTGTATCAATACCTACAAATACGTAATACACCCAGATGATCGTGAAACATTGAGTTAGGAATCAAACCAACAACCCCCGAAGCTACAGACAGAGTGTCTCAATCACGCAGGCCAGGCAAAAAATGTCTGTACTAGTAAGTGTAGAAAAATGCCATCTTAAACAGAAATAAATTAAAAACTAAACAAATAAGGTAACTCATGTCGGTTGTGTAGGGGCTTGAGAGAGCGTGGCGCTTGGAGGGCGGGAAGTCCCATCGGATAGTTCTTGACAAGCCAAGGTCTTTTAGTAGGTTGTATAGGGATTTTGCTGGTATACCCCTTGCTCCTACCTCTATCGCGTATAAACTGGTTTTATAACCGTTTTTAGTGAGCTCATTGGTAAGGTCAAAGTACTTGTTCGCTTTTAACATATGGTCTTTGGGGATGTTGGTCTCCCATGGAACTGTAAGTTCTACAAGTATTACTCACTTTAGTGTCTTTGAGTAAAGGAATATGTCCGGCCTGGATGACGAGACAACAACATCCTCTGGGATTTTGTAGTGTTCTATATGTATCCATCAAAAGAGCCCAATCAAGTGCAGTATCTAAGATGGAGACCGGTTTTACTTTTCATTTGTCAGCTAACTGATTTGATCCACTATGGGTACATGACTCCAGACTACTCTAGCTGTTATTGTCATTCCCTATATATCATCCGTGACAATAGTATCCGCATCCGTTTTTTCCTTTCCATCTTCCTTTATATCCTTTTACTCCATCCCCATTATATCCGTTTATCTAAATAGAAGTAGCACAACGCTTGCAGTCCTTTTAGTCTACAGCCAAGTTGTGCTAGCGCGTACAGTTATCGTTACCTCTTTCTCACATAAGATTGATGTTGAGTGGCGGCAATGCTGTCACGTTTTGGTTTGTGAGAGTCCCCGGTTCTTCATGAATCATCACACTATCTATTGGTAAAAAACGCATGATTCAGTATTTTTTACATATGTAACAATTACCTAACTTATATGTTACATATTATAAGTAGTATTTATAATATCTAACCTAAAATTTGAACCTTTCGTTTAGACGGAACTGAGTACTGCTGTATTTCTGAACCAATGGAGGTCTTTCTATTGGGTTGTTGACATCGTCATATTTTTATTTGCAGGTCGATAACTTGTGTCAGTTGCTTCCCCAAAAAAAAGTGCATGAGTTTTCCCAAAAGAATCCACAAGACCGACTGCGGGATACGCTAGTGACCGTGGGGGACCCCAAGAGGGGGGAGCAGCTGAACCAACTGATGGAGATTAGATCCCAGCAACGCGACCTCGCAGCCAAGCTGGACAAGGACAACAAGGCCCTGCGAGAATATCAGAGATTAAATAATGAGTAGGTATATGGTTATTTTTGTAATTTGACAACAGCTCTTCTTCCCAGCATTATCCCTGTGGAATATTAGGTATTAGGGTATGCTTGTATTACAGAGGATGCAGCTGTGAAGCGAGTTAAGATGACCAACTGCTGTCTGACGTTATCCCTGGATCCACCACAATCTTTACAATATTACAACTAATATCACTCAGGGACATTAATTGAGACCCATTATTTTACGTGCCGACCGAAACACAGAGAAGATCGGACATTTGAAAAGCAGTGTTACAATTGACCAACCACCCGTAGTAGGCGCTACTTTACCTTGCGATCGACTCAAATGCCAGCCACTGAATAAGCTACTGAACGACATTCTCCATTTTAAATATAATATGTAAGTTTCAAATCAATATGACTTGAGACCTTTTAACAGAGTGTAAGGAGTGACCTAATAATTTCCCAAGAGTCAATAAGGCTTCTGAGACCCTTCTAGTAATGCAGTAATTCTTAAGAAATAACCTTATCAAAATTTAATGTAAGTTGTGCAGTATTCACTACTTTCTCTTTCAGTCTACAAAGAGTGATCGAGACTATGAATGTGAGAAAGGAAATAGAGAAAGAGGTAGAGATCTGCGACAGGAAAAGACTCCTGATAGAGTACATAGAGCTGCGCAAGAAGATCGACGAATGTGAGCAGGATCGTGAATACATAGAGGAGAGCACACTGTTGGCGGAACACTCGAAAAACAAGAAACCACTTGAAATTCACATTCAAAATGCTAAAAACGAAATTAGCAAGTTCGAAACTCAGCGACAAGAAATAGTTAGTATTCCTATAACATCTGAAACTTTTGCGTGGCTTTTTTCTAAGTGCATTTTATTTACCCTAAATAGATAATAAAGTAGGCAAAAGTGTGTGAAGAAACAATATTCAAAATTGCTGTCCGATTTTGTTCAAAACAATTTTCCTAAAGAGTTTTTAACATGTCTTATTCACATGGAAAATTTGAAGTCACCAGTTTGAAAATCCCAGGGTGTGGAGGGTGTAAGGGGGGGGGGACACCATGCGCAACCATTTTGAAATCCAGTTACTCCAACAAGGTAGCTGTAATAACAAAACCTGTGTATAGAACCTTGCCTTTATTTTAAAAGAGCTATTCAATTATACCACACATGATGGGATTGAATGTAAACCTTAAAAGTAAAACTATTATCATTTTATGGAGTCAAAAATGTAATATATACTCAACATGTAACTGTTCCAAATTTCCTATATTTCTGTTCATAATTGTAGAGATTAGACATGGTCAGGCACATGGACGGAGAGAGTGAAATTGTAAAGGTACCTTGTAGGACTATGGAACCCTCCAAAGCATCCGGCCGTTTACTTCACGTATTCTTTGATTTCAGAGCACGTCTATTCGCTCCATGAAAGAGGAGGTGGACAAAACTATTGACTCCGTCAAGAACCAAGAGTACAAGCTTAAAGACATCGAGATGTCCTACCAGGAAAAGCTGCGAAGGCGCGACCAGCGCGAGAAGGAGTTGAGAACTGCCGAGGTGGAGCTGGAGAAGTTGCTCAGAGATAAGAAGGACCAGGAGGAGCGAGTCGCTACCTGTAATGTATCACTTGACATTTTTTTTTGTACTACAAGGGTGAAAACGAGCAGGCGATTCGGCACCTAGTGACATCTTCACCACCGGGAGACTCAGAAGCGTTGCCGGCCTTGATGTGGCAGCATTGCCACCACTTCAGGCCGATCTTAAATCAAATGAAATTTTATTCAAGTAGACTTTTACAAGCTTTCTTGAATCGTCAAATATTTTAAAAGCTACCACTGATTTGGAAGAGTCGAGCCACGAGAAGAATCAGCAAGGAACCCGATTGCCACTCTTTTAAAAATAGTTCTTACAGAAATTGGTTTTTCACATTTTGGCATGTTAACTATCAAGTACAAAGCTGGAGCGACTCAACTCCAAGCAATTTTATCTTTAATTTAGTCTTCGATTTCTTATGTCTTCTTATGTAAGAGAAAGGTACAAATACCCGGACGGGATGCATTATAAAGGTAGATGTAAAGAAGAAATAGGATGCGGATACTTCTGTGTTGAGGGGTAATGAAAGTTTTTGGCACAGTATGGACTATTGAAATGAACATAATTAACGAAAAAGGGAATTAATGAACAAAAGTATTCCTGTAATCTTCATCTCCTCTTTGTTCGGGCCTCTCTAGTCTATGGTTTTTTTGTGCACTCGCGTGTTATAATTCGTTTGTCGATGAGTTTATGTCGATTTTCTTCAACTTAATCGTCGTCTGTCAAAATCACAGAAGTTTTACTTCAGCCACGCGCTCGTATTTTGTCGTAATAGCTATTTTGAACGCATCTCAGCGAACAATGTAACGGCGCTGGCGGAGCTGAGCGTGACGGTGCGGAGCACGACAGACGCCCTCGAAAGGGTCAAAGACCAGCAACGGCAGAAGCAGTTCGAGATTCAGAACAGGATCGTGCCGCAGAAGAGAGAGCAGGAGAACAGGTGAGACGGGCGACGACGGGAGTCGAGCGACGATACTGTTCCAGGAATAAGTATTTTTGAAGCAAAACTTCTTTAGACGCGTACACATTTTTTGAGATGTAGAAGAAACACAGATTTCGCGTCATCGTCACTAAATGCTTTTATAACTATTTTATTATAAAAGCGCCATCTATTGCAAATATATGGTATTTTAGTTCCATGAATAGTAATATCTATTACAAGTTCTAAAATAATGGCATAATTTGCTAGTTATATATTACTACAATATTAAATGTAGTCCAAATTAATGAAAACAAGTTAACATTGAACTCGCGACACCGTTATTTTCGCTCAAGTTTTCACTTCTATCAGTACTCCTGGAGTGCCACCATGTTTTCTTTTAATAAAAGGTAGAATAGCACTTGAAAGCAATCGTATCTTCTTGAAAACTTCGATACAGCCTAAGATATGGCTGCTTGTCTAGAAAATACCTATATCGCATTTATGAGGAAAAACAGAGGCCGTAGAGAGTAACACAGTTTGACAGTTTGTAATAATTTGCCCTTTTCTTTAAAATGTCTAAGTCTAGTTGCTCTAACTCGTTTCATTTCGGAAACACCTGATCCGGCTGAGATGTGCGATGCAAGGAATTCATAGAAAATAGCACGGTTGGGTACTTTAGGCCATCGAGGTAATAGGGGTGCGAATTTCGGAATACATAATAATAGAATAGTGGTATATGCAGTAAACGATGCAGAGTGATCCGACATCTTTAATACGCCGAATCACACCGCCGAACCCGCCATTAAAGCGCAGCACTACACTGACTCGCTTCGACAACACGGAACGAAATTTCACCCTCACCGTCTTGATATCCTAAAATCCACAACCGTGCGATTTTCGAGAAATTTCTTACCTCGCACAATTCCTCTGTGGAATCAAGAGAAGAGCATACTCATTTCTCAAAGGCCGGCAACGCATCTGCGATCCCCCTGGTGCTGCAGTCGTCCATGGGCGTCGGTAGTCACTTGGGCGAACCGCCTGCTCGTTTGCCCCTTGTTATATATATAAAAAGTATTTCTTAGCGATTTTTACTCTTTCCTGTGTGTTGTTTGTATTTTATGTGTGAATAAAGTTTTTTCTTTCTTTCTTCCGATTGCGTCATTGTCGAATATGACGCGGTCCAGGCTGCGGGAGCTGAACGACGCGGGCGAGCTGCGGCTGAAGATGCTGCACGACTTGGGCTTCGCGGACGCGTACAGCGCCGTGCTGTGGCTGCGGGACAACCGCGCGCTCTTCGAGGGCCGGGTCTACGAGCCCATGATGCTGGAGGCGAGTCCACCGCTTGCTCTTTGACTTGGGGAGTAAGCTGAATGCCCCACCGGAGCGTTACGGAAAGTGTGATCGGGCCAACGGAAGTGGAGAGGGAGATATAAGTTACTGAAAATAGAAAGAGGGCAACTTACGTAGTTTATTTCGCATACAGTACGCCTACTGTCTCGGTCTTACGATCGACCACAGTAATTACTGCCATATCCGATAAATGACATTTAAAAAATAATAAAAAACTATTCAAAAATATTAATTTATCAATGAAAACCCATACTAAATTTAAATAGTTGTTGAAAATTAATATATGTCTATAATATACACATATAGATAGAGCTAAAGAAGTTCAATTTCAGTTATGTAGTCTCACGCAAACTCACATTCACTTATTCGTTATAAGTAGCGTCAATAGAAAGACACCTATCGCTTCTGAACAAACTGAAAACGCTCATGTGATCGAGACGGTTCTTGGATACTATTTACGAAGAATTGTTCATGTCCACCGATATCGTCGGCTCTTTTTGGCTTTGTAAAATTTTAAATTGTATATAAATCATCGTTGCTTCTACGCATCGAACAGATAAACTTCAAGGAGCCGAAATTCGCCAAGTACCTAGAGGCGACGGTGCGCGCGCGCGACCTCACCGCCTTCACGTTCGAGAATTTCTATTAACGAGTCATGTAAACAGAGTCAGGACTTTTAATTATTTAGACTTGGCTACATTTTTGGAATATCTAGAGGAGGGCAGCTGCCCCTCCATGCTCCCCCTTGGACACACTCTTGCTCCCTAAGTCGTATCGGTTCGTAAATACCGAAGATGGTAATTGATTCCACAGGTAAATTGTGCGAGATGTCCTGTGTTGGAATACAGCTGCTGGTATTAGTCCGAACAATTCCTCGGAATACTCTCCAAAACTCTGGTTGGCACTGGTACTTTTAATCGTCTACAGTGATTTCAATTTATTTTTTAAATTAGAGGTAGTACCATGCTTGCAGCCGAATTGGGCTGGCGCGTCCGGGTACTAGTACCACTTTCTTACATAAGATCTGCGTGAAGTAGCAGCAATACTGTCACGTCACGTGATGGTGTTGTTGTCGCGTTTCGTTCGGTTTGTAAGAGTTCCTGGTGGGCTAAAACCGTTTTTAAAGGTCGGCAATGCATCTGCAAGCCTTCTGGCAATGCAGATGTCCATGGGAGTCGGCAGACACTCAGGTGATAAACCACCTGCTCTAGGTCCCTTGTAATATGAAAAAAAAAAAAACAAGGAACTTAATTGAATTCAGATATTTTTTATTTGCAAACCAAATTTTTTTGTTAACATTAATTAATAGTATCCAAACAAATTAGACAAAATTAGGATTTTTTTTTTTCACAATACTGCATCATCGCATTTATAAAATAATGCATTTAAACAACATAAATAATTTTCAATTCGTTAAGTTAAATTCACTACTTTAACAAAACGTAAATATTATGTGTTTAGAATTAATAAAACAACAAAATATAGTAAAATATGTATTTATTTTATACATACTTATTATCGAAAATAATGGAATCTAATATTTAAAAAAAATAATCAATATTTTCAAGCGTGACCTTATATTGAGAAACCATAAATATCATAGAATGAAAATATAATAAATATTGTTTCTATAAATTTGCAGGTAATTTTAGATACAATACAAAAATTTTAATGGTGGTTTTCAAACAATTTCGCAAATTATTTTTTATCATAATTTTATATATTATGTATTTATAAAATACTTGAGCAATGCTTTATATTTTCGTCTTCTCCGCTCCTTGTACTTGATAAAATCAGGCGTTACTTTGCGAAACTCCATGACATGCGTGAGATACTAAACTACTTTGCTTAAATCCGCAAACAATGCCGGTATCGGCTTGTCAAATGATCAAGTTAACATCTCAAGCTCGCCATTGCTTAGAATCCTTGAAGGTAGCGCTAATGTGGTGGGGGTGCCTGAGGTATAAATTGTTTGCTGAGTTTTTTACCAATCACTTTACGAATAACCTGTGTAGAGTCTATCTCCTGATGATGCTTCGGTGTCGAAACGAAACGTGCGTTGAGGCACATCGGAAAGTCAGTGTAGTCTTTTAAAATTTGTTAAGTAGCTCTTTAATCCAATCACTAAAGAACAAACAAAGGTAAGCGATGCGTGTTCCAGGCGATTGTTGGTCATAAACGTAAAAGCACTCTTGTGAATAAATACTCTGAAATTCTATGTAAATATGTATTAAGTATGTAATAATTACTAAATAAAAAAAACTGGCACACGACATTAATAGTTCATTCAGCATTCCATGGTCAACAATACTGTTCAAGTACACTCTAATGTACAACGAAAGTGATGGGAGGATACGGAGCTGAGTAAGGAGAGTCGTCCATCTGCCTAGAAAATTCATATAGAAAAATATTGGA
The DNA here is from genome assembly GCA_024363005.1 of Charaxes varanes. NCBI lineage: Eukaryota > Metazoa > Arthropoda > Insecta > Lepidoptera > Nymphalidae > Charaxes > Charaxes varanes. Next base: position 5,927,776 of record JANCMC010050420.1, on the reverse strand, counting down.
TAAAATATTTGTATCAAGCTTTAATCCGCTACCTGTCCCGCATAAATTCATTGGTTTTATTAAAAATTTTATTTATTTTGTGCGGAACTATGGTTATTTAACTAAAATCTATGTAGCCTATATTATTCCTTGTGAAATCAACTATATTTTAGTAACCGTTCCGTCCAAATCGGTCCAGCTGTTTCTGAGATCACCCGGAAAACAAACAAACAGGCAGACAGATAGACAAAACCGTTTCAACTTGAATTTTAGCTATAGGTAGCATATATATAGTCATATACAATTAAAAAAAACTGATTAATTGATCCTTCGATTTTATTTATATGTATTTAGATGGTTATCGTAGATTTCAAATTTAATGTCCAGCACAAAAGCTTGGAGATATTTTAGACTAACTAACTGTTACTGACAGAAAGTGTACTGTGACTGAAAGAATTTTTCAAATCGGACCTGTACTTCAAACACACAAACATACAAACAAACTCTTCAGCTTTATATATTAGTATAGATATCGAGCAGAACAACGTCTGCCGGGTCCACTAGTTTATATTAATTCTACGTTGTCATCATTAGCCGAGCGCGTCGTTTTGAGGACATTGCTGAGGTTGGAAGGTTGTTTGCATTTTCAGTGACAATTTGTCACGGCCTGAACAGATGATATATTTTGATCCCTCCAAGGACTTTTCGTAAATTCGCCCCCTCACCAGCGACATATATCTAAATCATTGTAATATATATCTGGGTGGTTAGAATATTTTTGTATTGGTTAAAGTCAGTATCGGTTCAGCCAGTCTTAACCAAGGACAACAGGCAAAAATACAAACATTTATAATATTCTTGCTCTCACTATATTCAGCTCTTTTTTTGGAATTCAAATGTATTTTTCTCAAAAGTTCTTATATTTTATCTATTATCATCATTTTATCTAACTTCGATTGAAATTCATAATTACAACTTTAGTATTTTTAATTATTATCGTAAAAAATACTATATTTTAAACAAAAGATAATGTTAAATTAGCAACACTAACACTTTTGACAGCACCATTACGAAAACACAAGCGCATAAATGTCTCTCCGGGATATTTTCTTGAGAAATGACTTCTACAAATGAAGGAAAAGACCAAGAGCGTGTCAAGACACGCTTATAAAGAAGGGTTCCGTATCTGATACGCTATAAACGTATTTGTTAAATTACTTCAAAAGTTGTTATTCGATATCGTTCAAAATAATTTTCCTAATAAATTTAGCATGTTCTATCAACATGGTAAATTTCAAGTCTCTATATCTAATAGTTTGGAAATTCCTGGGAGGGTGGGCGGTAGGATTACGGACAGACGGACGTACAGAGCCAAAATATAAGGGTTCCTTGTAGTACTACGGAATCCCAAAAATGTATGCTTAAAATCTACTTTAGGGTTCTGAACCTCAATTATTTAATACCATCTTTTTATATACAACTTTCCCATTTCTGGACACTTCTGACAAATTTCTTTTGCTTTTCTACTAGATCTAGTGATAGTAATAAAAAAATGATCAAATTCCTGGAAAACTTACAGTCTCTTTTTTAAATCACTATCTTATATTTTTGTGTTACATCAAATTAGGTTAGGCCGAATATTAATCATGAAATGATTAACACGTGCATTAATTAATAGTTACAATTAATTCGTGTTTTTTTTTAATTTACTAAAATTAAATTTAAGTTTCGTACTTTTTATTTTCAGATATGAAATAATTACTAGGTACAATTTAAGTTATTCATTTGACTTGGACCACCCTGTTTCCGGTGGTCTATATACTATATATCTATGTTATATATAGATATTTAGTATATAAAACCGATAGGAAAACCATGGACACATAAAGATGAAATTTTGGTAGTACACAGTTAGTAGACGTCCGCTAAGAAAAAGATTTCTCGATAGGGTCAGATTAAGGGGTCTAAAGGTCTTGGAAGGTTAATTTTACGCGGACGAAGTTCCGGGAAGCAGCTAGTCTTTGGATTTACCACTAAGGAACAATATTTCGGTATTGTGAATACAAAAGTAATTACAAACACATTAGAATAATTATAGCAGTCGTTTTGTAGTCATATGTTAATATTATACTCTACGTCATTCAAAGTATTGTCGACCAAGAAATTGGTTTGCCACGCTAAGGTCGAATGTCGTTTGCACGTCAATTGGTTAAAAGGCTCATTTTTGCTTGTCATACATTAAGCTAATTTGTAACAATAACCCTAAACAGAATTTTAAAAAAGTAGGAACTGTCATCTAAAATGTTAAATCATTTTCTTGGTCGAATATACAGATCGGAAACCCGTTTCCTGATTAAGTCAGAGCTGTCCTCTTTGCTCTATTCCAGGTAGAGATGATTGTGACTGACGTTAGTACGCGTCGTAATGCGATGATGTGTGATGGTAGAAAATAGAATAAAGCTAAATTAAATAAATAAATAAATACATACATACATATGAGTACGAACACAGGGTCGATTGTTCCTTTGGTATATAATTTAATACCAGTGTTATAGGTAAAAGCCGACTGATAGACAATTATTTTTAATATGTATATAAATACATACATATGGATAATACACCCAGGCTCGAGGTGGGAATCGAACCCACGAACCCCAGAGCAGAAGGCAGGTATTGCCCACTGCGCCAACGGGCCAGCCAATATATGATCACGCTAAAATTCAATCTCTTTCTTTTACCTAATTTTACGCGGCCGAAGTCGCGGGCACAGCTAGTCTATAATAAACAGTTTGCTTAGTTTACCTAGTGATATAATACTTTAAATTCTGTAATGTCTAAAATGGAAACTTTTCTCTTATAATATGACCATGCTAGCGCGTTTTAAATAACATGAAGGCGATGAAATTTTAATCCAGTGGTAATATACTTGCGTGGAGAAATCCAGCAAATTTTGCGTGAATAAGTGAACGAGCAATTTTTTTTTTGTGGCGAGCTTTCTGCAACGTGTAATTTTTCCGTAATCCAAGTTGGATTTATTTTATTATAGATAAATTATACATCATATTGTATATAAAGCTCTACGTTACAAGAGTAGTATATATTTTTTTTTTCATTTCAGTAATTCACTTAAGGTTTGTACGAATCCCGCTTCCCGTCAATGCCTTTGCTATCTTCCGGTGATAAAAAAAATGATTTTTTTTAAAGAATAATAATTATATCTAGGGGACTTTAGTTATTCCAGACAGGCTATTTTTATTTACAGAACTTTTTTAATTTGATATAAAAGTATCAAATTGCTTGGTATTTTAATTTTTTTTCTCAGTTTCTTCTTTATTGTTATTTAATTTAAAATAACTAAATACTCATTGATAAATATTAAATGATCATTTAAAGGTAAATATTTTGTGAAATGTAAAATGTACGTAAGAAATTTATGAAAATAAATTGATTTTCTCTTTTGTAAATATAAAAATATGTTCTTCTGGTTTGCTTTTTTCGAAACTTTTTAGATTTTTTTGCACTCAAAGGATTATTTTATACTTAACTAGCTGTTAGACACTGTAGGCCTTTAAAAATAAAACAGCCTGAAAGTTTTTCGATAACTGATTACTTACGATTCATTAGTGGATAGTCATTAACACTATAATAATAATTAACAATATTTCTTTTTCGTGTTATATATATAGTTTTTTTAACGTTAAAAATTTATTTACTTAATTTTTTTTCAATTATCATCATACACCTTTAAAAGAGAAATACGATTATAATTTATTAAAAATTAGAGAGAAATTGAATATGCCGAAAAATTGCTATACCACTGCAGTAACAAAACCTGTGTCTTTCTTATAAAAATAAAATTTAATCTTGTTTTAACACTAATAGTAAATATATAGGACTACACATTTATTTTCTTTTTTTAATTGATCCTAGTATATTCAAATTTACTATTAATATTATGAATAAGTTAGAAAACTATTATTAAAAGAAATATAACCACGATAAAGAACCTATTATGATTTTAGAAAGTTAGCGTACATTATAAATCGTGGGGGTTGCGAGGATGACGTCAGATGGCAATCGGTCATCTTAACTCGCCCCACAGCCAAATCCACTGCAATCTAAGCGGACCCTGGTACTTTACCGGGATAACGCTTTAGTATTATTTAATTCGAGTTGTTAAATCTACATTTATCAATGCATTAATTACACAATTAATACCTTTTATGTTTTATTTTATTGTAAAACAGTTGTAAACAGAAAACAACTTACAAGTTGTAAGTTGAACATTGATTTAAAGTTTCACAATGGTGGAGTATAATAATTTTTGGATTGTTTTCCAATACGTCAAGTCAAACAAACAGTTAGCGTGACGTATTGGAAATGGCGTATGTAGTAGTAAATTTTACTCGTATTGCAGCGTTTATCATCTGCCATCTGTCAATCTAGTAACATATGCGTGAGACAGAGGCAAAATTGCAAAGATTAAATGTTAACATTAAAAGTATTTTTATTCATCTTTTATTAAATGTCTATTACTAGCACAGAAAATTCTTTATTTAATAAATATTACTTCTTTTTCTATATAATCATGATGCTGCAGAAATTTTTAACAATTTTCTTTTTGGATAACATAATAGATGTTATCTAAACAGAGAAAACTTTTTTAATTAACATTATTCTATATTGAGACCTACGGCAATTCAATTAGGTTTTGAAGTTAGTCAATATGATTTATAGTTTAGTAAATATTCCTAAATCAATCGTGAGCAAAAATACTGCAGAAAAGAAGACGGTAATATCATTTATAATATAAGGAAATAAAAAATAGCCAAAAGCGTGTTGACACGTTAATAAAGAAGGGTTCCGTATGTGTTACGCGATGAAGGTATTTGATAAAGAACTGCAAAAGTTATTCATTGATAATTTTCCTAATGACTTTTTAGCATGTTCAATTTGTCAAGTTCAAATGGGCTTTAATACGAATCATATGGCTTTATTTGTCACCGTTGAATATTATCGAGAGCAATGGGATCTTTGAGACACTGGTTCGCATGTCAAGTTGACATTTTATTGGTTTATTTCTATTTATATATTTATTTATTAATTACAAAAAATAAATTGTGTTTTTGCTTTATACATAGAACTAAGTTAGTCGAATAACTTATTCCAGATAGAATATTGTAAAATATAAACTATTGTTACAAGAATAACATTCTACTAAGTAACGAAACAAATATATGATACAGTGATGAAATTATTAAAAAATTAAATTCAAAATTATCAGCGCTTATCCAAAATCTGTTCGCAACGCATCTTGTCGTTCTTTGGTCAAGTCGCTCGAAGGCCTACGGACAACCGCCTGATAGTGACCGGAAAAATGGACGGCAAAAAACCCAGAGGCCGAAGTCCCAAAAGCTGGTCGGACCAAATTTCTGAACACCTAGAAATACCTGTCAGCGCCGCACTCCATCAAGCGACGAAACGTGACCGATGCCGGCTACTATATGTATGTAGCTTATATTGGGTTATCTAGCTAGACTAACCGAAGTCAAAGTCAAACTTTTTACAAAATCAAGTATTCTAAATAAAGTCAAAATTTCAATCACAATTTTTGTCCAAAGTCAAAAATTCTGAAAAAGTTTCTGAACAGTGGAAATTTCTGATTAAAGTCTAATATTCTGAACAAAGCCAAAACTTCTGACCAGATTTAATTATTCAGAAAAAAGTCAAAATTTTTGTCCTAAGTCAAAAATTCTGAAAAAATTTCTGAACAGTGGAAATTTCTGACTAAAGTCGAATATTCTGAACAAAGTCGAAACTTCGGACAAAAGTGAAATATTCTGAACAAAGCCAAAATTTCTGACCAAATTTAAATATTCAGAAAAAAGTCAAAATTCGTGATCACAGTCGAATATTTTGAACAATGTCAAAATCCAACATTAAAGTTAACGTTTCTTTGACTGTTTAATATGCAGTAAATCTGTATAAAGGCAACAAGCAGACGTGTTGCCTGAATGACGTCGATTGTTTTTGAATGAAAATTTGCCCTTGACTTTGATTTCAATGATCATTATTAAAGTGTTAACCACACACAACCCGATTTCGATCGATTGGCGAATACTCTTAATATTGTTAAGAGAACAAGAACTCGAGATTCCGAAAACGCCATTGATTGACGTCAATTAAACATTAACAATTAATTACGGTTAAAACAAAAACATTAAACATTCACGACAAAATTCTTTAAATTTAATCGATAAAGTTTATCGACTGAATTTCATTTTTAAAGATATCACTAGCAAATTCTAACAAGCAATTAGTTATGCCACAAATATACGTCCTAGTCAAAGTTAGCACATTTATATTATCACGCAAATAAATAAAGAATGTTACAAATAAAATAGATATTTAATAACAAAGCTCATTAATGATATAAAAAGCTAATTTAGTATCGCCGATATCTGAAATTAATAAACGTAACGAAATGAAATGAGTATAATTCGGTATGTAAAAAGATGTGTGTGTATGTGTGTCTTAACTCCGACGCAAGAACTGGGGTTTACTCCTTTCATGTTTGATTTACTGCCCATTAATTTTCACACCTCTGGATTAATTATGAAAATCGATCCCAAAAGAGTAAACCCCAAAAGTTGTGTGTCAACTCCGAGGCACAACTGAGATTTACTCCTTTCACAACGCGTAACCTTTGATTTTACTCCGCGTAAATTTTCATACCCAGGGTATCAATATGGCACATTTTAAAGAGTTGATCCTAAAAATAGTGTGTGTCAACTCCGAGGCAAGAACTGACCCGGTCTAGTACCAGGGTCTACTGGAAGGGATAATGGAAAGGATGTGGTTGTGGGATATTTTTTTAATAGAACGTAATTGTTGGTAAAAAGTTCTTGTTGCAAAAGGTATAAAGATTACACTTTGCAGTTGCAGTCCATATAGTCGCAACATTGGCCCACCTTTGCGGGTCCATTCGTGCCACATGCCCAGCCCATTCCCACTTGAGCTTTGCCGACTTCTTTCCCACATCCATTACTCCAGTGATGGAACGCAGGGTGGTGTTTCGGACTCGATCGGTCCTTTTTACACCTATTATGCTACGTTCCATGGCTCGTTGGCAAACCTTGAGTTTGGACTTCTGCTCCTCGGTTAATGACCATGTTTGTGCACCATAGGTTAGGACAGGCAGTATACACATGTCGACGAGTTTACGCTTCAGGGACACCGGAAGTTGGCCCTTCATGTAGTCTCCCAAGGACCAGAAGCTCTTCCAGGCGTTGTCAATACGTCTCTCTATCTCTTTTGACTGCCTGTTATTAAACGAGACTATCTGGCCCAAGTATGTATACTCGTCTACATAATATATAACCTGCCCGTCTACCTCATTGCATATAAACAATACAATCTTTCCTTTATATAATATTAGTATAGATATACTTGGATATGTAAAATCAAACAAACAAACGTTGCGTTAGATATAATTATGTTTATAAAAGCGGGCAACGTTTTAATTCTGCCTCAGAAGGGCGGTGCGCCCTAGCAGCGCGGCCTCGAGGAAATGAAGAAAAAAAAGCGACGGAAGTTACCCCTCCCCTCCCCCGGCCGCTTGTGGTTTTATAAATGGAAATTTATTGTTAAACACTCCGTCAGTGCGATGCAGAATTTGAAAAAATCTTTACCTAATACTTCGTTATACAGTTTTAAAGAATATTTCGAATTGATAAACCATGTCTTAGTGATGATAAATTATTATTTCTTTATAGCGCACTTTTTTGCACTGCATTATCCGTCTTGCGAATGCGTTGCTGGTTTATGTATGCTTTTTTTATTCTCATTATTAGAAATGTAATTTTTCTATGTTTAGTTAATGTATATACTTATTAATACCTGAAGCAAAAACTTTCAGTATTATTAAAAAAATAGGCCGGACAGAAGAGTATGAAATTTGGCACAATTATTATAGTTTATGTAGAGGAGGGTGTACGAATGATAATATATTTAAATAAAATGCATTATATACATACAACATTATTTAAATAAGACCACACGCACACCAACAATAAACTATTTACACACACACGTATACATTTTACTAATAGATTGTGGCAAAGCGAAATCATGACAACCGTAAAAAATTACAAAGTCGTTGTACAAAGTATGAAAATTCTGTATATAGTTTTAAATAAGCATATGGTATGCAAATAAATATTTCGATACCTCCCACGTAAACTGTGGTAACCTCAAATTCCCATCTTCGCAGTAGAGCGTTGCAAACATTTGAAATAAAATCGTCATTATTATTACATAACACATTTGTGTATACAATTATATATTCAATAATGACGATTACACTATTGTATATAGTAATATATTAAAAAGTGTGAATTATTGTAAAATATTTATAAAATTTTAAATGTAATAACATAATAAAAATTAAAAAAAATAAAATAAAAAAAAATTGTTGTAAAATTTATAAAAATTAAGGGTTTAACCTACTTTTTCATTTATAGAGTGAGGTATAAAATGATTTGTGTACCATGAAAATAAATTAAATTATAAAATATTAAAAATAAGATAAAATAATTTTAAGTCTTTATGAAAGAAAGATTTTATTGTAAGGGGAATATAGTAATAAATTTCTAGTAATAAAGGGCCGGAGGGGACCGGAGTGCCGTCTGTCGGGGGGGATACAATATATGTAAGTATTTGATCAGTTGGGAGAATAGTATTTAGGCTATGACCAGAGGTTAGAATATACATAGGTTATAAGAACATATAAATAAATTATATCTAATAAATAGATATAACAGTTAAAGATTTGAAGCGAACTCTTTGTGAGCAAGGAATAGCATAACTGTTGTAAAGTCACATATGGAATCTTGTTACATATGTAACGTATAGTTATTATAGTATCTGTCTAAGTCCAGAGGAACTATGGACTAGTAATGAGTCCGAGCAAAGCGAGGGGGAATATCCTTACCGTCCCAAGTAATTTTAACTTAATATTAGTTATTAATTATAATATAAATTTAATTCTGGTTTATGGTAGATTTTTATTTGGTGATTTTAATATGTAAGTATTTGCGTGTTGAGGGAATTGTTTAAATAACAATTTTAGGAATATGTAATTTATTCGCAGTTTTTATTTTTATGTATTTAATAATTTAAGACATAGTTAATTTTAAAATGACTAGCAAAAATTGTGCCAGCAGCTGCGGTTACACAATTAGTCAATATTATCTTTATTAAAATGGTTATTATTTATTATTATTGATTTTAAAATTAATGGATATATTTTTAAGTGAAATTTAAATGTTAATATAAATTTTTGGTAATTTAGGAGATTATAAGAAATTCTTTTATGAAACTAGGATTAGATACCCTATTATTTTTGAATATAAATCTTTCTTTTTAATATTAATAGTTATGGTCTTTAAATTGAAAGAATATGACGGTAATTTAATCATTTTAGAGGAACCTGTTCTGTAATTGATAATCCACGATAAATTTTACCTTAATTATAATTGGTTTGTATATCTCTGTCTGATGAATGTTTTATTAGGAAATTTTCATAAATTCTTGTAAGAATTAATGTCAGGTCAAGGTGCAGCTATATTAAGGATTGAAATGGGTTACATTTAATTTTATAGATTATTGGATTAAATATATGAACTATATTTATGAAATTGGATTTAATTGTAATGTTTAAAATATATTATTCATGATATATGTTCTTGATTAAGTACACATCGCCCGTCACTCCCATTATTAAAATGGGATAAGTCGTAACAAAGTAATTTTATCGGAAGATGGAGTTGGAATTATACAGACTTTATTCTCAATTAGTGTTAAATATAAGTCCACTCACAGTTTGCCATATACCTCTTTGTACTTTGTTTCTTTATATTTTAATTGAACATTAGGAATGTTTTGATGTATGAATAATATTTTTGTTACCCCTCCCACTAAGTGTAAAGTTTGTGTAGGTGTGACAATAGCCTTAGTGGGTTGGGGTTTGTTTTTGAATTTGTCCTTTAGACAGACTGCAGTCCTGCTTGACCATCTTTGAGTTATTGAGGCTCTGATGTTATATTATGTCAAATAAGCAATGCATTATAGCTCCTTTACTGCACTGACATTGTTGTCTATGGGGTATGCAATTCCTTTTAACCACAACAGGTATGCAACCACAGACTACCTTTACTGCTATTGTTGTGTAGTTATATGTTTTCTCCTATTCATTTACTTTTATACCCTTGTAATTTACCACCTTTCTGCACTCCTACCTATTTATTTAATTACGGGTAACGTTTCACTTGCAACCCTTTTGGTCCGCAACCAAATTAAGCCTTCGCATCTGGGTACCAGTACCTCTTTCTCACGTAAGAGTGGAGTGTAGTATCGGCCACAATATCATGCCAAGTGACAAAACCGCCTGCCCATTTTCCTCTTCTGTAATATTAAACAAAATTATCATTTTCATTGATTGAGACGTCATGTCTCTAAAGAAAAGTGTATCCATATTTACAGGACATTGGCATTTGATAGCAATGTAGGATGTATATTATATTACCGATATTGTAGTAGTTGATGAGTTTGTGGCCTAAGCAGTGATCTACAGTTGAGTAGAATCTCTAGGTTAAGTAGCTTTTGCCGCGACCAGATGATAGATGGGTGACTTAGCTTCTAGCACTGGTTTATGTTTGATATGCGCAGGGGCTATTTTACCCTAAGGCCACCTGGGACATGACCCAGGGCGGCAGACTGAGAGGTGGTTTAAACCACACTTAACCATACCTTTTGTCTTTATATGCATAAAAAAATTAAAAAATTTTTATCTTATTAACAAAGACTGTAACTCATTTGGAGTAAGTTTAGAAGACATCAAGATACATGGCAATCTGATGGATTTTCCTTAAATTATGTGGCAGAAAACCCTAGAGGCCCAGGGCGCTGAATATCGCCCTGGTCGATTAATCTTAAAATACGCAACTGAATATGTGTCCTCCTCTGTGCTTTGGAAGGCACATAAAACAATGGGGCCTGATTAATGTCACTTTGTAATATTAGTTGTAAGGTTGGCGTCAGAAGGTAATCGGTCATTTTAATCTACCCCACAGCCATAACCTCTGCAATCAAAGCCAATCCCAGGTACTTGAAGGGTATAACGCTAGGAAGAAGAATACTATATTATACTAGTGATCCGCCCCAGCTTTGCATGGGAACTGTGTAGATATATATGTATTATACATATAAACCTTCCTCTTGAATCATTCAGTTCATCGCCAGTGTTCCACCAAGAATATAATTTGCTAGCAGTGCCCGCGACTACGTCCGCATAAAATTACGAAAAAAAACATAGATTCATTTTTAGCGTGATAATATATAGCCTTCCTCGATAAATGGGCTATCTAAGACTGAAAGAATTTTTCAAATCGGACCAGTAGTTCCTGAGATTATCGCGTTCAAGTAAACAAACTGTTCAGCTTCATATATTAGTATACATTTGATCCGATCCTCCAGCAAGTCCCTTTAAGTTTTATTTTATACCAGATGTTACCCATGACTTAGACCACGTAAAATTGCGAGAACGATAGATCATTTTATTCCAACCCAGCGGTCGACCACGGCAGGAAATGTCAAAGTTTTTCATATAAATTAGTAATAATTTCATTACATGACATCAAAGTTTTATCGTGATGTACAAAAATTTAAGTAAAACAACACAATATGTACTAAAAGTTGACATTTTTAATATCGATTATAATATCAACCTGCATTAATAGGCACCTATTTCCAACGGTGGCCCGCCAGCAAATCATTTCTTAACAATGTGGCCCCTGTATACCAAAAGGTTGCCTACCTCTGATCCAACCCTATCAAAAATCCGTTCTTAGCGGATTTCTACTAACTATAGACTACTTCCTTGCCAAATTTCATCTTTGTATGTCCCGTGGTTTTCAATATATCGCTTTTGTATATACATTTTTGACATAGTCATTAATTTTCGATACAAATAATAGATATAAAAGGGAAAACTAATATAACACGAAATCTCTCCAACCGCGGGTCGTATAAATATGAAATTTGGCTAGGAAGTATGGCATCCGTTTAGAACGGATTATATGATAGGGCCAGATTTAGGAGGTCTGGGAGCAAGCTTAAATTTAGACACATAGACGTAACGACCGCATAATAGTTGTCAAATGTAACAGTGTCATTGTACAAAGAATTAAAATTTTGTATGTAGCCGGAAATTTTTTATTAAATTGACAACCCTAACTTGGCTTAACGGTCTGTGTATTAAGCTTGACCCACATGCTTGCATCGAAATGGAAGCTTCGTGCAAAAGTAATTGGGAGGTGCTAATGTGTGCGTCTGTTTATTTTGGTGGTCTATTGAACGTGGTTAGTGCATAATGCGCTAATAATTTTGGTGAACTAAATTCTTGCTTACAATTTAAGGTGTTACGTGCAAGAAGGTGCATCACGGAAATTTCCTTATTTTTAAACAATGATAAAATCAAAAGTATTGGAGATATTTTGAAGGTGGCTACCAATCTACCCAATACATTGAAGGGGTCTAAAGCATTACTCTGTCAGAAATTTCAGAGTGTCTGTCAGAGCTTTACTCCACTTCCACTAAATGTTAGCAATCACCCATACACGCACGCACGCACACGCCCACGCACATACACACACACGTGCTTTGTATTTTTGGCAGCCCTATTTATATTTATTTTAAATAGTTCTCAAAAAAATCCCGCGGCAGCATATATCTATCTTTCATTTTTAAGCCATTAACGCTAAAATAGGGAACCATTATGGAACGAGAACGGGAAAGGGAAAGGAAATGGGAACGAGAACAATTTTATAGCATAATAGAATGTATAATGAGTAACCCAACGTTCGGGCAGGACAACGTCTGCCGGGTCCACTAATAATATAATAATGTTTCCCAACAAAGCGCTAAGAAGAAGAAGAAGGCGAAGTTTGTACTATCGATACTTGACTTTACAGTATAATAAAAAAATGAATTGAAGGGAGGATTCCTTTGCCTAGCAGTGAGTCTCCTGAGTAACCTGAGATAAAAAATATACATATATAGAAAAGCTAAATAGATGCCAAGGCTAAGTAAAGTAGCAAAGTCGTAAATGATAAAGCCAACGAGCCCTCCCTCTTCATGCACAATGGTCGCCCAATTGCGACTGAGTGTGAAAAGGCAGCCCGCGAAGAAGAAGAAGAAGATATTACCGTATGCGGTAATTAAACAATTTTCCCTCATGCGCGGAATTAATCAAGCGCCGTAATGTTTCTATTTGAGGCTTATTAAAACGACGTCAGTTGAAATTTTACACCACATTGCGTTATCATGATAATGAAACTCTACTTGTTCTCTACTAGCAACAAAGTTCTGGAAGCTTTTACGAAATATGAGTAGTATTCGATGTATTACGATTATTGGGTCCTGTAGATGAAACTATCCTGTTATTTCTGGAGGATTTATTGTTCCTGTTGTGGATACAAATTTTGTGAATGTTATCGCTTTCGCTATTAATGATGAAGAGAGGGAAATTCCCGATTGGCACTTGACATACGTCATTACACAGATTAGTTAATATACTCTGTGAAGTATTGAACAGCGATCTACTTGCAATAAAGTTCTCACTTTGACGAAAAGTGATAGTGACATTAAATGTATTAGGATCTACTTGGAACGAAAATGTTAGAAATACGTATTTATTTTAATATTTATAAATTTCTTATTAATGTTTGTAATTGGAGGATAGCGTGGCTATCGCTAGGTTAAGTAGTTCTAGCTGCGACCGGGTGATCAATGGGTGACCTATTCTAACACTGCTTTATATTTGAAATCCCACCTCTTCCACGTTTCAAAAGGCGCGTAAAACATTGGGACCCGCTTAATGTCACTGAGTGATATTAGTCGTGAGGTTGTAGAGACCGTGGGCGTTCCCACGATGACGTCAGACGGCAATCGGTCATCTCAACTCGCCCCACAGCCACATCCTTTGCAATTTAAGCGGACCCTGGTACTAGACTGGGATATCGATAGGAAGAAGACTTACGTTTGTACCTTGTTGATTGGGGTTGTAAAATATTAAACCGGTTTCTTTAACTGTTGTTCTGATTCAAGAATATATTGAATTTTCAATTAGACTGACCACATACATATTTGAATTTTCAGAATACATCAAAAAAAAATTATGGAGTTAAAACTTTCAAGAATTAGCGAGCCCCCAGTGTGACGTGAAGTGACAAAATAGACCTATTTGCAAGTATAACAATAGAAATAAATCTAATAGGAGCTTCGAATAGCGCAGCCGAACTGTTTAGACTTTAGCCAAATAACCAGGAGCAAGTAATTACACTGTTTGGTTTAGTAATATAAGTGCGGCTTTCATTCTAAAGGTAAACTCACCTAACTGGGATGACCAAACTTTCTAGCGTATTTTAAGGACAAGTCTCGTTCAAAAATGACAAATACTCTAATCGATTGAAATATTTAACGGTTGTATTTGTACTATTTTAAGTCTGAATAACTTCTTTACCACACTATACTTCGTATTCCTATTCCATCTGAACATTAATTTCTAAATTATGGCATAATGTTTTATACGAAAAATTTAAAACTAAGATGACTTTAGATATGACCATTATCCTTCTTTCTTATTCCTACTGGTATTCGTAACGAGTACTTTGTGTAGTTCAATCCGCCCTCCCACCATTGGGCTATTGAAGTTTCCACCACAAATTCTTATTTCAAGTCAGCAATTATATCTCTCTCTCTCATCTAAAAAAAGCAACAAGTACTTTAACGTAACAAATTAATGCCCTTAACAAACACGGTTACTAAACCAGCTTATACACGGTTGAGGCAAAATACCTATACTAAAAGACTTTGTCAAAAACTATCATAAGTTCGTTACTAGAAAGTACATCTAAAGCCGCACTTGTAGGATGTTACTAAATTTGGGTAGGCAGTTGCAGGACCACTGGAAGTGAAAATGAGTGTTAGTGACCACTCTAAAGAGTACTCTTAACCTACTACTGGGTTGTAAGTCACAGGGACTGATATGGTTTCTTCCTTTGCAACGCGATAGACTAGCACTTAAATAGCGTATTCTTTTCTTGAATTATCAATAGGGAATAGGGAATTTTTAAATAATGGTAAGAATATTTTGGGTGCATTCAGTTCATAAATTCGAATAATTTTAGTAAACTCTAAATTAAAAGAATAATAATTTATCATCGATGGACTTTCCCGGAAAATCATTATAAATGGTCACTTAGCCTAGCTCGTAAACTTTGCCGTAAACGGATGAAAATTTGGAACACCAACACGGTCAGCCGCAGAATATTAATTCTGGATGCCGAGCAAGACGCGTGTTTAATTTATTATTGTTGGTAAAAATTCTTGATGACTGCCTCCAGCTTTTTTTTATGGAGAAAATAAAAACGCATTACCAACCGCACTTTTATTATGGACCGTATTTACATTACCTACAGACGTGTGTTTACATGATGGCAATTAGAGAAGCGATTAAAAAAATATTTCTCTTCCTACTATCGTAATAGGTCTATAGCCGGTGCCTCTACTATATACTTTTATATCGATTTTATACCAAAATGTATCGGCTTTCTATTGTTCTTCTTCTTAAGAAACTTCCTAGCGTTGCCCATACCAGGGTCCACTTACTCGTACATTGCAGAGGATGTGTTTGTTGGAGCGAGTTAAGAGGACCTATTAAATGTTGTAAGCGACCATTAGATGGCGCTATGTTCTTCTTCTTAGGAAACTTACTAGCGTTGCCCATACCAGGGTCCACTTACTCTGAATATTAATAGAGCAGTAAACCAACGTCCGGGGAGAACAACATCTACCGGGTCCGCTATTATCAAATATAAATACTCGTGACAGAAGGTTCCTCTCTTCCATAACAACAATTTTTAAGTACAGTACTACAATTTAACAGTTATAAATCCTTAATTCTCTATGTATATAAAGATTACGCGTGTGAGTGTGCGTGCGCATGCACGTGTGCGTTTGTGCGTGCGCATGTGTGTAAGTGTATGTATGTGTGTGAGATAGAGGTAGACACCTACAACTACTACCACTCGAACAGGTAAGGTAGATAAGATCTTTTGCGAACAAAATATAACTATAATGATTCTAACAAAATATTTAAACAATCAAAGCCGAGTAAAAATGCTAGTATACTAAATAATGGAATGCGATACTCAAGTTATTTCGAAGTTAAGTCATAAAGACGTAACTGCAAATTCGCAGATGCAAGAAGAATAGCTTAAGTGAAAAGTTTGACGTTGCTCTGACAGTTTCAAGAGACTTTTCACATTGCACGAACAATGGATAATAAAGAGCGTGCCGAGTAAACGACTTTGAGATGACGTTTTTATTCAAAACATTATCTATTCTATTCACATTATATATAATGCGTTCTATATTCTATTCTTGGTTTATGGCTTTCATCTATAGCTTATTTTACATTTGTAAATTTACTGTTAGTTATAATTTAAATAATAAAGGTAGATATATTGATCTATTTCGACTAAAAGACTCATTTTAATTCTACGCTGTGAATAACAGTATGATGAATTTCTATTGGAGGCAGTTCATGGTGCCAGCTATGATACAGAACTGTACACCACAAAAGAAATTAACACATAAGGTATAGAAGAGGGACAAATGGCGGTGTTATCGGTGAAGAGTGATTTATTCCACACAACCTTAATAAAATAAATAAATAAAAAATAAAAAAAAAAAACCTTTAGCACAAGGAAATATACAGAGTGGTGAAGCAAGATAATAACAATTTATTTCATCGAATTACCGTATATTATTTTTAAATAATAATCCACTTAGGAACCTTTGAAGACGAAAATTACTCAATTCTCAAATGCTGGCAACACTAAAAATTAATAAAATGTATTCTTATAAGTCCTATAAGTTAGAGGTATTAATTAAAAGATTTGTATAGTAATTTTGTTGTACGCAATGACGTCGATATATTTATATTGAAAACTAGCTGTGCCCGCGACTTCGGTTGCGTAAAATTACGTAAAAAAATAGAGTCAAATTTAACGTGACCATATATAGCCTTCCTTGTTAAATGGGCTATCTAACACTGAAAGAGTTTTTCAAATCGGACCAGTTGTTCCTGAGATTATCGCGTTTAAGTAAACAAACAAACTCTTCAGCTTTATATATTAGTATAGAAATACATAGATATAAATAAATAAATATATAGGACTATATGACACGCGGACATCTGTTCATAAGGTACACAACTTAATGCCTGTGTTATAGGTAACAGTCGTCTTTTATGAGGAAATATATTTTTGGAAATATATAAATACATTCATATACATAATATACCCAGAGTCGAGGGGGAATCGAACCCACAACCCCCGGAGCGGAAGGCAGGGTCACTGCCCACTGCGCCAACGGGCCAGTCAGATATAATAGTTAGTATAGACTATAGAGAACCAGTTATTGTGAAAGGGGCAATATAAACCGGATAAGTAAAATAAAAGCAGACACGGGACTCTTTCCTTTGCAGTGCGATACTGTTTGCACTTTGACAAGTTTTCGTCTTCTTTTTGCACACCGCCTTTTGTTTCTGCTAAGCCAAAAGAAAAGATAAGAAAAAGAACACGGCGACTAAGCACACTTTAGACCCGTGCTTGCTACTCGTTTTTTCTTTCAGAATACGAACACTATCGTTTGTTGGTTTAATTGTTCAAGCGTAAATCCTTTCAGATTTTTTTATTATTTTTTTTTATTTGTCAAGGCAAAGATAAATGAAAATTAATTATTTGAAATCTTTAACAGTTAATATTTTTGGATTTTCCTCGTTCTTAACTTATTGAACACAAAAATTACAATTCTTAATAATAAGACATAAGTTTAATTATTCAACGATGCGTGTTTTTACGCTTGAAATGTTTTTCCTTAATGTTAAAACTAAATCAACACAAATTATAATTAATTTAAATATTGGTACTTGGTTATTAATACGGAAATTCCACAGTGCATAATTAAGTATACTTTATTTCTCGGTTATGAGATAAGCTTAGTATTGTAGAAAAATAAAACAATTTTATTTAACGGAACAGGTTTTCAAGTTTTTGTATTTTATTTAATTGTGAAATCTAATGCTGATCACACGACTATTAAACAAAAATATTTATTTTAAAATTAAATAATACTTAAGGGGGGTGCTAAAACTCTGGTTTTAAGATTCGCTCTTGAGAATTATTGCATTACATAGAAATTCCGCCACAAATCTTTAGATTACAGAAAAAGGGTTTAACTTCAGTATTTGCTATAGTTATTTTATACATCGTGTCTTATGTTAAGTGCAAAAAAATAATAAATATCTATCACCCGATCGCAACAAGAGTAACTTAACCTAGCGTTCGACTCAAATGCCGACTAATAAGGCTACGACCTCCTTCTTAATGCCGATCTATATGAGGGTATTTTTGTAGGAGCGATTTTTTATAAAAACTTTAATCGCTTTTCAGGTACCAATCAAGGGAGCCATACAGAGCTACGACCCACACAACTACGACGATTACTACGCTGACGAGTACGGCGGCTTCGGCAACGGACAGGGGCCGCCCCGTAGCGGACCGCGGGGAGGGCCTCCGTGCGGGCCCCCACGTGGCCCCCCGTCCATGGGACCCGGAGGAAGGCCCCCACCGCCCAGAGGAGGTCCGCCAATGGGTCGAAGCGGACCACCACCCCCTAGACCGTTCAACGATTTCGGTGGTCCGGGCCCCCGCAGCAACTTCAACGGTCCCCCGCGTGGCAATTTCGGCGGCAACTTCGGCAACAGCTTCGGTGGAGGCAGTCGAGGTTCGGGCGGTGGCAATTTCAACGGCAACGGCGGCGGTAACCAGCAAGAGACCACCACACAAGTTACCATTCCCAAAGATGTGAGTATGAACGTATGCATGTTTAAAACTGATATATTTAATAAATGCTAATGACCCAGGCAGTCGTTGTCTTGCCTGAATTTTGGTTCGTCCGCTTTTACTAAAAGATCGTTGTCCAATAGTATTATGAAGAAGTAACTCATCAAAAGATCTAGTACGAGCGTCGTCTATTTAAAGAATTCTGAAGTATCGAACATGCATTTGTTATGCTGTATTTTGAAATAATCTTTCTACTTCTATTGTCTTTCATACTCTCCCTTGAAATAAGGGGAAAGATGATTTATTTTTATATACATATTTAACAGCAAACTAATACATATTTACCTATGTATTTCATAAATGCGTTAGTATATTTTTTACGGGCTATTGAATTAGTAAACTTTGGGGGTTGGGAAAAATATGTAACTAAAGCTAACATAATTACGTGCAAAGCAGCAAACAAAATTGAACTAAAAGTCCCTGCACTGTCATTTACTGTTACTTTGCAAAAATGGTCATTGCAGTTGTTGTTGAAAGTAATAAATAGACTTGTAGTCGTCATACAAACGACATACGTCCGACCGCCGCATACTAACGGATCGCCGATCGGCACGGTGTTGTTACACACACTGCGCGCATGTGCGAACCTTACTCGTTTATGGTTCAGTGTCTGAGCGTATACTGAAATGAAAATATTTATTCCAAATAACCATAGTTACAGAGCTGCGTTCGACGAGGCCCTATTAAAAAGGTCCCTTTCCGGGAGAGACCCCCTGTCCCCCCCCCCCCCCATCCCTACCCCCACCCAAACCCCTGTCCCCGCCCCCGAAAAGAATAATAACAATTATTTCAAATCATAGACTAAATTGCACTAATACCATAACTCCCCTAGTCCCCCCGACTTTTCCTATCCGCTACACATGTATCGATTAATCGTTGCGATAAGAATGTGCAGTTCAAACTGCGCAGTTCTGTCGATACCTGTGTAGGGAAAAATCGTTGTCGATTAAACTGCTCAATTTTATGTTTGCTTTTGGATGGCAATCGCTCATTTCGGCAATTCTTCACGGAGCTCTAGGATCCTTCCGTTTAACTACACAGTTTTTTCGCTACGATTTATCGATACGTGTGTAATAGCTGTTATATGAGTATTTCAGTACTTTTTTCAATTTGTAAAGCATTCATTTTTTCATATGACCAAGGTCCAAAGGCAAAGCAAACTCATTCTTCAAATGCCGGCAACGCGACTGCAAGCCCTCTGGTGTTGCAGTTGTCCATAGGCGTCGGTAGTCACTTAAGTGAACCACCATCCCGTTTGCCCCTTGTTTTATAAAAAAAAGACATTAAATAATTCAGCACCTCTTAGATACATACATTGAGGTAATGCAAGTGAATACCTTTAAACTTTCAAATAATGCGTCTCATGCTAGATTAACCCAAATTTCAAAATGACATAATAATATATGCGGTCACGATTACGTGTTTTGATTCTGTGGTCAATGACGACTCTTCATAAAGGTACAAAGATCGACCGCGTTTTTACGTATTAAGACGTGGTTGCACTGATATCTTTAAGGTCCCAAGAAGCTAAGTTAAGAAGCTCCGATACATCCAACACACTGCCTTTATAGGCACCCACTATTCTAATATCATTGCCGCCATAACAAACACCAATAGAAATTCCTTATTCGGTTATCAATGATGGTAGCACTGCTACCGCGTGACGTCACTAATGCCGCCATTGCGACCGGCCAATGACATTAGTTTTACGTCATGATTGTCATGGTGGCAATACTGGTTGACATCTGATTGACACTTTATTCTCCTTGGAAATGTACAGGTATCAAACAAATAATTTTCACCCTCATCACCTCGATGTCCTAAAGTCCACAACTGTGCGCTTTTCTAGAAACTTATTGCCTCGCACAATTTCTCTGTGGAATCAGTTGCCAGTTTCGTTATTTCCCAACGGTTACGACTTAGGGACCTTCAAGAAAAGTGCATACTTATTTCTAAAAGGCCGGCAATGTTTCTGTGAGCTCTCTAGTGTTGCAGTTGTTCATGGGTGTCGCTTAGGTGAACCGCCTGCCCGTTTGTCCCTTGTTTTATAAAAAAAAGTAGGGAAAAATGTATTCCATCTTGATTATTCAAGATGGAACACGTAGACAAAGCGACGGACGAAATTATATATAAATAATGTAGCAACAATACGTTTCGCATAAACCATGAAAAAAGAGAATTGTACTTCCTCTGTCGGGCGTCGAATGAAAAGTTTACAGTAGAGATCATGGGGGTTCCGAGGATGACGTCAGATCAGGCAATCGGTCATCTTAACTGGCCCCACAGCCACATCCTTCTATTGCTTTTAAGTGAAAAGTTTCTGTTTGAAAAGCTTTATAAATATAACTAGATATAATAGGTTAGACTATCTAGTCGTTTATGAAACGCTCTGGAATAGTCCATTACAAGTTCAGTATGGCTGGAAGATAATCAAACGCAATGAAAATAGTCCAATAGTCTGTTAGTAGTTCAGTATGTCTAGTAGTTTATCGAGCGCTCTGAAATAATTCATTGGTGGTTCAGTATGTCTGGCAACATATAAAATGCTCCGAAATAGTCCAATGGTCCATTAGTAGTTCAATATGTGTGGTAGCATATGAAACGATCTGAAATAGTCCAATAGCCCATTAGTAGATCAGCACGTCGGGCGTTAAATTTCCGTGAACGTATTTCACTATTCAAGTGGACGTACAGATTTCATTTCGGAATTCCATTCGATCCACGGACTCGCATCGCTAGTTTTAGAGTATATCCATGTATGTACATTTGGTTTGTTAATTGGAAACTGGAAGCGTCGCTAAAAACGTAAACTAACGACGAAAACTCGCATTTAGTCGCAAATTTTGTTTGTAACTCTCACATAGCCTGTTTAGGGTTCCGTAGTCCTGCGATGAACCCTTATTTGTCACTCTATCCCACCGACCATCCGCCTGCCTCCCTGCAACGTGATCCCTGGGATATCATAGCTATTAGATGTAGACCTGAAATTTTCCATTTTGTTAGGAAACGCTTAACACTCACTTGGAAAATTATTTTGATCGAAATTGCACAACACCTTTGAAGTTATTTAACAAATACTTTTGCAGTGTATTAGTTACGGAACCCTCCTGTATAAGCGTGTCTTGACACACACTTAGCCACATTATTCATATTAGTTAAATATTTAATACGACGGATAAGGCCTTTTTTGAGTGAAGATACCTACTAAAATCAGTATGTGATAGTATATTACATCATAGTAAATTAGTACATGATAGTGTGTTACATCTAATACAGCGTGGTGATGTGTCGCCATGCACTAGTGACTCTGTGACTCTCTTCCTACTCAGCTTAGCGAACTTCCATCTCTCTAAATGCATGAAGCCCTTATAACTCTAGTGTATATAGTGGGTGTGCCATATTTATTTCTTTTTATAGAAAAGTTATCAATTAGGAGGAGGTAGTGGCCTAATCAGAAGATGGCATTTGATTCGATCGCTAGGTTAAATTGCTCTTGCTGGGACCAGGTGATAGATGGGTGACCCGTTCCAGCACTGATTTATATTTGATATCCGACCTCATCCGTGTTTCTGAAGGCACGTAAAACAGTGGGGCTATCGTTTTTTTTTGCTTTACCAAATCTGAATTATTGTGAAAATGGTGATAACAAAAAAATACCTGACAGAGTTTCCACAAACCCTTTGCCCCCCCCCCCCCCCCCGGCCCCCCTCCCCATGCACATTGTCTCACAGTTTCACATTTTGGTGGTACCCTAACTCAACGTGTGAGGTAATTAATGAATGCAATCAAACAAAAGACCTGTTAGAATGAAAGTTTGACTTTGACTTCGTGCCGTGCAGGTATGAAAAGAGCTGCATCGACGGCAGCATAAACGTCCCCTACAGCGGAGTACATTTGGGTCAACACGAGCTAAGGTCCCTGGGCCTGCATCCTTGCAAGGTGCTGACTGAAGCCATCAAACTCAAGAAGACAATTGTCATCGCTTCTGCAGAGGATGAGACAGCGCAACTGGTAAGTTAGGATTTTTTAGCTTAATCAGTGGTGAAGTTGAGTCGATCGCTAGGTTAAGCAGTTCTTACTGCGGCCGGGTGATGGATGGGTGATCCATTTTAACATTGGTTTTCAAAAAGCCTCTGACCTCCTTCGTGTTTCGGAAGGCATGTCAAACAGTGGTTGCCCATTCATGTCACTGAGTGATTTTAGTCGTGAGTTGTGGTGGTTTCGGGGATGACGGCAGACGGCCATCTTTACTCGCTCCACATTCATATCCTCTGCAATCGAAGCGGAAACTACTGGTATTAGACCGGGATAAAGCTAGGTAGAAGAAATTACGGTTTCTTGGATATATGCTAAGAAATAAAAAAATTAAATAAATAAAATTTACGCCTGCCCTTTTGCCCCTGTTAATTTTTTTTAATATATAAGAAGGGGCAAAAGGGCCGGCGGGTAACAGTGACTACCGACGCCCAGTGGACATATTGCACTACCAGAAGGCACGCAGATGCTTTGCCGGCCTTTAAGGAACACCAAATTTAATTTTCGTGATACGTAGCCGTTGTATTTTCTTTATATATGGCTTATTTAAGAGTCTTAAATCTATTTGGGATTATGCCAGACCCATCCAAGAAACATATACTTCTTACATAACATATAAGTACATAAGTTATATATCTATATTAATTTACAAATATGACAAACAAAATACACCATATAACATCTTTCACATCAAATACAGTTACTTAATTAAATATAGTAACTTAATTAAAACACGAAAACTTAAGTTTAAACTTCTGGCCCGTCTGAGCAGTGACCCTGCCTTCAGCTCCGATGGTTGTGGGTTCGATTCCCGCCTCGAGTCTGGGTGTATTATATAAAATATTATAGAAAAATATTATAGAAAATGCATATTTTCTATACTTCTCATCAGAGAAATCGAAACATCTTGCAAGTTTTTGTTTTTTAAGAATTACGAGAATAATGTGTATATTTAGGAATATGTGTGAAAAAAAATGGCCACGAGCGTGTCAAGACACTTATATGGAGGGGTTCCGTATCTGATACGCTATAAACGTATTTGTTAAATAACTTCCAAAGTTGTTGTCCGATTTCGTTCAAAATAAATACCATTGAGACGACTTTTGCTCTAGAATGTTCAAGACTTCTCTTGTAAATTTTAAATAGCTTTTTTATAAATAAGGTATCTGCCTTCATCCTCGGAACTCCCACGTTCTCTACGACCTTACGACTAATATCACAAAGTGACATTAATCGGGTCCAACTGTTTACGTGCCTTCCGAAACACGGAGGAAGTAGGATATCAAATATAAAATATTATAATGATTTTAAAATATTAATAATTATTATAATACACATGACGTACAAGTACTGTAATGTCTATAAGGAATAGAATATTTTCGACTTTGATTAAACGGCAAGCACTGACCGAAACCTAAATTAGACGTTTACATATAACCGTAGATGTAATTTTCTACACCGGTAATAACATAAGGTAATGAGCAAAGATAAAACAGGATACAGCTTCCCTCAAACTCATTTTGGTACCAATTTTGCATCACACATTTGCTTACCTGCAACAAAGACAAATAATTAATTACTAAAACAATCTATAAAACCTAAAGGAACATCCTAGGACTAGATATTCCAACTGCCTTGAAACGTGCCGAAGACCGAGCGTCATGGAAGCAGCTGGTTTACCTCTCTGTCAAGGCATAGCGGAACGGGCACGACCTTCATCAGTAAAGATATCCATTAAGAAGAAGAGATAATTAACAACTTTGGGAACTTCAATTATAAAATCAAACTAGGGTTCCGCGCAAAACAATTGAAATCTTTGAAATCGATCGCAAAATCATTAAACCCTAAGCAGACGAAGCTTTAGGGTGGGCACTGATACTTGGAATTTTTTTTTCTAGTTCAGGGGGGTCGGAAACTACTAGGGAAAAAGGGTTGTTTTTCAATGAAGGGGCCTCTATTGTGTGACTAGCTCGTTATCGCAGTTGGCAGGGCAGTGTGCCTACCGGGGTTATGAGTTCGAGTCCCCGGTGTGCATCTATACTAACATATAAAGCTGAAAAGTTTGTTTATTTATTTGAACGCACTAATCTGAGGAACCAGTGGTCCGATTTGAAAAACCTTTCAGTGTTACATAGCCCATCTACCGAGGAAAGCTATTGACTGTATATAATCACGTTAAAATAGAATCTATTTCTTTACCTATCTTTACGCGGACGAAGCCGCGGGCACAGCTAGTTATACATAAAAGTATGTATTTATACATTTAAAAAAATATTTGTGTATCGTTCGTGTCTTACCTATAACATAGGCATTAAGCTGCCTACATTAGGAACAGACGACCGTGTATCAAATAGTATGTATGTATGTACATTTATTATTATCTAGAGCGCACGCACGAGTGCTGTTCGCAAATATAGCCCAACAATAAAGACAAAGGTCACCGGTTCATATTAATAGCCGCGACGATTCTTAAGCGGCCCGCAGACGTGTATCACGCGCCGTGTGGACGTCGTCCAACGGTTATAAATACACCGGGCTTGTCCAAAAAGTGAGCGTGACCAGCCCAGAAGGATCGAGGATTATCTCAAAAATCATACAGATTAAATTCCTCCCCCCAGTTATAGTTTGAATTTCATCATTGCAGTTTAACAAGAACTCTTGGACATGAATAACGCTTTTCATCTTACATTCACGGCCTCCACGTCATTTCTGTGTTGAATAAATATTTCGAATAAAGAACTTTTTTAGGGTTCCGTAGTCCTACAACGGACCATTATAGTTTCGTTCAGTCCGTCAAGTCGTCCGTCCGTCAGTCCGTCTCTCCGCTCGCAAGGGTGGTGGTCTCCATCTCTTGGATTTTCAAACTATTATGCCGGAGTTAGACATAGCTTCATTTGAATGATCATGTAGTGAGGCTGGGGGCTTTGTGTAGCTACGCAAAGTTTTGTAGAACTTTGTAGTCTGCGGGGACAAAAATGGACAATTTGAGCTATGTCTGGCTCTGGTATTAGATAAAAGGGCTTTGATATTTTCCATGTTGATAGAACATGCTAAAAACTTATTAGGAAAATTATTTTGAACGAAATCAGATAATTTTGAAGTTATTTTACAAATACCTTTATGGTATTTATTTATTATCAGGTACGGAACCTTTATATAGGTGTATCTTATACGCTCTTAGCCACTTTATTTATATAAATAACACGTATAAGGAGCAAACAGAATCATCCGAGTCATCGACGTCTACGCACAATCACCAGAGTGCTCCCGTATACGTTGCCGGCATTTGGGAAATGAGTAGTTTTGTTGAAAGTGTATATCTTACGGCTTCGGAAACACCTGAGCCGGCAGCTGATTTCATGGACACGTTGTGAGAGGCAAGAAATTCCTACGAAGTAGCATAATATATTCCATATTCTCTCCAAGACCAACAGTACTACTAATGTGGGAGCCAGACATAGCTCAAAGTGTTTGTACATTTTGTCCAGACTACAAAGTACTACAAAACGGCGCAGCTTCACAAAGTCTCTGGCCACACTACATGATCATAGAAATGATGGCTCCCGCATTAGAGTTTAGTTTAAACAAATGAAGTTTTTTTCTCCAGAACATCAGAATCAGCTGATCGCTAAAAAAGCCCTGACTGCACAGACAGACGAGACGAGTCTAAATAGCCAGATGTGCTGTTTACTGGGAAATGAACACGGATATTCCAAGGTGAAAAAAGTTTCATAAACACATAGCATATTAATTCATTAGCACTGACGCAGCAAAGGCCGCCTGTATACAATATTCTCCGGAGAGACTCGGTAAATTCATTACAGTTTTAACTTAATTACGTTGCAAAACGTTTTACGTTCAATAAACGTTACGTGAGATGTCAGGGTTGCCAACTTTTAAAAAAAATACTAGAAATAAATAAATAAATATATACAGGACTATATGACACACGGACGTCTGTTCCTAAGGTAGACAACTTAATGCCTGTTCCTCTGCAACGCGATGGACCCGGCACCCGCACGGTGAATCCATGGAATGCTAAGAAATTCGTCTCGTCTCTCTTTTATCCTTTTCTTCACTAATAAACATTACAGCGAAAAGGTCCTTTGATATCCAGCGGCAGTTATTCGCCGAAAGGGTCAGAAATATTCTGGTACTTTTAGCATTTCTTTTATTTTAATCAACAACTTAATCGAAAACAAAGCAGTAGTATAAGATATTTGCAATTAAATCGCGAATGTGCCTCGTTGAAAGCAATGGGAGGGTATCGTGTTCACAAGCGGCCATTTTAAGAAACCATTAGCAACCTGACACCATCGTTAAGTCGCCTGGAATGGCTCCTAAGAAAGGCCTTTTATAGACGTGTTTTCTACCCTAAGCGGGAGTTTAAGTGCGTATATAGAGATGTGCTTAGAATAAAATCTGTATTAAGAATGATTCTTTGGATAGCATTGGAGATCTTATATGTCTTTTTGATCTAAGAATCATAACAACTGTACATAAAAGACACTATACAATGTTATGTTATGCATACGGACAATGAACTTGTCGGCGGCCTTTTATATACATATAATGACAGTCAACCAATAATATTGAACTATATAATTATATTCTCCTCTCATTGGCCATTTCATTGCAGATGATTGATGCAGTGTCTAGTTTAGCGACACTTCCGTTTGTGGCTGTGCAACCCTATCCTGGATTGACAGACACGGCCACAACCAGAACAGATGTACACTCCTAGAGAACCAGATGGGTGGTTGTGGCTGTTCTGCTGTTTAGCCTTTTTGTCGGAAAGCCTGTCGAACCATATTACCCTACCATATTATGCTTATTTAAAACTATATACATAATCTTAATCCTTTGAACACACACATTGTTATATTTGACAATTAATATAGATAAGGTCGTCACACGGACGACCGTGTAATCAAAGCGAAATCATGACGACATGATTTCGTTTTGTCACCATCGTATAGTAAAATGTATACATGTGTGTGTAAATCACGTGGCATGGGTGTGCGTTAGGTTTTACGTTAATAATTTAATATATTTATAATGCATATATTACCAAAATATAAATATATTCGCACACCAACCTCTATTATTACTTTAAATATATTAAAATTCATACTCCTCCGTACGCGCAATTTACCTAAAATGGCATCGAAAATTTTTGCTTTATTTATTACGTATATAAATTCCTAGGTACTGAGTATTTTTAAATGTTATTGTACCACTGCACTTCTTAAGGCTCGCAGATGATGGCCTTTGTATAAATGCTATATGCTCTTTCCTTGAACATCCCTTGACCGTATCAGTTTTTTTTCTTTTTTTTTTTAAATTACAAGTTTGTTTTTAATAATTTAACATTAAAAAAACCAATGCAGTTTGTCTTTAATGTTAAGGTTGCAATAATGCAGATGCCAACCTTAACAAAATACGATTGCGTGTCATAAGCCACATGATATCGTCCAACAACATTACTATGGTAAAATGTTAAAAAATGCCATAGAGGATAGATATTTCGGATGTTGCGTGTCGCATACCCATTACACGTTTGCATACAGTTTGCATAATACCGACCCCGCCCGCCCTCCGCTCTCCGTCGTTTTACGTTAACGCACTCATTATTCTTAATTGTTGTCATGTTGTTCCAAAAATGAATAAACATTATTATAAATCAGGTCAATTAATGCCAGGTCCCCGATATTGGATGTTCGGTAAGTAATTGATTGTTGTGGTGCTCTATTGTGTGTAAAATGATTGTGCACAAAATTATGCACCATTTCACTATGTTATTGGTATATTTATTGTAGATTTTACATGGATATTAATGTATATTGTACAAACTGTTTCCCGCAACTTGAACCGACTAAGAGACCTTAGAATTCGTTAATCTGGCCCTATCGATAAATGCGTTTCAGAGAATCCGTAATAGACGACTTTCTTATATACTACTATTACTTATATACTAGCTACTACCCGCTACTTCGGTCGCGTAACATTAGGCGATATTACTATATTATGATTACTAGCTACACCACCCTGCGTTCCATTACTGGGGTAATGGATGTAGGGAAGAAGTCAGCAAAGTTGAAGTGGGAATGGTCTGGGCATGTAGCTCGAATGGACCATCAAAGGTGAACCAATATCGCGATTTTATGGATGCCCACCAATGGCTGCCGACGATCCGGCAGGCCGAGGAAGAAGTGGCACAACGATTTGGCTATCTTTTCGGGGAAGTTGTGGATGAGAGTGCCCTGGAAAGAGGCAGATGGATCAAGCAGGACGAGGCAGTGGGACACAGGACAATTTACAATAAACGTCTAAGTATATGCTATCAAATTAATAAATACCTTCTTTAATAAGTAATTAAATGTAAATTGCACATAGCGGGTAATAACTACAATATCACAGACTAGCTTAAGTTTGATTTATTATTAACAAAACTTCAGGCAGCATTTTATATAGCGTGACGAAATTTTCCAAGTCGGGGCTTGTGGAACGTCGCTGAAACGTCTAGGCGACATAATTAAGGAATGCCTAGTAGAAGATACGGCCGTTAGTTTCGCTTGTCAGCCTGCATTGCTTTTTAGCAGTGGTGGGGTAAAAGTACGCATATCTTTCATGACGCAGCTGCCTGACTTGGAGATTAATTCTACCCTACAGATCTAGCCAGTAATGGCGCATAAATACCAAAGCGCTTTGGGGAACGTCGACATGCGTGTGAATGTCCATGGTATTATTCATTGTTTCGTCAAAGATATTCGAATATTTTATAAATGCCCTAGCAAGAACATTTCGAACCGTTCGAAGTTTAAGGGTCCACTGTATTTAGGATAAAAATGTTCATGCTACCCCCACAGGAGGCATGTCTTTATCGTGTTTCACTGCCAGTGTTCCCTCCCCTGCCTAGCCAAATCTGGTATGATCCTACTAGTGCCGCTTTAGATGTCCTTTCTAATAATGAACCTATGATAGTTCTTGACAAGCCAAGGTCTTTTAGTAGGTTGTACAGGGATTTTGCTGGTATACCCCTTGCTCCCTCTACCGCATATAAATTGGTTTTGTAACCTTTTTTGGTGAGCTCATTGGTTAAGTCAAAGTACTTGTTCGTTCTTATCAGACGGTCTTTAGGGGTGATGGTTTCCCATGGAACTGCAAACTTGTCTTAATATACAGTTTTTCTCGTAAATTGCGAGTTTTGAAGCGATGTGTGGAGCCCAAACTATTCCTGTATCGTAACTCCAACATGGAATATGTAACAAAATTTTCTTATTGAACTTTACGCGCGTTTAAAAGTACAAAATTCCCTATTCACGTAGCGTCCATTGTTCGTATTCCAGAAACTTATAAGAACACGGCACGTTTTGTGAAAATTCTAAAACATGTATGCAAACTAGATGGAAACTAGGCAGTTATGTTCGCAACTTGCAAGTTAGAACTTTGCGTTATGTTGCATATTAATTGGATGTATGGCTAACTTTGGGTTTTCGATTTGTGTTGGCTAGACCAGTTCAGTCCCTCAACGGGCGAAGAAAGAACAGCTCTTTGGTGCATTGTTGCTAGACTCTAGTCCCAAGTACCGCTTAAAGATTAATCTGTCACGGCATCTATAATTCTTCAATGAATATTTTATCCAAGAAGTTGGACTACTTAACTACTTTTTCCTAGCGTTATCCCAGTATAGTACCATGGCCCGTTTAAATTGCAGAGAATTTGGCTGTGGGGTGACTTAAGATGGCCGTCTGACGTTATCCTCGGGACCCCCACAATCTCTACAATCAAACGACTAATATCATTCAGTGTCATTAATCGGGACCCACCGTTTTCCGTACACGGAGGAGGTAGGATATTTGAAAACCAGCATCAGAATTGGTCACCCATCCATCACGAGGCCGCGGTGAAAACTGCTTAACCTAGCGATCGACTCAAATGCAGACCACGAATTAGGCTACGACCTCCTCAACAGACCAAACATTAACAGCATCTAAAATTCCTCTGTTAAGTATTTTCCTTATGACAGTGTGTGTATTTGACGGCGTTCAATGCCTGAGTGGTCGGCGTCCAAACACTTTCTGATTAGCTAATCTCTTTGACTTTGCGGAGAGTTTAGTTGGAACACACATCTTTCACATATTACTGAGAGTGTTCTGAGTTTTTATTTTGACATGCTAGCTAAATTTCACCATCACTTCAAAGGGGCTAGCACGAACATTTACGATTGTTTTGCTTACTTTTACGTTTGAAACCTAACGTCAAATGCAACATTAATGCTTTAAACATTAATAATTTACACAACTTAGTTGGTAAATATTGCTAGCACAAATGAAATCACCGGTCAATTTTTAAAAATTATTTCAGTGTAGATAGCCAATTTATTGAGAATGGCTAACATTATCACGCAGTCTTCCTTCTGAAATTTTCCCAGAACCTTACAATATAAATGTTTTTAAAAGAAGAATATACAAGTTCCCTAAATGCAGGCAACGCATCGGCACTTCTTATTTTGCAGATGACCATGGGCGACGGTGACCACATATCATCAGGTGGACCTTTGCCCCTTCTACTATAAAAAAAATGGTACATACATAACCATCAAGGTTATGTATAATAACTAAAAAAAAGAAAATTAAAAAAAAGTTACGAACGCTCTATACTACACTAGGTATGTATACTGAAAATATAAAACCTTTATATATAACCAACCTTTAGTGGTAACGTAATCCGGACATGTGACATATTTTGTATTACAAAGCATGAGTTCATCCCTTTTAGAATTCCTTTGAGCGTAGATTGGTCCATAATAATTTTACCGACTCACATGAAAATTTTATCGACGTAGTTCATACTAAACCTTGTATCCAATATTTCAATTTTTAGGAGCCACGTAGCAGAATTTATTTGCATTATGTAAAATAGTTTATTTGTTATGAGTTCTTACTTATTTAAACTGTCTTACAGTTTAAACATGTTTAAGTATGATTGAGAGGATCTATATATTAGTACGTGAAGAATAAACTTTCGGTCCCATTTTACAAAAATTGCGCTTACGGCGGAGTATGAAATTTGTCACAATTATAGATTATATACAGGAAGAGAAAATATGCATTATTAATACATTAAATTAAAAAATACACGCTTACACACACCAATGCCAAAAGATTTATAAACACACGTATACATTATGATTATGTCAAAGAGTAATTATGATTATCAATGTATATTAATTGTCAAATATAACAATGTCATTGTTTTAAATAATGAAAATTTCGTATGTATTTAGATAAATAAGCGCATAGTACGTGAACCTAAAGAATGGTGGGCGAATTTTGACCCGCAGGCGATCTTTAGTTTCAATAAATAGATAAAAAGTACTAGTATTCGAGCTTATCGGGTAGAAAATGGAACCTAGTACCTCACTGATCTTGTTTTGGCCACTTACCATTGTGCCACCGAGGTTTATTTCTGAGTATCACTGATTTTCAAAAACTTTGTATTGGCTTACCAGCGGATTTGGC
This sequence comes from Charaxes varanes, assembly GCA_024363005.1. NCBI lineage: Eukaryota > Metazoa > Arthropoda > Insecta > Lepidoptera > Nymphalidae > Charaxes > Charaxes varanes. Next base: position 5,895,207 of record JANCMC010050420.1, on the reverse strand, counting down.
AGACGTTGTCCTGCCTCGACTTTGGGTTACATACTATTCATATTATCCTACAATATTACCTCTGTTCTCGTTGCCGTTCAAAAGGGCTAACGTTACTGTTTATCTGTGGTAGTTGTGATTATCTAAGCTAGGTATAGTGACGTTGTCTTGAGCACACGGGTATGAACTGAGTTGTATCCAAGTGGCTACAGAGTGTTCTGAGGAGTTGTTCGGACTAATACCGGCAGCTGTATTCCACCACAGGACATCTCGCCAGAATCTGAAATTCAAATTCCCAAATTCACAGTAGAGCGTTACAAACATGTAAATTGAAATAAAATTGTCATTATATAACACATTGGTGTATCAATTATGTATTCAATAATGATGTTTACATTATAGTATACGATAATATATTAAAAGTGACTGTTATGTTACAATTTAGTTATTTGTAACGTTCTACTGTAAAGCTGGGAATCTGGGGTTACAACAACTTACGTAGAAGGTATCGGTATATAAGTAAGCATAGTAAATAAGGATAAGAAATGTAAGGATGTGTGTGTTGCTTGTGGTTTTTGAAAGCGGTTTATTATTAAATTTTTAGTGGAAAGTATATGCATTTTATTCATATATAATTTTTTAGGCGAACTAAACACACTACTATACTTAACGGTTTCAGAGTAAACGAAGATATAATCAATTTATAGCGAATGTGATTTTTTTGTCGATTTCTCAAAAACCGCTCAACCGATTTCGATAAAATTTATATGGAACTACCTCTGAAATATGGTCTGTCAAACAAAAAAAAGTCATCAAAATCAATTCATAAATGGCGGAGTAATGGGTTAACAAAAAATAAAATAAAAACATACAGAATTTAAAACACATACTCTATTACACTTTCACTAATTTGCACACACACAGTTACACATTATACGCACTCTCAGTCTCACACACACACATATAATTTACACATACTTTTTAAAATTGACACATACACATACATAATCTCACAAACAGTTTTTAAGAATTAAATTTATAAGTTTTCACGTAATTTTTTTAAGTATATCGGCTAAAAATATATATCTCATATGATACAAATTAACTATAAACTTGTATAAAACTATTCGATACAACTTCAAAGAAAAGCGGAACTTTGCCAACTAAAACTTCGATATTCACTTTTTGTTACATTTGAAGTACGCCAACATTGTTAGAATCGTTAAGAAGTTTTGATAGAAATTTTTCAACCCTAAAAATTTTTGCAACACTTTCTCAAACGTTATTTTTTTCCATATATCTCGTTTTTCGGTAGTTGTTTTGGAAGATGACTAAAGGACTTTGAGTAAACATTGTAGCAGAATACACCCGTGTAATCTGTATTCATACTAGATGTGTGTTTGATACAAAATATGCAATTGTAATGTCTTTTTATTTATAATTTCATAAAAAGATTATTTGGCTTTTTGTTCACAGCTTAGCTCGCATTCTTTTTTTATAGTAACTTATAATTTTTAGTGTATATTTGAATAAGACAATGTTTAGGGTCAATTATTATATAATATTACTATCGGACACGGCAGACGATGTCCTGCCCGAACGTTGGGCTACTTACTATTTACTTCTATTATCATCCCCGATCACGTTCCGTCTACCGTGATGGTAACGGGAACGGGAAGTTCCCGTTACCATCACCGTTCCCGTATTATTAGAAATAACTAATGACTACGAATCGTTTCTGCTTTGTGCAGCGGTAATAAAGTGCAAATTGACTCTTTGACACACCTACATTGCTTAGACAACAGCGAGTGCTTGTTTATATGAACTTTATCGAAAAGCAATAAAGTTCAAATTGACTCAACATTTTAGTTAGAAAACGTTAGTATGGGAAAAGAAAAGGGCTGTTTTTAGGGGTTTCCCGGCAATTATCCGTATTTCTCTCTGCGTAAAAACCATCCTTGGATTTCAACAAACATTAAATCAAGAATTAGTAAAATTGGTCCAGGTGTTGTTGATTTATGTGTTTATCAACACATTTTGTGATTCATTTTTATGTATATAGATAAAGATATTTTACGATTATCTGCTAGAAAGACCTTCTAAAAAAGATAATCAGTGAATATACAATAGGATAGTATTTCAGGTACAGTCGAAACGAAAACAGTGTAATTTTTACAGCCTTGCGCCTTACGTCACTTTAAATCAATCGTACACACTGTGACGGTGTATTGTTCCAAGTGTCATAATATTTACAAGATTCATGAACCAATTAAAGTGATAAGGAATGGAAAGTGATTGCTTTTGTAATTTGTTACGACCTTATACGCAATAAGTGATCAGTGGGCGCTGTTACACACTTTTCAACTTCAATTAGATCTACACTTTTAGCACAAAGAAAAAAAATGCAGTGAAGTGTGAGTCGAAATCACGCTTTGAGAGTTCCGTAACTAAGTATTCGTATTGCTTCGCACAATTTATGTAAAATTTACTGTGCCCGCGTAAAATTAGGTAAAAAAAAATCGATTTAATTTTGGCTTGAACATATATAGCCTTCTTCAATAAATTGGCTATCTAACACTGAAATACTTTTTTTAATTCAGACCAGTAGTTCCTGATATTATTGCGTTCAAGTGAACAAACAAACAAACAAAGCCTTTATATTAATATATGAGTATACATGTAAAATAAACTTTAAAATTTATTCTCTAAGCACCAATGAGGGCAATTTCAAATTTTAGGTAACTTTTAAATGTTTAAATTGATTGATCGAGACATTTCAATAAATTTCTAAATACGTATTTTTTTTATACCCGAGATCGTCTGGTGGTCGAAATACGGACACAATTCTTTAGATTTGCGTAGATATTAAAACTATATACAGAATTTCTATTTTGCTTAATCTCCTTTATGTCTTCTCCACGTTACATGAAACTGGCAGCTTTGCGCATCAGCACACATACAATGCCAATAAAAAAAAAGAAATGTTTGACAATTAATATTTTTACCATCGTCATGTGACCTAATCTTACAGTAAAAGGTATGCATGTCGTGTAAACGGTTTTGCATTGGTGTGCGTGTGGTTTTATAATTTAAAACATTTATAATGCAAATTTGATAAAAATATTAGCATTCGCACTATCTCCTATACATAAATTTAATTTGTACCACATTTCATACTCCTACAAAACTCCTACTTGTACAAAAAACTACTGCTTCCCGTATATTAAATATTGTGACGGAACAAACCGTTGCCAACTGTCAAATTAAAAACAAAAATTTTTTGAGAGGGAATACAAAAATGTCAGATGAGTTTGAGCGGGATTGAAAGTATAAAACTGCATTGGACTCCTCGAATAAAACCTGCTTTTTGATATTATAAGTTTATTTCTTAAATATATAGTATCTATATACTTCTTTGTTTATATGAATGTTTCTTTTTTTCAAATAAGAAAGTAATACTCCGAAAGGAATACAAACATTTTCGCGGTCGAGAACACGCGCTTTTACCGATAAGGATTAATTTAAACGGCACACATGGGACCCTGCGTTTTTGAGGGCAAACATATAAATATGCATTAGACAAATATCAAAAAGGTCCGGCTAGAAATGGCCGAGGCGGGCCTTGGGGTTCCAATTAATTTTGAAAGCCCGTACTCTTTTATTAAATCATAAAATATACGCGTCACTGATCCCTTCCTCACCTATCATCATATTTTAGCGACAGCGTCAAACAATGGCGGAGAAATTGACTATAAGGCCCCGTTCTGACCGACGACAAACGCATTCCTTTGAAGTATAACATGTTGCGTTTTTGAGGGCCAATAAATATACTACATAACATTTGGCTAGAAATTGCTAAGTCGAGCTGTGGGGTGCCAATTATTTTATAACATTTTTATAAAACATATTCTTCTTCTTAAAGTGCCATCTTCTCACGAAGTTCGGCGATCATTCTGGCAACTTGTACTTTTGACACCGCGGCTCTAAATAATGAACGGGTGCTTTTCCCAAACCATTGGCCAGCCAAGATGTTCTTCTATAAAACATATATATTCTAGTAATGATTGTACTACCAGACCGTAGACAAACTAAAATCATTTCTACCGATAGTTGTAATAGAATGTTCTCTTTGTTTTTCTACATATTTGTTTCATTAACAAACTTTATAATAGCCTATAATTACACTAAGAAGCCTTAGATACGTTGGTAATCAACGGCATTCGTAATCGACTTGCCTTTTCCGCAACGCAAGTCCAGCATAACGGACTTCATCATCCATTACTTGACAGCTAGGTCCACGATATTGCCATTATTATCGATATAGTTCGCAGTTACGTTACAATCTCTATAAAGCAACTCCTGCGTAACGCACAATATGTTAATTTTGTAAATTTTACGTCGCGACCGTCGTGGGAAATCGCAGTCGCGTTGCGTTTTACCGCAACGCAGCTACAGCCTAACGCACGATATGTCAATTTCATAATTAAAATGCGTTTGACCGTATTACGAAGGGGTTTCGAGAGATTAAGAGACCCGTAATTGAATGTTGGGCGCACGAGTTAACACTGGAATATGCGCATAAAGTCGAATTTAACGAAATACAATCGAAAAGAAACGAAATGTATAATTGAATTCCCGTTCTCGTGTATATTGTTTTACCAAATTCATAATGCTTTAATCAGAGTTATGTGAAAATAAGCATCTATAGCTCAACAGTCAAAGGACGGGCCGCAATTTGCAAGGTGCTAGGTTCTAAGCCCGATACGTTACAATATTTTTTTTAGTTTGTTATATATTTAGTTTCTTCATTTTAATTTTATTTTAGATTATAATCCAACGCAGTATTTACAGTTTTATACTCATAAGCGAACTTTGTAAGTAGGTTGAGTGAGGTGAATAAATGGTTTTATTTTATTATTATTATATTTTAACGGAAACATTAATGATCCTTATAGTATTAAAACAAGTAAAATAGCAAAAAGCTGAACTTTGTGAAGTCTCGCGTAGTATATTACATATTAATTTTATCACTATATTTTTTTGATGGCACACATATACACACACAAACACCAATCCCACACACACTTTTTTTCCTTTTTCTTTTTTATGTTTAAGCTAATATAATTTACTTAATGTTTAAGCTAATATAGTTTAATTGTCATTACATGGTTGTAGCGCTAAGGGTTGGCGTTAGTAACTGCGCCACTGTTTTTAACTAATGTGGTTACTATCGAATTGTATAATTGTATGTTGTAATGTATCAATAAACTTATTTTTTGTTTTTTTTTTTTTTTTTAATGATTTAAACAATAAAAATAATTATTATACATGACGATGATTATGTTTCGTGACGAGGCCGTCAACGGCGACACTTTTGCTTTAACGTCTGGCATATGCACTAATGTGACTTGCATATACAAACTTGGTCTTGAAGTTCTAGTTATAAATATGACGTTCCTGTGGTCCATAACTACTGTGAGGTCTATATGAATAAAAAAAAATACTTTGGCTTTTGTTTTAAACGAGGTTGGCCTGCTTTCGGTTTAAACTTTACGAAAATACTCATCAGACTGTCGCACGACAGAAAAATCGCTCGTCTGCTGCGACCCATATTCGGTAACTAGTAATTAATGTTGTATCTACATGTAGATGTATGAGGTGATATCAAAGTGAAATTCAATCGCGATATTCAATGACGTTGATTTAGTTCCCAAATAAAGTTTACGTTTGAAATGCCCTTAATCTTCTGACCATTAGGGTTAGAAGTCATCCATAAATAACGTCACACGTTAAACGGAGGAGGTCATGGCCGAATCAGTGGTCGGCATTTGAGTCGATCGCCAAGTTAAGTTGCTCTGGCTGCGACCGGGTGATAGATGGGTGACCCATTTATATCGCCATAACTCTTTATAAAATGTGGATATTACTTAGTTTTATATTAGACACTCGGAAATTATGTACACTTTGAAACTTATTCTTTGTTACTTTGAAATTAGATATTTCACACTACATCTTTTGGAATTTATAGCATTAAATAAAGGTACATAAAATCATTAAAATGACGGCCTACGAATACGGCCTTTCAGTGAAAAACTCATCAAAATAGGAAAAATTGTTTAAGAGATTTACAAATTATATTTAAATATTTCTTTATAATAATAAAATTTTAAATTAAATTATTAAAGTATTTTCAATGCTAACGGCATTGTTTTCAATTAGTGTCTGTTTTTCCTGCTTTTCGCTCAGCGGCTCTTTTTGGCGGGACACTAACTATGACCCCAGATAATGACAATTTTATTTGTGTCTGCTTTCCCCCTAAACTTTATAATACCATAATGTTCTTAACTAGAATTATGAATATATAAATAAATTGTTTATTTTAAATATTGCGATATATGGAATATTTTTATGTGAGAGTTCTGTGAACGATGGATTAAGGGAATTGGTTCGCCGTTTCGACAATGTAAATAGTACGTAACCCGCTGGTCCGCGTGCGTGCATTGATTATCTAGATTTGGCGCCTACGTACCACTCATAAATATTTAAGGAATATCAAACCTTTTTAATGATTTGTTTTCCTTTTACTATATTATATCTATCACTTCTGATAGTTTATATATATCAATCTGAATTAATTATTATCTTTATGCCGGAGCCGGACATAGCTCAAAGTGTATATATATTTTTGTCTGTCTGTCACTACATGATCATTGCAATTATCTTTCAAATGAAGCTATGTCTGGCTCCGGCATTACAGCTTATTATGCACATAAATAAAAAACCTAGAAATACTTCACAATAAAAGTTGTAGGAAAATTTTTAGATATTACTCATAGAAGAAAAATTACGTTAACTCCTTTTTATACAATTGTCCAGAGCTATCGGTGTTCGTTTGCTACACAAAACCATTCGTTACCGTACAAAGAAGCTCCACGTTTTTTGAGAGGCAAGAAAATAGAATTCTAATGGTCAATACTCCCAAAATGGGCATCAAAGTGAGTTATATATCTACATATTCTACATCTGAAGCGGAAGATAAGTACAATCGTAAAATCGAGAACGTGCTATCAGGCTGAAAAATTTTTCAGAGCAGTTCCTATTATGCTGAACGAATAGAGAATCCGCGTCTTTCCGCGTTTGAAACGGTTTGAATTGCCTGTTAGTCGCGAACATTTTATAGTTAGGAAATTATTTTTATAGTTAGTTTTCTTGCATCTACTATGTTTGTTGAGTAGAAAGCATTAAAAGTCAAAGACAATTAAAACCGTTGAAGTTGCACTAAACCATTGAATTTGACGCGGAAAAGTTCGTGGCTAGCAGAAAGCATACCCTTTGTACAAAAGGTGTCCTTTTAAAGCTTAGGATAGCTTTCCTTAGTATATAAATCTAGCGGATCTGGCAGACGCTATCCTGCCCGCACGTTGGGTTACTTACCATTTACTACATTATATTATCCTATAATATTGTCCCCATTACCGTGTCCTTTTTCTTTCCCGTTCCATAATGGTACACTATTTTGGCATTAATGGCTTAAACATGAAAGATAGATAAATGCTGTCACGGGCATGTTTTAGAGCTATTTAAGTTAAACATTTCCTTCATACATTATATATATGTGTAACTCTAACAGATTTTGCAGCGCACGCTAGAAGAACTCGCAGATGGCAGAAATTTCTCCTACTTGCTTGATATTTATCGTTACATTTTCAACAATTCACACAATATCTGTTTAATTTATAGTCTATGCGTTATTCTGATACATAAATTACATTATTGTAAACTTCTATTAAAATCCATTCAATAGCTCTTTCGTGAAAGGACGTCAAACTTACATCTATACATCCATGTCTACAAACTTTCGCGTTTATAATATTAATTATAATAGTTGTTTATGTTTAAATAGACTTTTATACATATTATCAAGATATTAGTCTAGTATCTAGGTACAATATTTTATAAGACTGAAACAAGTTCTCAACTTAAGGGAGCGGATATGATTTGTCAGAACTTTTATTTTTTGCCTTCATTATGGTGATTGCAACAAAAATTAATTTAACAACAAATAATTTAAGTATTAAAAAATAATTTAAAAATTTTGCATAATTTACGTTACTCCAAAGACCCACAAAAATAAAAAAAATACAGTCAATCAAATTTTACTTATTTTAATATATTTCGTCACATTTGACACTCATAAAATATTAATTACTTAATAAGGCCGCACAGATATTCTTTAATATAATAAACAAACTATTCTTTTTCGAATAAATTACAATTTTCGATTTATCAATTTCGACATAATATTAGATATTAAAAGCAAACTTCATTTAAGACCTTCGTTTTATAATGCGTTTAATTTTAAAAAATTCCTACATAAGAATATCAAAAAATAAACTGGGTAAGTGCGAGTCAAACTCACGCACTAAGGATTCTGTACCATCACGTAATAAGGATATTTTAAAAGTAAATACTTTGCATAAAATTCATTTTAATTTGACAAAGTCATCACAGGTTCTTTTTGTGATGATGATGAATGATTTTCTATGCTTGTACTTCTTGCCAAATTTCACGAGTAAAGTATCTATAGGTTTTGATTCCCATTTCAAATGTACTAGTATGGGAAATGTGACATAAATAGCCATATCTTTCGATTGCATATACTTAGAACGTAATATTTTCACAGCTTCAAGAGATCACATACCTCAGCATTTGGTATTAATTTAAATTTTATACCTCTACGCAAAGAGAAATAGGGTCTCAACTATCTGACAGACAGATAGACAAACTGACTGATGTAACTGTAAATTTAAAGTTTTCGGATTTTTTCCTACAATTGTGCTATATATATACCATCCATCTTGCCAAATTTCATGATTCTAGGTCATCGAGAAGTACCCTATAGGTTGTGATTCACTTTGCAAATGTTTTGGGGGTGCGTAACCCTAAATATTAAGTACATCTTTTTAGTAAATAATATAATCTAAAAGTTGAATTGAAAAAAATCGACGACGATACGACTTTAATACGGAAAATTAAATAAGTAACGCTTCAAGATTCAGGAAAAACATGTTTTAAATATTAATTAACAATTACTACATTATAAATATTTTACACGTGCATGTGTGAAGTTTCAGCATGGTAAGCTAATTTGTGGTTTGTCGAAGAAGACTCATTTTCCGCGTTATTATTGTAGAAACAAGAATAGTTTATGGTCGTATACAATGTAGGTTGTAGGTACACCACGGACCATTTTATCGATTGCACCTTTCTTATAAAGTCAGCTTCCTGCTTTAGGCATTTATTGTGATGTATTCTTTCGACACATTCATACCGCGCGTGACGATAGTAAAAAAAATCGACTGTAATGTGTTGCGCGATGAAGACTTCGCCTCTATGGAGCTCAATAATATTTATACTTCTATACTTAGGTAAGGCCCGGATATTATTAATTTTAAAGTTTGTTAATTGAAATTGCTACTTTTTGTTCGTTATTTTACTGGCGTTTGTGTAATTTTTTAAGAGAGTCAATTAACCTTTGAAATTAATTAATACACTAAGAAAATTGTGAACGTTTTTTCTTACGTTAGAATATGTATTCAAAGTTTCTTGAAGGGGTCGTGATGAGGTTAGGTCAGATAATATAATTTTACTGTAAAATAACTGTTGACTTATTACTTTCGTATGGAAAGTTAAATATTTGAGTTTACGATAGCTCAACGTTGGACGGACTGACGGTGTTTCCACTTGCCATAATTGTCCTTATAGATTCTCAGGTTCTAAGGTCCTACCGTGTGATATGATTCCTTTGAAAGCCGTAGCACACGGTAGGTAAATTTTTTATAGGTTTTTTTAAAAGATTAAGGTTAATAAAAGTTATAGTGTGTTTTAAGTTTAAGGTATATAAGTTATTGTTTTAAGTACAATATTTGTAATATCTGGAAATAAACAATAAATAAATAAAATAAATAAATTTAAAAAAATAAAAAAGTAAAACCTGCCAATCTGCTCTGCAGTCTAGGGCCTGTACTCATCATTTGCTAGACAGGTACTAATTAATGCAGACTCTTAAAATAATTTTATTTATTTACGTACGTGCCATCGTCTCTATAAGCAAATGTAATAGCGGTATAAATCGGCGATAAGCCCCTTCTGCTTCGAGCTATTAAACTTGCTTTGTCTCTATATGAGAGCAATATTGTGTTGAGCGCTTACGTTCAATCGGTTTGGTCAAGCATTATTCTAGTTAGCCGTCTAATCTCAATATGACACAACCACAGTTAGTAGTTTGTTGACTTGAGCGATATATTTGACTAAATATGGCCCTGACGCGGTTCAACGCTATTATATTTATTTATGAAAGAATACCCGGAAAAGTTATGGACGAAGAGACGAGAGTGTCTATCGTCCAGTAGTGCGACATTACAGACTAATTAAAAATTTTAAAAGCCTAATATCGCCAACTAGGCTTAAAAGATTATACGAAGATATTATGAGACAACAGTAGATATTGTAGATGTACTCAAATAGCAAAATTATTTATCTCAAATGTAGATTTGAGGTAAATTATTTTCTTTTTTGACTTTATAATTAAGCATTTGTAATATTTCAAAAATGCATATGTATTAACTTCCGTTTTAATATCTCGATTTCAGAATTTATTATCTTTAACTATTTCGTAATTTGTCATTGAATACGAGCAATTATATTATTGAGAATATTCCAATTATGACATAACTAATTTATGACACAGCATTGACCTTTTGTATTTTTTTGTTTTTGAGTTTCGTTTCTTTTTTAAGAACTAAGAAAATGTTAGCAATGGTATACTTATCGTTGCGTTAATATCTAGTTAAACAGCGCATGCTGTTATTGTTTATCTAAACAAAAAAAAATGTAGTCTAATTCAAAATTTCTTACTGCTTTAATACAAAAAAAAAAACTACTTCCTTAAAAATTACCACGAACTTTTATGAATATCCGTCTGTAAATTTATTTTCTAGAACGAAAACAATAAGAGTCAACAGTCTAGATAAAAAATACATATATATACACGGCTTGGTGTATTTTCATATAATAATTGCCTAAAATTCGACCCTGACCGTGACTGTAAGTTGGCCACAATTTAGATAAAAACACCAGTAAGTATAATGAGTCCGTGACAAATATCAGGTATGTACGCATTAATAATGACTGTACTACTGTTCTAGCTGATCCTTGGATAATGGAAACCACGTTAGCCCAACGGTGAAAAGGTGTACTTATTTCCGTAAGGTTTTTGGTTCGATTATTTTTATCTTTCAAAGATTTCTTTCGTATACGCTACTTATTATTATTTAAGAATTTTGTATTAAATATTTATTTAATTAAAAAGGAAGATTTGACAACATTTAATGGAAGATTGTATAGTATTAATCAAAAAATTTAACAAGTTAAAAATTACGCTGTTAGATCAACATGAAGTAATAGTAACTGATGATAAATTAATTAAATAAAAAGTATCTAATAAACAGGTCATGCGGCATCCGGTGTCAAGGCTATATAAAATGACAATTATCGGAGGTTTTTTTGAATTGAGAATAAAGAGATAAATCTATAATCTGCATAACTTATACCTTAACTAGCGGACCCAGCTGACGTTATTTTGCCCGATTTGTGCACAGGTTAAAGGTCCAGTACGGACCCCCTCTACCGGAAGTATTGAGAAATTTCGACCAACCCTACATTTTTTAATGTTGGAGTTTATCTTTGGTTCTTTTTTCTTGAACCTTCCCAGAAATAATGCAAACAAAACAAAACAGACACGCGTCAAATGTTTCCGTCCGTTTTTGAATTATAGCGAGAAACATACCTAATTTAGGCTCCTTAGGGGAAGCTGTGCGAGTACCTAGGCCAATTAATCTGTAAAACAATCTACGAACTCCTTGGAGCATACTCACAAAATTTGATTCAAATCAGTCCAGCGGCTTAGGAGGAGAAGAAAGACAAAGACTGCTGCTATGCTTCTTAAATTTTTATTATAGAGACCTTCATTAATAGAAAACACTACTACAGCATTTTATAAAAAACCACAAAAAACAAAATTCTTGCAGCTGAAATGAGCACCTACTCTCGTTTTTAAAGTTCAAGAGGAGTCAAAAAAATCGCGGTCATATTACGAAAAACCATGATGTCACGTGACGAACACGTGTAACCAAATTACTTATTAAAAATTCTACTTTATTATATTATCATAAACTTTGAACTAAAATGATTTATCAAAATTTAAATATATGATCATTGAGGTGCACCTTTGTCGATATAACTAAGGCATTGACATATATAATACAAAGTAAGGATCTATACTAAGATCCGTAACAGTCACACATGTAATATTGAAATATTATTGACCAAATTAAACAAAGAAAACACAAAAGCTTGGTCGCCCCGGTTATATTATGGGTAATGGTTGTTATTTAATTTAATAAATAAAAAACTTAATTCTGTTGCGAACGTTCGAACAAATTGTGACAAAAACTGTACCTAATAAAAACTTAAAAGACATTTTGGCGCTAAGAAACAAAATATACAAGCCTCGAGAACACAACGATAGAATTTTTGTCACAAATATTTTAATAAAAAGTTTAACTACGTCGGTAATGAGAATGTAATATTTCAGTCATCTTACGTTCTTGCACTTAAATAATAGAACACGATCTTATTTAGTAATTTTAGTAGGTCATTACTATAGTCGGTGGTGGTGCTATTTCCTTCTACTAATGCAGAGCAAGGGCTAATTATAAAATAACCCTACAATATCCTCCTTTTAAGTCCACCAATACAGAAGGTATTTAAAATTTGAGGACAATAAGTTATTTTAATATAATAAAGTAATATGAAGTTAAAACAAATGTGCACTAAGCTTAAGGCACGAATGTCCCTGACAGTAACCGAACTTGTGAAGATTTGAAAAAATGCGTTCGTAACGAATCGGTATCTTTCACATTGACTGTTTTATTAATTATTATTACTCAGATGATAGATATTGTCATATAATTCTTTAAGTGTTTTTATATGAACTACTATATTTCTCTATTATGACATTTTTATCATTTCCAATAAAATTTGGTGCGTGATACGAAACGTAAACGGACGAAAAAAGTATTGTCTGCTTTTAAGGCACAGGCTTTGAAAATCATCAAATCGATTAGGCTAAAAGTGTAATTGTATTTCTTTACATAAAACATTGGTCATTGGTATTATATACAGTTGATATGTAATAATATAGGTGCGTCTTGCGTGAGGCCTTGCTGTCACGTGTCACGAGACTGGCTTCTGTGAGCACTACTTCAGTGTTAAGTTTGAACTCTATTATGTTTCTCTTCTTCTTCTTAGCGTCAACCCAGAAGCTTCAGAATCGCCCTTGAACAGATTTTAACATTCATAGCTTAGATTTATTATTATTGTAATACAATACAACAGCTAAACTTTTATTCAAAAATAAAACAGGAATTAATAGAAACTATCAACTAACCCTAAAATGGAACATACGTACTGTGGCAGAAAAAGTTATGAAACTAGCAACTTGCGTCACACGCAAAATGGAACAGCGGAATTAAGAGCAACTTTGTGCCATTCCATTTTTGTATTAAGATATGCCTGTGAGAAACATTGTTTATCCCGAGCTCACGTTTTTCACTGGCACAAATTATTTTTGGAAGGCAGAAAATACATAGAAGATGAACACCTTTCAGAGAGGCTTTCAAAAACCAATGAAAACATTAAACGTGTGAACTATTTAATGAGATCAGATCCTGGTTTAACATTAGGAATGTTGAGTCAACAATTAAAACCTTGAAAGGAATGGAAAAAGAGATTCGCGTTAGAACAAACATTGCAGACCAATAGATGCTCCATCGTGAGAACGCCTCATGTGTATGCATGCATTCCTGCTTCTTAGGTAGCAGACCCTGTGACTTTTCCCTTTTTCCTAAAATGAAAAATGACCTCCAAGGACATCATGGTGATTGCAGACAATATTGAAGAGTGTGACGAATACCCTGAAGACCAAAGATATAATCTTCCAGCGCCGGTCCCAATAGTGGGGAGAACGTTCCTTTTGGTGTGTAGCTGCCCAACGGAACAATTATGAAGGGGACAACATTGATGGTTGAATAAAATAAAAACTTTGGGAAATAAAAAATCGGTCTCATTATTTTTCTGCCACACCGTATATAATGTATAGTGATGACCATTACCAATAATTCACTTCCCCATGCAACTGTGAAATCGATAATTTTGTTAGGTATGGTCGTGATTTAATTTGCGTGCTCCGTAGATTATAGAGATACGCAAACGTTTAAGGCTACGATTAATTATTATTATGAATTCGAATTCTGACGAAAAAGAAGCCAGTTCCTCAAAAGAAGCCAGTTAGATTGATCGTTTTCTGATGGTTTGAATGTCGCTGCGTTTCTACCACCTGGCAAATAACTCAAAATTAAGCGCTCGAATTCTTCCAGTATGGATGCAAAAAATCAAACTGGCACAAATACTTATAACTTGCGTGTTTAGAACACGTGTTAATACAACATGCTATTGTTCGTTTGAATTCATCTGAACACTTTTTGGTCAGTTTTCGCATCTATAATAACCGTAGCCTTAGTGTGAATCTGCACTATTAGGTACTAATCAATAATCATTTAATATTAATTACACGGGCAATTTGTGTCAATGATACAAGTATATGCACGAACCATTCAGCAGTGCTTGAAAAGTAACTTATTAGATAAATAAAGATTATTTTGACTTCGAATGCATCGGAAGTACACGTACTATACATATAGCAACGGTTTAGTGAAACAATAATTGATTTTAAAATGCTTGTTTCTTTAAGATTTAGAATTTAGAAATTACATGCTACATCATTTTGCTCTTATATTAACTAGCTATTTCCCACGACTTCGTCCGCAAAAAATAAAACTTGCCTTTAGACTCCTTATTTTCCTTAGTCTGGCCGACAAAAAATCCATTCTTAGCGGATGTCTTCTACGCCTATCTATCTTCTTCTTTTCTGCGTGCTGGTTTCCGCACTTAATCGCAGAATGACGACCATTGTGCGTGAAGGTGTCAATGGTCGCGTATTCCAACCAGCCAAGCTTCTGCCAGAAGTCGAAAACCCGATATGGCTTCTTTAAGACGTCTTTCAGAGACCTCGGTGTCCCAAGGATTTTGGCCCTTGTTTCCACTAGCCCAGTGTAGTCAAGCCTCTCGTGGCGCAGTGTTTCTTCTTCCATGCATCCTCTACATAGTGTGCTGTCAGTTGCATCTAACTGAACTAAGTGTTTTTTTTAGTAAGCAATGTCTTGTAATAATATCGAACATCTAGCGCAAATTGGATTCGGCGTAAGAGACTGTTGCTCAGACGAAGATTATTCAGGAAAGGCATGGCTTCCTTGGATTGTCTACAGTCATTCCAGTTTGCCCAGTATGCTTTGTGGTTAGCCTTTGTCTTATCCACCAGCCACAATATCAATAAGAAGAAAGGAAGTGGTATAAAAGACATAGGCCTAACAGCAATACTGTCTAAGCCTTTCCGTGCTAGTTCCTCTGCTACGTCATTACCAAAAGATCCGCTATGGACTTTGATCCACTAAACTATTACCTGAATTTTCTGCGCAATAATTTCCATCGTGGCAATCTTATCAGTCCTGATGTGACCCGGATTTATCAAAGCTTAAAGTATGAGTGCATTATCAGTCAGTATTCTGATTTTAGTATCAGTAATATCTCTGATTCTCTATCTCTGTTCTGTTCTTCTCTATATATATTGATGTACATGATAGTCTACTAACTATAAACTACCTCCCCGCCTGATTTCATCTTTATACTTCTCGCCGTTTTCGATATTTTATATTTGGTGTCCGTTTATATACATATTTTTAGAAAAGTAACATTTTATATTTTACTTGATTCTGAATTACCCAAAACTTTTTCTATAAGACAAATAGTACTTTAAATATAAATGTGCAACAGTCAGATCAGGGGTTCTTAAACTTTAAAGATAAAAGAACACCATCCAAGTAACTTTTATTTTATGGTACCCTATGAAATTCAAATTGTTACAAATCCACACGGAAATTTACATAAGAATATATTTTTTAAAGAATTGTTCTTATATAAATTTCAGTGTTGTTTGAATGTATAATATAATTGAAACAAAACTCAGAAATTTAATGTGAAGAATGAAATTGTTTTACTGTTTTATGAATAATTAATTACTCTATTGTTCGGTATTATGTCCGACAATTATATTCGTATATCTGGAGTATAATCCAATCTTGACCTGTATTTGCTATTTGTATACACGTAGACTGAAAAGCCTGTCTCATAATGTTGAGCCCATTTCATAACATCGCACTATTTCAAAATAGTATTTGTAAAAGGCTTATTATAATAGCTAATAATATTAATAATTTTGGAGGAATTCCGATGACTATTCCATCCATGGTTTAGGCCACTATTTGAAGTAAATAAACTACATAAACACTAATTGTCAATATTGTATGTCAAGATATTTTCACACTACACTACACCTAGATGTCAGGATATTTTGTAGAAATCATCGGATATTACCAAACTGAAGCACTTTTATTACATAGTGATTCTATTCCTATGTCCATTCTAAATATATTCTAAAGCCGCACTAGTAGGATCATACCAGATTTGGCTAGGCAAGGGAGGGAACACTGGCAGTGAAGGTGAGTGTTATAATATTATTCGTCCAGGAACTTTAGCAGTTCGATTAACAGCTAATATAATTGCAGGACATTTATTATTAACTCTTCCTTCCGCATAGTTTAGAACAGCTATGTCGTACTAACAGACGCACGATCTATTGACAATCGCAATTTATCAAACCAGACCAGACGGTTAAATCGAAGACAACTCGTTCCCACAGCAATATTTCTCTTGTTTATATTAGCTAATGGGCTGTGTCTAAAAATTGTAAATTGGACTTGCTACAGCTCTTAGACCTACTTAATCTCGCTTTATCTCTCGTCGCTTTATATCTAGCTCGTTCTTATCGGATGTCTATAAACGACCTCCTAGCCGAATTTAATCTTTATACGTGACGCGGTACTTGGAGATTTCTTGATTCGTGTCCTTCTATAAACCTATTTAAACTCCTAGCTTAATAATCCTAGCCGAATTTTATACTTATACGCAACGCGGTTTTCAGAGATTTCTTCATACGTGTCCTTCTATAAACTTATTTTAATTCCTAGCCTTATCCTAGCCGAATTTAATGCGGACGAAGTCGCTGTGTTCAGTTACTTATATATGTGTAGATTAATGTGACCGTACTAAACAAAGTCAGGCCTCTTCCAGTTCTTTCCATCTTTCGCTATTGGGTTTCTTCATAATGAAATGCCTTAAGTCTTAAGTATGCCCTATGTTAAGTGAACGCATTAACGCTTTACTTCTTAACAAATGCTTATAGTGAGAATTTTGGCAATTATCAATGAGAGTCGGTAAGTCAGTAATAATAATCTAACCAGGAGATCAAACTAGCTATTTAACCCTTGCCATATATTCGAAAAAAAAAATACTGCGTTAGTGTGTCTGGTGTAGATACAGTGCACAGATCGATGTAGTAAGCAACAAGAATTCAGCCCCGCTCACCGCCACAACTGACCTTTGCGGTGTTGCTCGTTTTACATATTTCTTCTATAAGACTCATTGTCCACAATTAGCGTGATCGAATAGTATAATTTGTGGTGGACGTAATGCCTTATTTACGTTTATTTCTATCGAAGGTCGATAACGACTGGGATAAAGGAATCCTTAAATGGAGACAGATAGATTGTGAGCATAGTTCAGGACGCGCTACATCTAGATATAAAAAATGTCTTGCAAAAGGTAGCCGTCAGAAGCTGAATGCAACAAGCATTGGCCTGATGAAATGGCCCATATTAGGATAGACCCACGCCCAGCAGTGGACATATAATTAAGAACGAGTTGTAGTACGTATCAGATATTTTTAATGCCGGAGCCAGACATAGCTCAGAGTGTTAGCCAACATTCGGGCACGACGATTCCCGGGTCCGCTAGTAAAAAAAAAATGGTTGATATGACCTATCTTGTACAAACACACGCACATACACACACACACGCATGCAAGTGACATATGACATTTAGAAGTCATTTGGAACCATCTTCTCTTTTCTTGAATGTCTCTAATTCGTATTTGTTCGGAAACACGGGAGCTGGCAGCTGGTTCCACAGTGCACCATATAAACGCACTGTCAATACGCCCAGTGTGTATTCGACCTATGAAGCCGTGTTGTGTCGGCTAGTGCAGTGGGCGGGTAATGAGAGCGTTTAAACACAATGGCGCAGCGGGCGGTCCCCGCGCGGTTGCGGTAAGAGCAAGTAACGCTGCGGGTTTGGGTATACTTGTGAGTGCAAATTAGTTTTTATGCGAACTAGCTGCTGCCCGTTACTTCGTCTATGTTTCGAACTACGTCTCGTTATTTGGATATTATTATCACAACTTTAGTTAAACTCAGAATTTCTTTAAAAGGTTACATATGTATTTATTATTCCAAAAGATCGCCTAGTGGTTGAAATTCGGCCACACATCTCTTTTGCAATTTACATATTAATTAATTAACAATAAACAATTACATACCTAATATTTTTAGCCGCCATCATGACTACGCTTTGTCAAAATCTTATGGTAAAATGTATACATGTGTGTGTAAATCGTCTGACATTGGTGTGCGTGTGCTCATAATTTAATAATTTAATGTATTAATAACGCACATTTTATAAGAATATTAGCATTCGTACACCATTCCTTATATGTATAATTCTGCCAAATTTTATACTCCTCCGTCCGCGCGATTTTCGTAAAATGGTATCGAAAGTTTTCGCTTCACGTATTAATGTTTATTTAAAATTCTTGTAATGTATTAGCAAATGCACACACTATCATTTGACTGGCTTGATGATTTACATATTTTTCGTTACGTCTAAGGCACGTCATAATATTTATTAAGGTTTTGAATTCCCGAAAATATCACATACAAAATTCAACATGAAATTATGTTCATCAATAGTTTTGCAGTTCTACAATTCGCTAGATTGTATCTATAAATAAGGTGCATCTACCCTGATATTAATGTTATCGATACATATTTGAACTATCGAAAATATTACACTAATACAGTATCCATTCAAAATGAACTCAAACTCAACGCTTTAGTTATTTCATTTTTTTTATTTCAACAATTCGCTTGAACACACCTCATTTCCGGTGCCATTTGCCGCTAACAATGTTGTCACAAACCGCATTTGTTAATGTACTCACATTTAAACTGTAGTCAATATAAAAACTATACTGACAACAACCATCAAATTTAAACTCTATTACAAAACGTATAGAGTCTATTATAATAGTTTTAAAACAGCGCCAATTGTGTTCATGACAAATGGTTATTCCCTTTTGTGTAATTGATACTTTGAACAATTTTTTTACAGACAAATAAAAACCATTCGTAAGGAAAGGTGTTATTTAAATCTCAATTTAATATTTATTATTGAGGTCTGATGAGGATAAGAAATTATTACAATATTTTAATTATTAGAAGTGCTTGATAGAATCAGGACAATTCAGAGAATAGACGTACAGTTAAGTTCTTCAAACCATCAAAAACATGTTTTGATAAAAACGTGTCCCCCTGCGACCACACCGTGGTGCCGTTTTCGATAGCTTTAAAGAGAATGTCTGAGATACTATTGTATAGAGCCAACGAGTGCCTGAGCAAGCTGGGGTCGGCGAGGGAAGCCGTGGCCAGCGAGCTGAGAAGACTGGAGGCGGCCGCGACGGCCGCGGACGAGGCGATAGATAGACACTTTACCGAATTAAAGGCTGCCCTGGATAAGAGACATAGCGAATTGAAATCCGCCGCGGCCGCCGCCGCTACGCATAAAAGGAAACTTCTAGAAGAACAGTTGAAGTTAATTGATGCTGAAAAAGCAAAGGTAAGATGTTAATCCTCTAAAAGTTTGAATGTTTTTGTACTTTGTTTGTTCTTCTACCTAGGCGTTATCACGGTCCAGTACCAGGGTCCGCTTAAATTGCATTGCACATCGCATTGTGGCTGTGGGGCGAATTAAGATGACCGACTGCCGCCTGACGTCCTACCCAGAACCTCCACAATCCCACAACTAATATCTGACATTAATTAGGAGCCACTGTTTCATGTGCCTTTCGAAACACGGAAAATAGGGGGTCGCTTTTGGTACTTTATTCGATGCCTTAAAATTTTTAAGAAGACACGAGCTACATTCTTTATACTAGCGAACGTATATAAAAACGTGTCTAAAAGAAACAGAACCAAGAATGATAGCTACATACCTGCTTAGAATCACTAAGCCTGTTCTCTGTATTATTAAATTATTTTTATACATACCTAGCACATTTTTGCATCTCAAATGGTTTCTTAAAGGTTGTATGTTAGGTAATGCATTATGCATTAAATCCGTCACTTGTAGACATTTTATGCGTATGCAATAAAAATATGTATTTAAAATAAAAACGATGTATTTAAAAATATTAAATTTTTCTTTTATACGTAATGCTTCTTAGTGTCTCTTTTTTTGAAACGGCTATGCGTATTTCTATATAGTAATATTGAAAACTGAAAACGTAACGGGCCAACAAACTCCCTTACACACTTAGAATATACGTTATGATATAATTTATAAACTTATACAAACATTTTGCAAATATTTCACCTATGAAACAAAGATAAATTGTGAAATTAAAAATATATATGTATGAAAAAACAAAATGTGATAGTGTGTGACAACGGGCACGGGAGAGGGGCAAGACCAAGGAAAATTAGTACTCTCTGACTTTGAAGGGCTTCGGAAGCGAAATGCAGGTCTTAGACGGGGATAGTACCTCTGCGAAACTCATTTGTGTCACCCACTGAGAGCCTTTCGCCTGGGCATAAATTGCCTTGGTTAATCTGGGGCCTACTTATATGTGAATTACCGTAATAGACGCAGATGGGTGCAGGGCTTCAAACATGCATCGCTACTTAGGTGTCTATAAATATAAGCAGTTCAGACTTAATTAGAGGTAGCGCCACGCTTGTAGTGGTTTGGTCTGCAGCCGAATTGGGCCGTATCGGTTGACTTGGTAAGGAGTTCACTAAGAACGTTCATACATACATCAGGTTTTTCTATATTAATCCTAATACGATGTGTGAAGGAATAAAATTAAAATGCAGTATGTATTAAAGATATTTTTATACCTACTTTATTATCATAATTACATCGTAACAATTGAATATCATAGTAATGTTTTGATTTCATTCTTTGTGAATTTGGCTTTAATATTAATAAATTTAATATTAATAATTTAATAAATTAGTTATATACTAGAGATCGCCAACTGATCGAGACTCGGCCACAATTTCTTAGATTTTTATACCATATGCTTATTTAAAGCCACGTAAAAAAAATTTATACGTAATACAACGAAATTTGACAATTGAATCACATTAAATGTCGTAATTAACAAAATACATTGTTATTTTGTCATTGTTGTCATGACTACGCTTTGACATCATCCTTAGTAAAGTATATACATGTGTGTGTAAATCGTTTGGCATTAATGTGTGTGAGGTTTAATTTTAGTCGTTTAATATATTTATAATATATATTTCATAAAAATATTAACGTTCACACACCCTCCTCTATACATATAAACCATATTTGTGCCAAATTTCATACTCTACATTTGGCGCTAGGAGCGTAACTATAGGGTGGCATGACGACAATGACACGGGCCCCAGGCCAGTAGACGGCCTGCGCTCAGGAAAAAACTATCAGTTTTATATTTATTTAAGTTACGTAGATAATTAAGAAGTCAATGACTCTATACTACTTAAAGTTAAATAAAAATGCATTTGTAAGAAAAATATATCATCCAGTTTTAGAACATATCCCAAGAATTTTCCACGGGCCCCGGTCTGCGTAGTTGCGCCACTGGTTAGCGCAGTTCATATTAAATGGTCCCAAAAGTTTTCGCTTCACGTATTGATATATAGATACTGTCTCCTATATACATCTTACAATATACGGTCATTTAATACGTATGTACATAGAAGCGATGCATCACGTTACCATGTGCCCCTCGTACATGCATCGCCCATTAGCTCAGATCCGGTGTCGTATTACGAGTGCATGCCACTTCGATACTGTGAACTCTCGGTTTGTTGAATCTTAAAACTTTTTCAATTATCCAACCAGACATTAAATTATGTAGTGAGAAAAGTCATTAGTAGTTTTCACTAAACTATGAGATTAAATAGAGAAGAATGTACACTTTTTTAAAGCAGCTGTGTTAGATATTTGCCATACCTAAAAACTACCTAGTTTTCTCGTAAAAGAAGCTCTAAACACTAAGTTTTTTTTCACTTTCAAGTTAATAAATTATACTAACAAGAGGCATGTAGACTAAAGTTTTTGATGATGCCGTCATTTAGTTCGGCAGCCATAATGTCCTCTTTTTTTTTTAAATCTTTGACGACTGTGTACTTCTTATGTGCCAGTGCTACTAGTCTTCCTCGCGGAAAAGGACGTTAGAAATGTTGCCGATAAAAATCCCGTCAAAATCTGAAATTCCACCTTTCATCACCTCGTTGTCCTAAGGTCCACAACTGTCCGCTTTTCTAGACACTTTTGGCCTCGCACAAAATTTCTCCGTGGAATCATTTGCCAGTTTCGGTATTTCCGAACGGATACGACTTAGGGACCTTCGAGAAAAGAGCATACTCATTTCTCATAGGCCGGCAACGCATCTGCGAGCCCTCTGGTGTTGCAGTTGTCCATGGGCGTCGGTAGTCACTCAGGTGTACCGCGAGCCCGTTTGCACCTTGTTTTATAAAAAAAATAAAAAAAAAACATACTGACATTGGGAAAATTCTAAATCAAGTACGAAATCGAGTAGCAAGGCTCTCCATCTTAGATACTGCACTCGATTGCGCTCTTTTGAAGGACACTTATGTGAAAGATTACAAAATCCCTTTCACGGAAAAACCGCTGAATGGATTTTAATAAAACTTTACAATAATACAGTTTATACATCACAATAGCACATAAACTATAAATCATAAAGATATTGTGTGAATTGTCCAAAATATAACGATAAATGACAAGTACTTATGTAGGAGAAAATTTTGCCATGTGCAAGCTATTCTGGCATGCGCTAGTACATAATATATGTAGGTTTCAACTCTACACTAGGGCATGCTAAAAATGAGATATAGATTGCACATACACTTACCGGAATCTGGACTCAGCATCGCTCTCACTACCCTTGCCATGTCCATGCCCACTGCCAATGTTGGCTCAGCCGGTATAGACCCAGCATCTGAACCTCTTTCCGGGATGGATGCTGCAGGCAGGGTTGACAGGGGCGGAGGAGGGTAGGCCTCACGAAGAGCTTGGGTATGCGCAACCCATGCACCTGTAATTGTAGATACTAGAGATTGCCTGGTGATCGAAATTCGGCCATAAATCTTTAAAGCTGTATACCAACATTGTTATATTTGACAATTAATATACATACGGTCGTCATGACTACGCTATGAATCTTGTAGTAAAATGTATACATGTGTGTATAAATCGTTTGGCATTGGTGTGCGTGTGGTTTTATTTTTATACATTAATTCAGAACATTTTATAGATATATTAGCATTCATACCTTCCTCTATATAAACTGTAATTGTGCCAAATTTCATACTCCTCCGTATGCTCAATTTTAGCAAAATGGCACCAAAAGTTTTTGCTTCGCATATTAAATAATAGAAACAATAGGTGTAAATAGAACTGATATAGTTCGGAACACCACCCTGCGTGCCATTACTGGGATGTTGGATGTAGGGAGGAAGTCAGCAAAGCTGTAGTGGGAATGGGCTGGGCATGTGGCTCGAATGGTTAAAACAAAATATTTTGTTACACTGACCCGTTTGATATTTGATTATCACTCAAATGTTAAATATATCAAGTCTTTAACTCAGGCATAGGGTTAGCACATAAAAACGGGTTTAAATAGATAGATAGCATTTTATCAGCAACAAAAATCCGTTTATATATTTCATGAGATTAAGCCGTCAAAGCTTATATCCAAATAGCTTGTTACCAAAATTTTCTATACGTACAAATTCAAATATTATAGAAATCTATTTTCATTGCTAGTATTTTACAATACTGCCAAGGAAAGCGCGACTCCGTTTGCGTAAAATTAGATTTAAAAAAATCCTTGATAACGTATAGCCTGCAGCCTTCCTCGATAAATGGGCTATCTAACACTGAAAGAACGTTTCAAATCGGACTAGTAGATCCCGATATTAGCGAGTTCAAGTAAACAAACAAACAAACTCTTCAGCTTTATATATTAGTACAGATTATAACAACTCAAAATATCTTACACATATTATCTTTGAAGAACAAAATCCATTTTAAAGAGAGCCTGAACCGTAGTAATTCAAGTGCCCGACGGGGAAATTTAGTCTCCACAAAATCTGTTTGGTATCTCAACTATATATGTATATACATATATATTCTTTTTTTTTTAAATTAAGAAGCGGAATCGACAGCCGTTGTATTGCCTGAATATTGGCTCGTCTGCTTTTACCTAATTGGTTAATTAACCAATCTGCTTTATGTCCTCTACATGGAACGTGACACTGGCCGAATGTTTTACTATATAACAATATTTCGAACATCATTAAATTTGAAGTACTCTGAAGCAGCGACCAAATCTACATATTTTGTATTTCTTAATCATTCCTTTAAGTTTTCCTTTCTTTATTTGCTTCTTAACCTTCCCTGAAATGAAGCGAATATATTAACACATTTTGTCTGTCTATCTATTTGTTTCGAGTAGTCTTTGACTAGCCCGTTGGCGCTGTGGGCAGTAACGCTGCCGCTCCGGTGGTCGTGGGTTCGATTTCCGCCTCGAGTTTAGATGTATTTATATGTATGTATTTATATATTTCTTTGTCGTTTTCGTTGTCTACCTTAGGAACAGACGTCCATGTCTCATATAGTCCTGTATATATTTATTATTTATTTATATAGAGACAAATTATTTCCTTTTTATTAGAGAGGCTATGTTCTATACTAACTAGTACATTCTTCGAAGAAGACCCAGTTTTTTATTTCCATAAACCCTCGTTTCTCGTCCAGTAATTGCAAAAAATAGAAATAGTCCTGTATATATTTTAGATTTTTATATATATACATTATAACGAATACGGATCTAGTATCCTTCCAGAAATGTATCTAGTATCTTTCCAGAAATTGAAGTAATGTCCTTGTGTTTTTGAAAAACATTTAATCTTCCAATCGGGTATAATCAAATTCGAGCAAATTCGGTTGATACAAAGGCGGGCGCCATCTAGTTTGCTTTGGTGTAACCTTTTCCACTTGACATCATTGCCATCTTGTTATGTAGCAGCCGCTACATATAGTTTGTCTTCGTTTTAAAAGCCTCTAGTTTAATTTGGAAGTTTAGCTCGTTTTCTTTGTGATATATATATTGTATTATTGCAGTGCGTTAGCCTAATAGAGTTGACTTTCTTTCTTACGTTGATAATTAAATTAATAAGTGAAACATATTCAATACTTAAAAATTATTTTATAACGCACTTTATATTCTGTCTAAAATAATGTTATAATCTTTCTTATATCCGAAAAAATGTAAGGAAACTAAGTATCATACAATATAGTATTAGGTAGGCAATAGCATTTGCTATTCTATGCATTATTATGTTGTGCTATGTACAGCTCGCCTCGAATCATGAAGTCCTAGTGCGTAACTTTTTAAGCCATAATAGGCATCGCTTGTAGACTTCTTCTCACGTATGAAGGTTAACTTTTTCTGTTAATTTTTTACATTCTTCTTTGTAATAACTCCAGAATATTATGTAAGTATGCATTATTATCACTATATGTTTTAACAATACAATTATAATGAAGTTCTTATTACAGAAATAGGGCACTACCTGCTAGAACGAAAAGCTCAAAAAAATTATACCTGTTTACGGTTCCAGTAGTAGTGGTTGTCCCACATCGCGACAATGAGAAGGGTGATCCGACATATGTCTGTTACAGAACCGTATCCGAGCAATAAAGCATACCCTTAATTAAAGGTTCTTCCATTTTACAGCTGGAATTTCATGTCAAACAATATATGTAGGTATAACCTTGTGAAGTTTGAAGTATTAGTTATTAGACTAATGAATTAATCCTCGGATTATATCAACAAATTGCTTAATGGAGATCCATATATGCATACACTGAAGAAAACAATGTATGATGATATTATACTAGCAAAGCCCGCGATGTCGTCCGCTTAAAATTAGGTGAAAAAAAAATAGATTCAGTTATAGCGTGATGATAATATATATTCTATAGCCTTCTTCGATAAATGACCTTTAAAATTTTCCAAATCAGACCTGTAGTTCCTGAGATAAGCGTGTTCAAACAGGCAAACAAACAAACTATTCAGCTTTATATATTAGTATAGGTTTACGATACAGGTTCTCGTTAAATACGATACGAATTCTCTAAAATCAACATCAATTAAAAATAAATCGAGCGCATGCGAGTTAGACACGCGCACTAAGGGTTCCGTACCATCACGTAATATTTAACCAGGTTATTTTAAAATTTAAATACTTTCATAAGATTTCTTTTCATTTGATAAAGTTATCTCTAAACTTGTTTGTGATGTAAGTACAAATTTAAGGTTTTCAATTTTTTTTATATATGTACTACAAAAGAGCGCGCCGGTTACAATAGCTTCTTGCCAAATTCCGTGTTTCTTGGTCAACGGGAAGGTCAGTAGGCACTTTGCTGCCTGTTGCCTGTTCGTTTGCCCCTTATAACATTAAAAAAAATCCTTAAACCCTTTGATTGTAATTATAATAAAATAAATCAAGCTCAATAGATAACGACATTCATCTGTCAAGATTGAAAGAACATTAGATAGTGATGATAAAAGAACTAGTGATATTATAAGAGCTGTTAAACCATTATTGTTTTTCTTATGTGTTCAGGGGGCCCCTGTTTGTCAGACATATGTTCCATCTCATCCACAAAAACAATGACCGGAACATTGCCTACAGACCGGTAAACATATTTCCCTTCAGATCCTTGGACTCCTGCCAGAATTTATTGATTTTACTATGAATGCCGACGAACTTGGAGAAATTACGTATTCAGGACAACGTATTAAGAAATAATATTTTTGCAAGGGATCTAATAAGACTGACTGTTTTATTTATTTATTATTCAATAGAAGATAAATAAAAGTGGAGAAGGCGTAGTTATTCAATGGCCGGCATTTGAGTTCATCGCTAGGTTAAGCAGTTCTTACGCGATACCATTCAAATATTGGATTTCAAATATCGGACCTCTTGGGTGATTTGGAAGGCATGTGGGACAGGTGGATTTCAAATATCCGACTGTGTGTTTTGGAAGGCACGTAAACCTGTGGGTCCTGATTTATGTCAGTGTGATATCAGTCATTGCAGAGGTTGTGGGGATTCCGGGGATGACCATGAGTCGATCATCTTAACTCGCCTCATAGCTATCACTCAGTAATTTAAGCGGACCGTGATACTAGACTGGGACAACAGTAATTAAAAGATTGCAACAAAATTCGAAACAGTACTGCCTATTAGCTATTATCTATGTTGGAAGATTGGTTGCAATAATTTCGCTTACCGATATCAACAAACCCTAAACCCATCCATCACGCAGACGTTTTAATTCCGTTATGTAAGACAGAGTTAAGCGTTAGATGTAAATGGTTAAAGGCAATGATCAAGGTAAAGTAATTTTTGGAACTGATCCTCAGTTATTCAAATTGGGCTGGGTAAAAGTAGGACTTTATGACTGCTCTCAATTATTTGCCGTAGTAGTGCATATCAGCCTGGGGACGTCCACTGCCTCCATTAATCTCCACGAATGGCGAAGTTGTGCCACTTGTGACCAGCGACAATACTTATTACAAATAATTATTTTTCATGTCATTCTTGTTTCAGCTAGCAAACGGTACAAACCTTTTGTGAAGTCATAACGCTTACCTCTTTTAATAAGAAAGACTACCTACGAGGTTCTTGTTGGTTCCTCTCGTGGTTCAACTTGTTTGAACCAGTAAAAGTAAGAGTGGAATGAAATACTTTTATTAAAAAGCCAAACTGACTTTCAATTAGAGGTAGCGCCACGCTTGTAGCCGAATTGGGCCGGCGCGTCCTGGTACCAGTACCTCTTTCTCACATGAGATAAAACTAACTCACGCAAGCGAAGTTTCTACTTACGATCACTATATATAGACTTTCCGACGAACAACTGTCGGCGAGGTGCGGCCGCCCCGGGCAACTCCAACAAGCCCGGACTCGAAAACCTCTCACCTTGGTGTACCTTTCCCACATATTCCATTGAAGAGCGTATTACACACTCTTCAAAGGCGTGATGTAAGCCCGTTACATCTCAATATTCCGATAATATTAAAGCAAGCGGAGCCATTGTGCTTATGGTCAATATAGCATTGTATATACCATACGAGAGTATTGATATATCTGCGCTATTCATGCTGTTTAATCGGTTTAAGGCGATTACTGCAGAATATGGGTTCGAATACAGGTGGGTCAGATTTAGTTTCAGTGAGGCTATACGATCAGGAATGGTTAGAATGTCTGTAAACTAGAATTAAAATGTTTTATGACTGATAAAAGCATATCGATGGTCCCTATTAATATGGAACATGAAAGTTTCATTTTAATAGGGTTTTTATTAGATATTGGGTATGTAAAAGTAATGTAAATTCAGTTAAGTAAATAAATAAACTCTTTATTATCTCCTTTTCGATGATTGATGCCTATCCTTATACCCATAAGCGGAAGGTCATTACAAAATCTCAATAACAACGGGACGTACACAATTGAAATAGACGAAAGAGGTGGTATACAGTTATTAGACATGCGCTAAGAAAGGATTTATCGATAGGGTCATAAATTCTTTCCCGTACGTTTACGTGAAATAAGTCACAGGAAACAGCTAGTACCTATATAATTGAGAGAGACGAATTTCTTAGCATTCCACGGATTCACCGTGCGGGTACCGGGTCCATCGCGTTGCAGAGGAATTAACCCTAGCAGTGCCCGGGACTTGTGACCCAGGTGTAGGTTTAAGAGTTTTACCTTCACTGCCAGTGTTCCCTCCCTTTCCTAGCCAAATACGGTAAAAAAAAAAGATAAATGATAACAAACGTAACATTAATTACAATTTAGAAACAATGGAAATTCAAAATGGTTGTAGCATTGTTAATTCGGAATCCTGTTTTGCCAAAGACGAGGTGAACGTTTCTACCAAATATCGTTTCAATTGTAGCCTTTGTAAGGGTTACGGTCTGGGTAGGGAACACTGATTCTACCCTTGTCAACATTTCATGATTAATGCCACAGGAATTATTCCGGATCCATCGACTTACGTTCCAACATTTATCATTCGACTTTATAAATTTTTCAGACTCTTCTCTTTTTTTTAAATATCCTATACTGGCCTATACTGGGCAAAGGCCTCCCCTTTTTCCAACCTCATCTTCCTTTCCTGAACCACTTGAATCCATTTCTTTCCCGCAAAGGCGTCCAAGTCGTCAGGCCAGCTGTTCCTCGGCCTAATTGATCTACGGCGTCCATGCTATTAAAAAAAGAAAATAATTTCGATATTCAACGTCCGGTCTCCCGCGTGACAGGCGGGGATACTTACCACTATACTACCGAGGACTGTATCAAGAATGTCGAAATACCTCCTCTTATTAAAATATTTTTTTCTATTAGAATAAAATTAAACGATGGGCCATGGGCACAAAAAACTGTCAGCCAAAATCTTTGATGTCACACATGGTCTGAAGGCGGGTTGGTATTTAGGACAGCGGATAAGCGCTCCTATCCAAATAGGGAATACCACCAATCTTCTGAAAACATTGCCGCCTCGCAATGATGACGAATTTTTGCTTCGATTTTTTTTTGTTAAATGTAATTTTTTGTTATTATTTAAGTTTAATTAGTTTTCATTTGTCAACATTTAAACGATATATATCGTGTTAATTTATTTGACACTGTAATTCTATAACGGAATACAACAGTTAATTTATGTTCAATAGCCCAACGCATTTACTCCTGTGATTTAAAAAAAAACTGACAGTACATATTTATTATCTGCATACGAGATCTGATGACCGTGAACTCGGTCTCAGGTCATGCATAAAGCCGGCTATTCACTCAGAAGATGCCTATAGATTGCCTTGTAGCGAATTATTTAGGGATCCGTAAGAAATCCAATTCCAGAAAAATACATACTTAAAATAAACCAGCATCATAACATATACATCAATAATTTTATGATACTACTGACATTCTGTTTTAAAGGCCTCCAAACACATGGCTAAAAAAAGAGTGGCAAGAACGTGTCAAGACACGCCTATATAAAGGGTTCCGTAATAAGTTTTTAGCATGTTCTGTTGCCGGAGCCAGACATAGCTTCATTTGAATGATCATTTCAATGATCAGGGGGTGTGGCCGGGGACTTTGAGTAGCTGCGCAAAGTTTTGTAGAACTTTGTAGTGTTCAAGGACAAAAATGTACAAAGACTTTGAGCTATGTCTGGCTCCGGCATATCCACAAGGAGAACTAAAGTCTCTACGTCTTATAGTTTTAAATCCTAGAGGGTACCATCTTGTGGGCGGACAGGGCGAAACTATTAGAATTCCTAGTAGGGCTACGGAACCCTAAAAATAAAAAATATTCCTTAACTCGTTTATTATTAAGGAGGTCTTCATGCAAATGGCGTTTAAAAAATACATTACATGTCAGACCTTGAGGATAAATTTTGCCTCAAGCGTAATGTACACGAGCGGTATTGGATGGGTAATTGGATGGCAATATTTTGTCGCGTAACTTAATGGTGGTTGCGCAAGCGCCTGGCCGTGACCTCGGATCTCGCTGGGGCGTATAACCGGCCAGCATTTGCATGCGGCATACAGTATTGAAGGTTTAAAAAACGATGTTTATATTTAAAAATAGAATATTGTATTAGTAATAGTTTATCTACTCTACTTCCTAGCGTTATCCCGGTTAAGTACCAGGGTCCGCTTAGATTGCAGAGGATTTGGCTGTGGGGCGAGTTGTAACCAGCGAGTTAGAAACCGTAATTTCAGTAATATTGTTTAATTTTTAGGGTTTTAATGCACGGAACCCTAATTAACTAGCTAAAAGCAAGAAAAAAGACAAAAAAAGCTAAAAGCAAAGTAACCTATGTTATTACTTGTACAATGTCTATCTAGCTTTAACTATGTACCTATCTCTAGCTATCTACCAGTAAAAATCCCATCCAAAGCGTTCCATGCGGTTTCGTAGATTTCGCGAAACAGACAGACAGACAGACAAAGATGTTTTAACTTACCGCTCTTGCTATAAGTATGGTATATTTTTTACTTATTGCATATACAGTCTTAAAATAATCATTTAGACGTTATCAATCAATCTTCCATATTATTAATACGTATGTATATTATAATATAAACCCGCTTTGTATTCAATGATATAAAAGCCCCTGAACAACCAGACCTACGGTATTTTGTTACAGCTGAAATTTTATCAGCACATGCTCCCAGTACAGGTAAGAACAATGGCCCATTATGAAGTTTGAGTGGTCGTGGCTTTGGCAAGTCCGCGGCACAAGAAGTGAGAGAAATGTAAATTCCTTCCTCCACTCGCTTCGACGCTCGGAGGCGTCAACCTACTTACGTCCGATAACTCCTCCAAACACGGTTGTTTTCACACCATAATGTTAAATAAATAATAACTTTGTTTATATTCTCTCAGAACTCAAAATTAATCCAACCGATATGCGAAAATCTTGTTGTAACCTCCAATAGTGCACTTAGTTACGTATATATATAGGACAAGAGACTACTGGAGCGTCTACAGATTTTAAAATAAACTTTTACTATTGTTTAAAATTAAAATATAATATAAATCATAGTGATTTGAAGTCAATTTAAAAGAATTTATCGACTCCCTCATTTGGCTGCGGCGTCACGCGCGCGTCGTTTTTTTATAAATTGAATTACCGTATAGGAATTAGAAGTTAGGTTGCTGTTATATTAAAAGGAGTAAGAGGTTTTTGTGGAGCTTAATATTTATGAAGTATATGGTATGTTAAATATTTTACAACGTACCTTCTAGTTAAGGTAGAGGTTTCAAAAGGAACGAAATCGAGTATTACACTAAGCACCTTACGTCTTTTAGTCTGAAATCCTACCTGTTGAAATGTGTTTCGGGCTGTGGCCCGAAAGCATTATACACATATCGTGTAGTCATCGCGTTGGTAAACATAGTAGCTAGGAATCCTTGGGTTGGGGAGCAATGTGCGATTTATATAGATATGCGTTATTTGGCTGGCTGTCCATAGTCAGGTTTTTTTTATTCTCTTCATTGCACAATAAAAATAAAAAATATTGTACAACCAGGTGAGCTTAATGGTAAAAGTATTTTCGGACACATTACCTAACCACGGACGTACAAGAAAAAAAAAGTGCAACAAAATATTTAAAAAAGAAAAACTTACCCATAGTTTTGTGTTCTATTTCAAACACGTAGTCTAGTCGTTGATAAAGTATTGTATGCAACGGTGTATAACTAGGTCAAAAAAGGCTCGTGGTGTCTCTCTTTGCGTTGCTTGTCAAGGCTCGCATCGCAACTTAAGCAACTCGCCTTTTTTGAACCCTCCTAGGCAACTGTTACATAACATATTATAACAAAACGCCAAACACAATAACAGTAGTTTTATCATTTATGACTCTGCATTGTTTTGGACTGCGCGAAAAACCAAGACAACCTACATATACCGTGAAAACTTACAGAAATACGCACTCATTACGAAAAACACATTCCGAAAAAATAATACATCTTGGAAAGAACAGAACACACCCATTGTCTTAAAAAAGACTGAAAACGTTTCTGTGAGTGCTGTTTTTTACGGGCTTCGGTATTCGCTTATAATCGGAAATACCGTCTGTCGTTTACCCCTTTGTTTTTAGAGGAAACATAATTTACATAATGCACACATACACACTAATTTCCTCTGATCATCAGATTTCTGGAGAAAGTAAGAAAAAAGGAAAGAATTAGTCGTACCATACGTAATACTCTTAATAAAATTAAGTTAAGTAATAAATGTACGGTTTACTAACCTTGTTAAAGTTAAATTTAGGTTACACAAAGTCTTAAAGCTAAAAAGTACATCCAAATTCCCCTTATAAGAATGTAATATAAAGTTTAACTTTAACACTAATTAAAACTTTAACAATATACTAAGCAATGGAAATATGAAAATACTAATTTCATAACAGTCGCAGTACAATTTTAGTTTGAAGTTAAAAATGACATTAAAGATTTTAAATTTAAGTCTCACATCAAATCATATTTTTGCGAATTTGGGTTTTTACACTAGGTCTTATAGCTGAAAGAGTACAGCCAAAGTCCGCTTATAGCGTGCAATATAATATGTAACAAATTATATTGCACGCAAAAAAAGTTAATACTAATAAAAATATAAAATGAAATGTTATCCAGGAAGTTTCAAAAGAACCTTGTGTTTTCGATCCCGATACAGGTATGGAAGGGCCTTCGTGCGAGATAACATTATAAGAGTATTATAAATACAGAAAGAACTATACACGTTCTTCCAATATATACAATGGTGTAAATTTTATTATTTCTCTTTAATGTCACGAAAGGCATGAACCATTCACTTTAGAATAAAAACTAAATACACAACTCCGTTCATGAGAGTCACAACACAAAGGACAACCCAAAAATATGTCTAAATATTTCCTGTCTCACACAACAGTCTGTCTGCAAAGAGCGCTTGAAGTATTTTTATAAACCTATAAACTCAATCTTTACGTCATCTTTTAAACGGTCATAACCAATTCGCCGTAAACAAGAGAGGTAGCGCCATGCTTGTAGCCGAATTGGGCCGGCGCGTCCGGGTACCAGTACCTCTTTCTCACATGAGATCGGCTAACCAATTGGAGCCTCAATATCTCAACGGTTCAAGGGATAGACTGGATCCAATCGGTGCAAACCTTGACTCCGCTAGGATATTTTCCCACCTACTCCTAGCACAAGGTTTTAATTTAAGATTAGTAGGAGGAGAAACGGGAATATAAAAGTATGTAATACCCTCTTCCCAAATAAGAAAATACTTATTAATCATATTCGTTTTTCGTATCGTACTGTATTACAAGATTCTATATATTTAATAGATGAAGCTAAAACATTCGGTACCATTTCACGAAAATTGCGCGCACGGAGAAGTTTGAAATTTGGGACAATTATAGAACATATAGAGGAGGGTCTGTGACTGCTATAATATGCTTTATAGATATATTAAATTATTAAAATAAAACATC
The DNA here is from genome assembly GCA_024363005.1 of Charaxes varanes. Taxonomy (NCBI): domain Eukaryota; kingdom Metazoa; phylum Arthropoda; class Insecta; order Lepidoptera; family Nymphalidae; genus Charaxes; species Charaxes varanes. The sequence goes on along the minus strand of JANCMC010050420.1, from coordinate 5,860,679 downwards.
ACGTACATGATTTACTCACACTTGTATACATTATATTACATGATAATGTTAAAAAGTAACCATGACAACCACGATAGAATAACAATGTATTTTGTTAATTATGAAATTTAAAGTGAAGAATAAAAATTTTGCAGATAGCTTTATATAAGCATATGGTATGCAAATTTAAAGATTTGTGGACAAATTTTGTGTAAATTTTTATCCACTGAAATATTTAATATATTAGTAATATTTATATTCATTGACTGAAAAACTGCAGCCGTTTTAAAAGTAAATTAGCATAGAGGGTACAAATCAATACCTACTAAGTAATAGGTGAATACTAGTAAATGAGCCAATAATTGTATATAGCGTTTAGCGTCAATAATTGTATAGGCGCCAGTATTGATTTCTTGAGTACAGCTGTTGTTATATTTTACCTAAAGAAGCTATGTTAATTTCTTACGATTTACTCGTTTGCTTTCTCGTTTCCCACTCCCTTAAAAAGCGATAGCAATAAATAATTTTGAATATGGGCTACATAACATTGATATTTCTTTATCATCCAAAATTGGTCCATTTTTTTGTTACGTATATACAAAATATAATTTGTGATTCATTAAGTGAAGCGTTATGTTTTATCCGTCACAATAATACGTACATTAAAGTTCTTATTTGCATACACCTGTACGAGTAGGCCAGATCAAAGTTAGCGTTACCATAGTTTAACTAAAACGGAGTTCGAGATATAATTGGATCAGGTGCAGACTATATTTAGCGTAGTGAAATATACACATAAGAGTAGAAGAGTGTCGGGTGCGATGTAGTCGCGTCTCCCTGGTACGGCGGGGTGGGCGTGGGCCGGGCGGTGCGGCTCGCGGAAAGAACAGTGCGCGCGCGTCGATGCGGGCGCGTCGGGCGGCGAGCGCGCTCGGTGTCGAGACGGTCGCGGCGGTCGCGTATAATTAGCGGTGAGCCGTGGGAGGCGCGAGTGGCGGCGGGCGATGCGCCGCCCGCGCCCCTGATGATTTTCATCTATCTTATGGAACTATCTTGTGGAATATGGAACAAAATGACGTATCCCCCACCCCAACCGCAATCGCTTCGCACCCAGCGCGCACCCGCGCGCAATTCCCGCCGCGGTACCGCTTCGTAAAGAGCTCATGAGGAAGGATCCCGGAAGGGTTCGAAACTATTCGGGCAATCCCGATATAACATAAGCGTGAGTTTAAAAACCGTTTTATAATAAGTATGAATTCAGCTCATGAATATCTGAGTACTAAAATTTGAAATGAATACAAGGGTTCCTGGCTTTGTAAGTTGGATAACTCCAAAGTTACAAAGATATAACCTTTCCTCGTATAAACATGTAAGTTATCTCGTCTCGAAAAAAAGCACGACACTTTGGGTATGTATATCATAAGAATAGGTACATTATGTGATTTTCTTTTCTTTCTTTTTATTAATACTTACAGAAACAGGAGCAATTTCTTTTTCAAATGCGATTCCTTGTGACTTCTCACGCGGGTAGCCGTCAACCAAGAAGCCTTTTGCCTCACCCGCCTTTGCAACCATCGCTTCTTTCAGCAGGTCTAGGACCACCTCATTGGGGACTAGTTCACCTGAAAGTGGAAGATTTTATTTATAACTCCAGTGGTTTTCCACATTGGATAAACTTCAAAACTTAGTATCACTTCTGTTGTTTTTGCCCGTTATGGTCCTAAACCACGGTTAAGGTCTATATAGTTAAAAATCCAGGCTTGTTGCCAAATTAGAAGTCTTTCTTTTGTAAATTGAGATGGCCAAAAAAGCTTTGATAAACAAAGAAGGTAAACATTGGACCGGGACAAGTGGAGGCAGATTATCCAAAAGAGAGGGTCTTTTAATCATGATCCTCAGTAATTAGAGAACGAATAAAGAAGAAGAAATAAGAAGGGAAGTCCACCACCTGATCTCTTTATTGCTAATTATCTGGTAATTTGATCGAACTAGGAGCATCGTAAGCACATCTAGCAAGCAAGTGTAGCACCGGAACATTCGTACAACAGTTAAGTTTTTTAGGGTTATCATCAGCTGCGGGAAATCTTCCAACTGGTCATACTTTGCTCTGGCAAGTCTGGAAGTGCAAGTGGCAAGTGTAAACTGTTTAGGTTGGTGTTTACGAACGATACCAAGATGGGCTGTCTATGTGGTGCAAACGATGTCCTAACTTATTTAGTGCCCCGTATGCCTTAGCACGTGCACTCAGTAAGTTTTAATTGCTGCATTAGATAAAGCAATTAATGTGTAACCCAACAATTAATGAAGATCAGATGTTTGGCGTTTAAACAATAAGAATAAGCAGAATAGAAACCACCAAAATTACTTGTATAGGCTAATTTAACATTACCAACCCCTTTCCATGATAGCGGTGAGGGTCTTCGCCCTTTCTGAACCACTTTTCACCTCCGCACGCAGCAGGTCTCCAGTAGAAAGGTGAGTAAAGCCATACTTGGCAATGATTTTTTCACACTGTGTACCCTTGCCAGAGCCCCATCCCCACTCCGCAGTTGAACGTCCTCAGCATTTCGAAATCCGACACTCTTCCTGTGAATTTAATATCAAAAATGTTAAGACAGTCGAAGATTATGATGAACCGGGTACCTTGCGGGGTAACGCGGGTATCAGTCCATCCCTTCTGCCGTTGATCTGCAATATTTTCATTTTTGTAACTCACCTTTAGCTTGTAACCATCCGAAAATGGGTTTGATTTTGAACTTGTTAGCGTCCAGTTTGACTTTGACGCCGGCCGGCAGGATCCTTGGTATGTTTTCCAGGAGGCCCCCTCCGGTGATGTGTGCGAGGCCCTTGATAAGGCCCTTCTTAATGGCGGGGAGGAGGGCCTTCACGTAGATGCCGGTGGGTTCGAGGAACTCCTCGCCGAAGGTCTTGTTCGACGTGCTGAAGGGAGCCTTGTCGTGGAAACTGGTCAAAAATAGATTGATTTATATAAGTAACAATATTAAATGAGCCAAAATTGCGAAAATTTTGGCTACAGGATACGAATTTGCACCTTCTGGAATGTGGCTGCTAGCCTGGTATTTGCAAATTTCTTCATATACATATAAATGAAAGAAAGAAAGAAAAATTAAAGTTATAATTAAAAATTTACTCAACATCAATATTTTATTCTTTTATAATTTTTCGACTGCATTAAAGCAAGAAAACTGTTACATATATACTAAATTGAAATAAATATATATGATTCCTATGGTTCCATTTAGATCTGTCCTAGAGCAATACCAGTCAGTTATTCTTGAATTTTTCAAGCTCGCGATGACAATAATGACTAACCTATGTCCAGTTTCGGCCATGATTTTCTGCACCAGGCTGTACCCGTTGCTGTGCACACCTGTCGAGGGAAGAGCCAGCACGACATCACCCCCCACTGGCCAGGTCCATTGGGATTCTTCCCCATCAGCCAGTTAGTGAAACAGTGCACGTAGGTTCCGTAGTCTAGGATTAGATAGCTATTCTGTAAAAACAAGATTTCACAGTTATAGTTTTTTACGATAACATTAAAAAAATAGAAGTACTAGGAAATAAGTACGACCGCTAGATAAAGTTAATCTAACGTTCTATATAATATCCACAATATAGAACTATATCGTTATAGCGTTTGGTATAATTGTAATGTATTTTTAATAGTACAATTAAACCCTACATATTGTGGCACTGATAGGTTAGTACTAACCTAAATAATCTATCTTCCGTTTAAAAAAAAAAAATGACTTTAAATTGTCATACTTGGACCAAATAAACAAATATATACAGTACCATGTGACACACGGACGTCTGTTCCTAAGTTAGACAACTTAATGCCTGTGTTATAGGTAACAGACGCTTGTTATACACAAATATATATATTTTTTGTAGAAATATATAAAAATATTCATATTTATAACACACCCAGACTCGAGGCGGGAATCGAACCCACGATTCCCCTGTACTTTTTGTTGTCAACTGTAATCTGTTTCTATTTGTGTGCAATAAAGAATTTATTATTATTATTATTATTATACCTAAAAAGAAATCCTAACATTCTTCATTTAAATGGTTTATGACCACGGTGAACGTGCCAAATGGAAAAAGAACTATTCCAGTTTGAGAGTAAGTAGAGGTTTGTAACGATACATGATGGCAATAAGGCGTCTCTCATTTATACGTGAAGCAACTTTCCGGTGCCATTTTAAGCAAATTGTACGGACGAAAGAGTATGAAATTTGGCATAATTATAGTTTATATACAGAATGGTGTGCAAATTATAATATCTTTTTTTAACATATGCATTATTATTAAATTAAATTATTTAAATAAGACATCACGCACACCAGTGTCAAATGTTTAGTTTATACACACTTAGAAACATTTTAATAAAAGATTGTGTCTAAGCGTATACGACGGCAGTATGTATATTAACTGTCAAATGTCGTTCTACAAAGAATTAAAATTTTGTATATGGTTTTAATTCTTTAAATAATTTAATAAGATATTTTTCGCGAAACAAATTATTCTAATAATAATTCAAACAATTTCCAAACTCAAGATTAGTAATGGGCACCTCTCAAAACGCCGTCTACTCAGTCACTTGGCATTAAGGTTCTGTTTTTAGCTTGTACCAATAAGTACAGAACACAGTACCAAAGTGCCACTCACGCTTGACCGAGCTCATTGTACACCAGGCGTGCTCTTTGCTCCGCATCTTGTGATCTGTCACGTAAAGTCGCTAAGCGTGACGAAATCGTGGCACGCCATGCGCTTACATGCGATTTCACGAAAATTTTAAAATAACTAGGCTACATGCACGGTTTTGCACGCATTGCAAAACAAATCCGTTTTTTTTGTAAATAAAATTACATTATTTCTTCTACTATAAGATAATAAGAGCGATGAATGGTTATAGCCCAATTAGTGGTTGGCATTTGAGGGGATCTTACCGCGGCCGGGTCATAGTTGGGTGACCCATTCTAAAACTGGTTTTCAATTATCCAACCTCGTACGTGTTTCTGAAGGCACGTAAAACAGTGGGTCCCGATTAATGTCACTGAATGATATTAGTCGTGAGATTGTAGAGATTGTGGGGCAAGACAGCAATCGGTCGTCTTAACTCGCCCCACAGACACCCTGGTACTAGACCGGGATAACGGTAGGAAGAAGAAGAAGCCCTACCAGAAGGATTTTAGACGTTTTGCCGGTTTTTGCGAAATATTTATGCACTTTTCTCGAAGGCTTCAAGTTCTGTAGGAAACATGGGAAGTGGCAACTGGATCTACCAACATTCATATTTTTGCGAGGCAAGAAATCAAAGCGCGCAGTTTTGCTCAACGAGGTTATGGGAATGATATTTGGTAGGTTAATAAATTTAATGTTCATAATAAAAGGATCTTGATACCGCTCCGGGCGACTAAATTCCCTCTTTGTCTGAGGTTAATGGTTCAATAATGTGTACGGATTCAACAGACAAGGGCCAGAAGTGCTTTTGACATTATTTATTTCTTAATATTCCTTAAGATTTGTGATTTTTGGCTCATATGGACCCGCAATGGTGGGCCTATATTACGACTTCCTGGATGCCCTCCAATTGCCGCCGACAACCCGGCAGGCCGAGGAAGAGGTGGCGCGACGATTTGGATACCATTGCGGGGAAGTTATGGATGAGATTGGCCCAAGAAAGAGGAAGGGGAGGCCTTTGCCCAGCAGTGGGACACAACAGGCTAATAAAAAATTCATTAAGATATTACATGTTATTATTAGATTTAGTTGTTTTATACTTAGTATGCACGTGCATATTTATTTTTATTTATGTTCCTTGTATTGCCTACTTCTCCGATTTCTTCCTTTTTCCCATTTGCAAGCCAGTTTGTCTGGTAGAGATCGCTAGTTAGCGATAAGGCCGCCTGATTGTACTATTCTCCAATATGCATTTATTGTATGATTAATGTTTTCATTCATTCATTCATTCATATAAGAGTGGAATTGCCTAGCTAAAATAGAAAAGATAGCACGGAAAAGCTTTTATTTTTGCTCCTGACTGCTTTAAAATGCACAACCAAAAAAACTGCCTCTTCGGCTACTCTTATTCTAACTGTATTCTATAAATATATATTTTTTTCTATTTTTATTTAGAGACTATTATGTCCACGAATAAATAAACCTGAAATGTCTTTTTGTAACGAAGAAATTATTTTTTTTACTAAGCCATGTAACTATATATATACGATACCTATAACAAAAAACACAAATTAAAACATTTTTATCTGTCTTTTCGTTTGTTTATTTCGGGTAATATACGAAACGGCTGGACCGATATCAATGAGACTTTCACTGGCAGATAGCTAATGTTACAAGGAATAACATAGGCCACTTTACTTTTAGAAAAGTAATTACAGTTGCGCACAAACAAATGTAAAGTGAAAATTTAAGAAAATCGAATGAAAACCCTCATTTAACCTAATCACGCGGACGAATAAATAAATCTTTAAAGATAGATTGTAATTTAGGAAATATCTGACGTTCACTGTCTTGAAAGGACAAAAAATCTGCCAGTAGACACGATAGATTAAATTCACGATAAAAAGTTGCCATTGACCTTGTATGAAATTCCTGCTTCACTGACTTGGCACTGGCGTAATAATGGCATAATACTGGCAAAAAGTGCAGCGGTGTCTTTCATTATATAAAAGGACATACCAAAAGTTCATTACCGGTATCACTTTTAATACAACTCTTACAGCTAGATTCTAGAACGTTCGAACTGATTTTTTTTTTGATTAGAGGTAGCGCCATGCTTGTAGCCGAATTGGGCCGGCGCGTCCGGGTACCAGTACCTATTTCTCACATGAGATCCTACAAAAATTCATATTTCCTAATAAATTCAAGAATTTAAATAATTCATCGAAAAAAGCCATCCATTGCCTCCATTAAAAATAGTCATTTTAAAAATGCGATTCAGGAAGGAAATTATTAGAATAGTTAGTACCATCGGCGTGCCGTGTTCAGTTCTTGCGTAAAGTTGGATCTTCACCTGGCTTCATCTTTGGTAAGGAATACAATAACTGAACACAATCCACTGTCGCGTTAGGTTAAACCTGTAAAGTTGATGTTAAAAATTTGAATAAATGATTTGAATTTGAATAATAATTACCACCCTTATAGCAATATAGACAAGCGGTTATATAGAAAACTTATAATTTTTTTGGAAGTTTGGCAGTAAAGGTCTGTATACTGCTACGATATAAGCAATACTTGTATGTATATAGTTAATGATAGTTTTATTAGAATGAAAACAAACGCTCTCTATATAATTAATAATATATACTGCCCAAAATAAATTATTGCGAACCAATGTTAAAAACGAATATCCATACTGAATTCTTTATTGCATTTTTTGATTTATCACATCGAAAGCGCCCGTTTCAGTTGTCACAATGATTTCGGGCGTCCATTACATACTTAAATATAACCTGTTTGAATTCCAATACATCAATCTTATTCAGAAATCACGCGGGACCCTACCAGCAATAATACGAACGAATGCTCATGCTAACTGGAATTCTAGTGTATTTTGTTAAACGTTCTTTGTGTCGAAGTTATTAATTTTTCCGAATCAGCAGGAGTAAATCATTATCCAAAACGACAGACATGTGTACGACTAGACAGTAGATTCTTACAGGGCACGGGGGGGTATTAGATATATCTATGTATATAAAATCCTCCTCACCCCCATGGCTACATAAGACTACAACATGTTTGGTGTTTTTGAAAGGATTAAGGTCACATTGATTAATTAGTTATAATTAAAATGACATTATCAGTTTCTTTAGCGGAAGATTCCTGTTTGTACTAGCAATAATCGCTAACAAAATGACTCGTTAGTTTGTATGTAAGCAGATAGGAGAGAGTTACGTGAAGTTACCTGCTTGGTGCATACATTGTACTCACATAAAACTTAATGTAATGACGCTTCCGTATAATCACTGCAGACTTGCATATATTTACAGGATTACACATAAAGTATACTTACAAAAGAACTTTGTTGTACTCTATTCAAAGAAACTTTGTTCTTTCGTAATTCTTTTCTACTCACACAACACACTTATAAGCCGTATTTCTTTAATACCATTGGAATACTTTTTATAGTTATATCGGTATAGATTTGTCTAAAGGGTTTAGGTTTTTATATTGTATATGTTGGGGATCTGTTCTCTAACTGGGTTAGGCAATCAAATAACACTGAACTTTTCTTATTCTTCATGGACGTATATTTACAAGCACAATTTTTTCTCTGGATACAATCACCCTCCTACTAAGCTTAAATTAAAAGCTTGTATTAGGAGTGGGTGCGACAATACCCCAACAGCGGCGGGGTTTGAACCGGGTACCTTGCGGATTTCAGTCCATACCTTATACCGTTGAGCTATTGAGGCTCTTAATATACGTACATATACAAATTTAATGCTTTTAGTATTAGTTGCACAGTTTGAAAATGTACTAAAGAGTAAGAAAGTAAAACGCCGATGGCAAAAGGCATTGTGCTTACGGTGTCTTAAATCGATTGATCCACGGCGTGACCTAGAAAACTGTTTACTTCCGAGGAATTCGTCAGTACATTATTTTGTAGAGCAGTGCTTCCCAACCTTATACGTTTTTTTTAATTAGCCTATAATGTCCCACTGCTGGGCAAAGGCCTCCCCCTTTTCTAACCACACCTTCCTTTCCTGACTCACCTGAATCCACTTCTTTGTAGAATTATTTAAGATAAACATTTCCTTCATACACTATATGTGTAACTTTAAAAGTTTTTGCAGTGCACGCCAAAATAGCTCGCAGATGGCAGAATATTCTCCTACTTGACATTTATCGTTATATTTTAGGCAATTCAGCGTATGGGTCATTCTGATGTATAAACTGCATTATTTTAAAGTTTTATTAGAATCCATTCAGTCCTCTTTCCGTGAGAGGTTGTCAAACATACATCCAGACATTTATACATCCATGTGTACAAGCTTTCGCCTTTATAATATTAGTAAGAATTAGGATTTGTATATCGAAGGTTTTTAAAGAATTCTTTAAAGTATGTATTATATTTTTAAATAGTCTTTTATAGAGATAGAAGATAGTTGTGATACATCCAGTTGCACCTTGATACAAATACAGATATTCTTCCAATTAATACCAATTTTCAAATTATATTACATAATATATTAGAACATGCAAAGCATACATCTTTTAGTGCCTGTATAATAAATTCAAAGATACTTGCATTTTTATAATAAAAACTTATAAGTATGTCGAAAGAACGCTTAAGTAACAACTTTATCTATTTAAGTGTAAATATGTAAGTCCTTATACTGCAGACTTACTAATTAATATATATATAATTCTCATGTCAAAGTGTCTGTTGCCGAACTCTTCGGAAACTGCTTGACCGATTCTTATAAAAATTTTTGTTCTTATTTGATAGATCTGAGAATCGGTCTTTAACTATCTCTAAAACCGCTAAGTGATAAGTGTGGCCCACGCGAACAAAGTCGCAGGGTACAGCTAATAATTTATATTTCTCTAAAATCTATCTCCAATTTATTTATTTATTATTACATGAAGAAATATCTTTATCTTTATACAATTTGACATAACACCAAGTTTTTATAACAACGGCTGTGCATATTTTCATACGACAATTAAATTACGATGATGGGAGACATATGTATTTCGTTCATGTGCTATCAGGTAAAAAATTATTATATATCCGACCTCTTCCGTGTTTCGGAAGGCACGTAAAACAGTGGGACCCGATTAATGTCACTTTGTGATATTAGTCGTAAGATTGTAAAGATCGTGGGGGTTCCGAGGATGACAATCGGTCATCTTAACTCGCCCCGCGGCCAAAATCCTCTGCAATCTAAGCGGATCCTGGTACTTAACCGGGATAACACTAGGAAGAAGAAGAAGAACTAATTTTAGGTATGCCCAATATTGCGAACCCCACAGACGCTGTCCTGCCTGAACGTTGGCTTTCTCACTGTTTACATTCTATTATCATATAACATTGTTCCCGTTCCCTTTCCTGTGCCGTACCGGTCCCGTTTCCATTTCTGTTCCTGTTACACGTTCTGTCATAAGGTTACATTAAAAAGTTTAAATTGTCAAAATCGCATTACAAATAATTTAATATGGTTGTTAACTATTTATTACTTCTAAAAATAACAAATACAACAAAAAAAGAATTAGCGAAATCGGCTAAGCCGTTCACGCGTGATGCCGTGACCTAGAGTAACAGGGATCCATTTATTATATATAGATTATGATAATAATCCAGTTATTATTTTTAAATAAAATAAAAACTACGTGGCCATTTGGAAAGTTTTCTCGAAAGTAAATACTTGAAACAATTATCGTACATTTCTCCTCTGTATATAAATAACGAGCACTGTTGCAAAAGCATACATTAAGACGTACCGTAAAAACTATTAAAGATCTCATCTTGAAGTAACTCCGAATTTATTTCAATTAGCTGTTGATTCTTATTTAGCGATACGATCTGGTTAAGCCAAAATTATTGGCGCACGCCCCGGGCGAGCGGGCGTCGAACATTCGTTATTTTCATCTGTAAATATTGGCTGCGTACGCGATTGTCTTACAATTTACCGCTCCACGAACAAATAATTGTTAGTGAGTCGCAGTTAATTCGGTTAGTGTGAATTGAAAATTTCACTTGATTAATCATGACGTGTACTTCGTATTGGTATTATATGCCGGAGCCAGGCATAGCTTCATTTGAATGATCACGTAGTGTGGCTGGGAACTTTGAATAGCTGTGCAAAGTTTTATAGTACTTGGTAGTATTCAAGGACAAAAATGTGCATACACTTTGAGGTATGTCTTCCTCCGGCATTACACATATTGTTGGTTTTGTAAATTTTCATATAACTAGAGATCGCCGCCTGGTCGTCATTCCGCCATAAATATGTAGAGTTAAGTACTATATGCTTATTTAAAACTGTATACACAATTCTAATTCTTTGTACAACAAAAATGTTACATTTGACAATTAATATACATACCGTCGTCATGACTTCGCTTTGAAACCATCTTATAGTAAAATATATACATGTGTGTGTAAATCGTTTGGCAAATGTGTGCGTGTGGTTTTATTTTAATAATTAATGAATAATGCATATTTAATAAAAATATTAGCATTTTCCCTCCTCTATATAACCTATCATTGTGCCAAATTTCATATTCTTCCGTCTGCGCAAATTTCGTAAAATGGTACCAAAACTTTTTGCTTCACATAATAATATATATATAAACTCGTCATTAAGGACCGGCAGCGCATCTGCTGACCTTCTGGTCGTGCAGATGTCCATGGGCGCCGGTAGGCACTTCTGTGCCTGCTGCCTGCTCGTCTGCTCCCTTGTAACATTAAAAAAAAAAAAATGGAAAATAATAAATTAATTAATAAAAACGATATTTCCTATATTTAGTAGTCCTTATAATGCTGCAGCCAGACATAGTTTCATTTGTTCTTCACAGGTTATGTGGCCGAGGACTTTGTGTAGCTGCGCAAAGTTTTGTAGAACTTTGTAGTGTTCAAGGACAAAAATTTACCAACACTTTGAGCTATGTCTGGCTCCGGCATGATGTTTTACACAAGTACAAACGGATTGCATGCTAAAAACTGTTACTAATATATTTGGTGAAAACCCAAATTTTATGTACTATATAACAGAGAAATAACTCCGTATTCAGAGAAAATATGCTGGTATATGTCAACAACTCATAAAGTGACTCGACAACACTTAAAGTGTTTCGTTGTTTTGACATTGTACCAAGTATAGCTATAGTTTATATAATTTTTCGTGTGTTTTTTGAAATACACAGCTGCTTAATCGAATGAATCACCAGAAGCACAAATTAACACTATTGTATTAGTTGAAAATCAGTGCCTACGGTTTACGAAGAATTTTTCTGAAACTAGCGACCCAGGTGCAATGTGATATGCATGTATTATCTACATATTAATAAGTGAAGAAAAAACCTTCGGTACCATTTTGCAAAAATTGCGAGCCTCGGGGAGTATGAAATTTGGCATAATTTTTGTTTAAATTGAGAATTGTGTGCTAACATATTTATACACTATATAATGTAAATATATATATATATTAATATCAAATGATTAATACCAATCTACACTCATGCATGATGTCAAACCGTAATAGTGCAAAGTGACAACCGTATGTTATATTAACTGTCAAATATATGTATATCGTACTAATTATGTGATACTCAGAAACATTTTTGGCCGAATTTCTGCCTGCCAGTGATATCTAGATCTAGCACAGTATTTTCCTGAGAGATATATAAACCTTCCTTTTGAATCACACAGCTTATAAATAAAATCCGCCTTCAGATCCGTTGAGTAGTTTAAAAGATCTCAGTGTACAAGAATAGGAAGCGACTTTGTTTTATACTATGTAATAATACTATAATTATTTTGTAATGTAATAATAAAAAACAAACTTGGTACTTTTGTCATCAAACAGCTCTACATAAGGGGCCAGAATCTCATCACACCAAAAATATGACAGCCTATAACACGGTGGTCTTATAACGTATTAATATTCAATTATATATATAATGTTATATTATACGCATTGGGGGCTGTACAAGCGTGTTGTACGAGAATAAACCTACCGTGTCATAGGGGGGATAACAGTATGAGCCATCAGTATGTCAACACTATATAAAAGAATCATTTTCACTATTATCCTTTCTAGGATTTATATTTAGCTGTCATATATTCCCGCACATTAAAAAGTCACTGAGTGTGAGATTGTAGAGATTGTGTGAGGTTACGTAGATGACGACAGACGACAATCAGTCATCTTATCTCGCCTCACGGTCACATCCTCTATAAGGGGACCCTGGTACAAGACCGGGATAGTTCTAGATAGAAGAAGACGTTCCCGCACATTGAACAATTACCAATAATAGATACAACTTTAGTTGCATTATTTTTTCTTCCAAATTAAATAGATAAATTGTATCCGTTCCTTATATCACGGGGTGAGATTTAGAAAGTGAAGGTTACGTAGAAATTCAGTATTACTTTATAAGACAGAATAGTTGGCGCCATGTAAGCCCATTCTATTCCCAATTTTATTTATAGCGTTACTGTTCTATGTACGCTCGATTCAGCGCTGAAATGTAATTACTCTAATCACGTTCGTGTACCGTTTTCTCAATGATTCTACGTCAGAACAATTAATTTGCAACTTTTATATGAGAAAATTTTTAAGTTCACGTAATAAAACTCTTCAAGCTTTCCTCTATCTCTTCAAGCTGACATACAATTATATGCCGAATGACTCTACCGCGAAACGAAGCCGAGTTTTGCATAAGTAAGACTATCATAGTAGACGGTTTTACGTTGTCCTGTCCGTAAGTAAATATCGATAAAAAGACAACCTAGATACAGACTGCAGCACCATCTGCCGGGCTGATTTGTGAATCTAAACCATCCAGGACGCCATCTACACGCATACAAAAAAAATCATTCAAATCGGTCCAGACATTTAGGAGGAGTTCAACGACACACACGTACAGCAGAATGATATATGTAAAGCTTTCTAAATAAGAGGTAAATTGACAGGCGAGTTAACTCAGTAACTGCAGACCAATACAACTAAGAGGCATCCAAAGCCACTAATAATATGAAATTTGGTCTCTTGTAATTAGAGAAATTCAAATAATATTTTATTCATGGAGACTTTTACAAGCTCTTTTGTATCGTCAAATATTTTAAAAGCTGCCACTGATTCAGAAGCGTCGAGCCACGAGAAGAATCAGCAAGAAAATTTCTTCTTCTTCTACGTAGCGTTATCCCGGTCTAGTACCAGGGTCCGCTTATATTTCAGGGACTGTGGGATGCGTTTGGATGACCGTCTACCATATGACTGCATCCCCTGAACCCATACAATCTCGACTAAAATCACTCTGTGATATACATAATCGAGACACGCTGTTTTTCATGCCTTCCGATACAGAAAGGAAGCCGGATTTGAAAACCAGTGTTAAAAGGGGTTATCCATAAATCTACCGGTCACGAAAAGAGCTGTTTAACGAAGCGATTGACTCAAATGCCAGCCATTGTTAAAGCTGCGACCTCAACAAATATAGGAATTATTTATTGTATATGATAAAAAAATGCTTCTAAATTCCAGTGACGTATTTAAGTGAAATCCAATAATCCGCAAGCACATGACAAATAGTTTCCACTGGGATGGGGAGGGTGAAGGGTGGGTTCTCGTTAGGGTGAGCAGACGGTGCACGCAGGTGTTCCCTTTACATTCCTACGTAATTGAACTTTTTCGTCGACCGCACGCCTCCGGTAGACTTATGTACTCCTGGTACATTCCGGCAGCTCTACCCGCTTTTGCACTAGTAATATAATCAAAATTCATTTATTCACATAGGTTTATTGATAAAGAACGGTGAAAGTAATTTTTTTTTGCGGAATTGTTGTACTAGAGATAGCTTTGTGGTCCAAATTCGGTCCAATTTGTCTAGAGCTACTTAAAGAGCGTGGTCGAAATTCGCCTCCAACGTTTTTGTGTACGACATATATTGTTCCATTCACACCAAACAAAAGTTTGACGATTAATATGACATACGTTGTCACGTTTACGCTTTGACATCATCCAATACATGTGTTAAATGGTGTAAATCTTTTGAAATCGGTGCGCGTGTGGTTTTATTTTAATAATATAATATATTAATATTGCACGTTATAAAAAATATTAGCATTCCCACGCCTTATTCCATAGGAACTACAATTGTACCAAATTTAATTATTCTCCGTCCGCGCAGTTTTCTTAAAATGGTAGGTACCTAAAGTTTTCCTTCACGTATTAATACATAAATATACAAGATTTTAATTCTTTGTACAACGACGTTGTTATATTTAACAATTAATATTTTTACCATCGCCATGTCTACGCTTTGACTCAAAATTATAGTAAATCGTATACATGTGTGTGTGTGAACCACCTAAAGCGTTTGGTATTGGTGTACGTGTGGTTTTATTTTAATATATTATTATCGCATGGTTTTATTTTAATACATACATTCGTACATTAGAATAGAGACGAATTTCTTAGCATTCCATGTATTCACCGTGCGGGTGCCGGGTCCACCGCGTTGCAGAGAAAGGAACCATACCAGTGCCCGGGACTTGTGACCCAGGTATAGGTTTAAGAGCGCGCTCTTTATAGGCACGAGATATATCTCATCTTCCTTATCATCAGCTGATGCGAAACGCTAACTATTGATGCATGATCTACGTCTAGGTGAAAATCAGGCTGGTGTTGCGAACTCGGTCAGTTCTTTTAACACCTAAAAAGTTCATATTGTTTGAAATTAATAAAAGTACAATATTTGAAAATCTACGCTTTCAATTGTTATAGTATATAATTTTTGTGTACAATTTTCAAATTATTAATGCAAGTATAAATTTGACAACTACTGATTGATATTCATCTGAGTGATTCTGCTAATAATGTTTGACTTTTTAGATTGGATTGGCCACTTTCTTCTTGATTAGCGAACCGGACGACTATGTGATCACTGGTTTCATGAACTATCTACCACTTCTATCATTGATCCTCTTTATTTTCTTTTATTGTTCAGGTAAGTATCGAAAATTAAGTCAACATTGGATAGTATTCATATCATCTGACTGGGCTTATATGTACGTATTCAGAATTAATGTCAGTTTTGAGATGAAGTTATATTGAAAACTTTTGGTGTGCCATATGTGCAAAGATCCGGGTTCGCGTCATTTATTGGAGTACCCCAAATCAATATTGCGGTTCTATTATACTGAAAAAGTGTGTAGGCACGCGAAACCCGTCGTCTACCTAGCGTTATCTTGGTCTAGTAACAGGGCCTGCTTAGATTACAGGGCATGTGACCGTGGGGCAAGTTAAGATGACAGACTACCGTCTAAGTCATGCCCGGGATCGCTACAATCTCACAAGTAATATCACTCAATGACATTAATTGGACCAACTGTTTTACGTGCCTTCCGAAATATAGAAGAGGTCGGATATTTGAAAAAAAAAACAGTGTAAGATTCGGTCACTCATCTATCACCCGGTCGCGGTAAAATCTACTAAATATAACGATCTCCCAAATACTTATTAAGCTACGACTTTTTCTACCCTTTTTGAAAATGATTGTACCTATTAATCTTTTAAGGTACCTCGCACGGTTGTCATGTAAAAAACAACATATAAATTGACCCACTTTTTTCGTTAGCCTATTGAGTCCCACTTCTGGGCTAAGGCCTCCCCCTTCTCAGTCTACAGTCATCTTTCCTGCATCAATCTAATCCACGACAATCCCGCAAAGGCATCGCAATCGTCCAGGATCATCGGCGGCCATTGTTAGACATCCAGGAAGTCGCAATATCCCCAACACGTTTGCGGATCTATTCAAGCCACATGCCCAGCCCCTTCCTACTCCAGATTTGCTAACATTGACACTACATACATCTTGGAACGTAAGTTTCTTAACGTGGCTTACGAAAATGACGCGTAACGCGATTTTGCAGAAATAGTCCCGAAATATATGCCGTATGCCATGTGAGAGTGTGCGTGTATGCACACGAGCAAGTGAATGTCCACTCGGGTACGCAACTTTCTCTCCCTTCGGCCCTTTTCCTGGTTTTCCAACATACGACCTCAGTACGTTCCAATTAATGTCACTGAGTGATATTAGTCGTGAGATTGTTGAGACTGGTTGATAGAATAGGCGTTACTTCTTTCTTTTCTTTTCTTCCTCTTTCAGTATAATCTGTATACGTTTTCTTTACCCCTACAAATTTACTCTAAATTGAAATTGTTTTTATACCATATAAATATCCATGAAAATATTACTTTAAATTAAACTTCCATTATTGCACGGGAAGTTTAAAAAAAAGAAGTTTTATATTCGCTAACAAAACAAATTCTGGTTCAAGAACGAGTACATAAACCATCTAATAATAGCCAGTATTACGTTCAGAAATCCAATATTCCCGCCCCTCGATATGGCCGTAAATTTCCCATACCAAGGCGGTATTTTATGCCTTTTGAAATGACGTTGACATTCTTTTGAAGCCGTGAGCATTGCCGTCGTTATTTATTTACGTTTAATTAAACTTGAATATAAAAGTCAAGGTTTGACCTGACCTCAGTATAAAATCCCTCCTGAGTTGGTTTTATTTAAATGAATGGGCACGAATAATAAGACCCATATGTGCTCGACTGAATTTTTCTCGCGAGAGTTCGTGGTTTAATTATCTCGATCTTTACAAACAAAATGCAATATATTATATTGAGAATAGTTCTTTTTTATTAATTTATAGAACATTTTTACAGTTTTTCATATTTACCAAAGATTACTAAAGTGAATCCACTTTGCCCTGGGGTTTTATGGAGAACGACCTGGGAATTCTCAAATTAGTTTCATTTGACATTTAAGTGAAAGAAGTGGCTAAAGGTTTACAGTATTTAGTACAGTCTAGATATTGAATTATCAAAAAACTGCCAAACCAGTTTTATTCTCATGATGATTTTGTTTTCAATATTAAGTTTTTATGATCGTTTCAGTTTTATTTTAAGTTGATAAACTATTTCTTTTACAGACCATATAATTAAAGAGTTCCGCCATCAAGTAGATTTGAGAACCGCTGCAGTGTTAAATATTTTAATTATTCCTTCAAACATATCACACTGGTACTCATAGAAAAGTATATACCGGTGTGTCTGGGCGTTGTAAGAAGAAAGGAAATATAATGGCGACATCGTTATATTTTTTACTTTATATTACTCCCGACGATTCCGGGTCAAATCGCTAGGTTAATTTTACCAAATTTTAACAAGAAGAGCAAAGTTTACGACTATATGTATTGGAAAAAGTTTAATCCTGTTTTGTTTAATGTTTGAGACCATGGATCGCCAGACGCACAAATGCCTCTATTCTCTCTCAACTCACTGTCAAAACTATAAACTCCACTATATGTCGCCAACGCGTACTAACATACTTTAGCCATATTATTGGCAAAAGAGCCAGAGGTTCCCCGACTCGATGGACGGACCAAGTAACAGAAGCCACCTCCTCAAAAAGCTTTTACCAGGCAATGAGGGCGACAGTAGACCGAAGCCGATGGCGTCAAATTGTTCGTTGTGGGATGCCATGTGACCACGATTTGGCGGGTAATTATACATGTCGACTTGGCATTATTCGAGAGCTGTTTCGTTTTTGTTTCTGTATTCGTTTTTTTTACGTTTAGGCAGCGTATCTAAGATTTTATAATTTTTCCTAATAAGGCATTGTCTCCTATACATATATAAATATCAATTGATTTTTGGTAATCTCCCTTAAACTCGAAAATCTTTTTAAAGATTTAAATTTTGTTAGTTTCGTTATTATTCATTTATTTTGGGGAAGGTTTCAAAGAAGAGAAAAAAAGGAAAATGTTATAGATTAATTAAAAATACAAAAAAATACAAATCTGGTCACTACTTCAGAATACTTTAAATAGATGACGTTCGTACTAGACGTTTTTCGACAGACGTTACGTGGAAAATTATTATTTCATAAAACATACGGCCAGTGTCACGTTTTATGGAGATTGTTTAAATGCCTAATAGCAAATGAGCTAAAATTGAAGCAAAACAACGTCTGCCGGGTCCGCTATTTATATTAGAAAAATTACAGTGCATTATTATGTATTTTTCTGTATACAAGCACTTGAGTGACTACAGTCCAAAGAACTTATTGAATGCTTCCTTATAGTTGTTTTTTTTTTTAATATTTTGTACTGTTGCGCAACTTTAGGGTGATAATTGTAATTGATTTGCAAGAAAACACGAAATGTTTGTTGAGATAGTTAATTGATGACTGTTTGCGTGCTATCACCGGATGTTGACTGATTTCTTCCGCTCTATCTGATACCATGGGAACGCGCCCTTATTTATCACAGATTACGTAGGAATTTATTAGTAACTAATATAATAGAAGCAATTAGTAGTGCATAGTGTGTGGCAGGTCGAAACGAAACTAATTTTCGGTTAATAACAAACGATACGTCGTAAATTTTCGGTCAATTACAAACGGAACGTTGTAGTCGGGAAAGAAAACAAGCGTCCAGATATCGGGAAACACTTGGACGTGGAAACAAACAATGTACTGAGTTATTTCGGCAGTATGTAAACGAACAAAATCATTTGAAGATGCGTTTACGACAACACGATTGAGTTAGGCGAGCGCCCAAATAAATTTCAGTGAAAGATGATGATCTGTATATATAAGACTTACTTTTTTAGATAGAAATAGAGAGATAGAGTATGTATATATAGTCTTCCACATTGATTTCGATGACGGCGACGTAAGAAGTTATTGATTAGATCTGTTATGTGCCCTAAGGGTTCATCCATAAATGATGCCACACAAATTTTATCCCCTTCACGATTTTTTTATCCCCCCCCCCCTTGGTGTGACGTCACATAATCAAGAAAATAGCAGTTTATTTTACATACTTTATGTAGTTTGTTAATAAAATACAAAACAAAATTAACATGTGACGTCACACATTGGGGGGATATAGATTAAGAATAATTTTTTATCTAAAAATTATAATAATTTCATTTAGATTTAACAATCTTAGACATCCAATTTCTTGAAGTGGCAGCGGTTGTGAGCACAATACAGCGTCCCCATTGTGGCTGCGTGCTCCTTGAATTAGGAGATCAGCACAATTCCTACATTTCCTCGAATAGTACGCGGTTTTTTTTTCGTATTTATTTTAAAATGTTATTTTTCTCTTTACAACATACGACATTCAGCAATTACTGAAGTACAGTAAATAATACATTATGGCTGCTATGAATATCAATCATACAATGTATAAAACATTCATCAAAATTCATTGTTGTAGCGCAGAAAATTACCATTTGCCGGACGAATAAAGTTTTAAAAATATGAGTTAGGCAATTGTTGGCTATAAAAAAAGTGAAATAGTGCCGCCATTTTCTGAACTATTTTTTTTTTTTAGATAAGTTGTGTCTCTTGTTGAATATAGTGTCATTATTTCCGCGTATGTTTGAGAAAATTAATTTTAAAGTTAGATATGCATTCGTCATATAATATAACTATTAAAAACATACATTATAACTATAAAACGGCATACATTATAACTATTAAAAACCACTGTATATTAAAATATCATTATTCATTTCAAATACGTACAATTCAATTGTCATTTTTACACGAAAAGCAACACAACAGTATTACCTTAGAACTGATATACCATTATTTTAGATATCATTGTTACGTGATATGTATTCTTATTTACAGTCCCTTTGACATTTATATCAGAAAACTGACAATAGAAATAATGTTTTCCAAAACCATAACAATACATTCTTTGGTGACATTGAAGCGGGAAATTCGGCCATTATTTTCATCTTTATAGTTAAGAAATAAGCGTTTGAATATCATACACTGTTAAATGGCGAAATAATTTTAATAATTCGTGACATGTTTTGCCTTTAATGTGAGAAAACATTCTACAGCCCTTAAGCGCATTTTACAATTCCCTACCGGAATGATACATCTCATAAGATTAACATATATTCATAACATAAAAGTTTCCCAAAAAATGAATCAACTTCCAGAAGCAACTTTCGCACCATTACAACAAAAAACTTACGGACGTTTCTACATTTTAGACAAAATGTTATATGTATTTTAGAAGGAAAAAATACCAACCTATATACGTTCGTCAAACTCGCATAACAGTTTATTTTTCAAATAAAAAAAATAAAGAAAATTATATCATTATTATTTAAGTGTCATCTACATCTCTTTAGAATCAGAAAATGTAAAGCGTAATGAACAAAAAACGAGAATGAAAATGAAATATCCGTACGTTTTATTCTATACAATAGTATTTCAACGAAAAATTTGGCATATGTGTTAAAAGTGCAAAGCCGAAAGGAGTCGTTAGTAATAAATAAAAATATTAGAGATAACCTCGTAAAAATTTAGTGGGTGTTGTAAATTCTTCTAGCGTGCATCGTTACAAATGGCAGAATATGTTCTACATCAATAGACCGTCAAAGTGTGACGTCACAAGTCTATTAGAGTGGTGCCCACCATAGTGGATCTACGCCTGCCTCTTTCCCTGGAGTCTGGGTGTATTATCCATATGTATGTATTTACATATTTACAAACAAAAAAGTATTTGTGTATAACAGGCCTCTGTTACCTGTAACACAGGCATTAAGTTGTCTACCACAGGAACAGACGTCCGTGTGTCTTATAGTCCTATATATTTATTATTATTATTTTATTTTATGTATTAAATTATTATTTTTCTGTGCATAGGACAATATATGTTGTTTAAATTATAGTATGAATAGACTAAGTTCGGCATGGGAGTTGAACCCTTAACCCTGAGATGGGTGAGTAAGGTCACTACCAACTGCGCCAACCTGGCTAGTCAAATATTTGTATGCGCGGTTTCATCAAGTTGTCTAATCTTTCTATGTTGGACATAATTTAGCCTTATTTGCCATGTGATGACATTTCCTAGATTCTTGGCAATTCGACAGAAGCATTTTGGCATTGTGACATATTAGATATCCACTCAAATTACAACCAAAATTAGATAAAAACATCAGTCAAATATAGCGAGGCACTTCGTTCATTTTAGTGATACATATCACATAATTAAAGTCTAACCTAATCATGATTTCATATCGAACTCGCTTGATGAAAACCAAATCTTTAATCAAACAACTTAACTCAGTTGTTAGTGATTGCGTTTTGTCGATTTTCTAAGCCTTCTCTAGCTTTCAAAACATTAATCCTTATCCTAGAAAAGCATATTGTTAACTCAGCAACTCAAATCAATTATTATCGATGGTAAATTCGATATATATCTCAGTTATTTACCTTTTAATAACTGGCGGTTAGCTTAAGTAAATGAAATATAAAACGTTGATATCAAATAAGAAGGAACGATTGTGCATACAATGAATTTCAGACGTAAGATACGACTTCAATTTTATCAGACAATGAACACTTTGAGAGAAATCTTAATGAAACAGTTCATTTACGAGCACTGCACTTCGCTTTATTTTGTGAGAAAGAGGTACTGGTACCCGGACGCGCCGGCCCAATTCGGCTACAAGCGTGGCACTACATTTAAATAAATCTCAATAGAATATCTCATAAAAATTCATCAATCAAGGTATTTATACTTGCTAAGGTTTGCTATGATTTCAATAAAATCATCTGTCTATTAAAATCTGTTTAGTTAGCATCCAGGTAACTAAGAGCCGCTTCACACGTTTCGATAAATCGTTGCGAACAAATTGTACACATTAATCGGTGCGAAAAAATGTGCTGTTTAATCAACAATGATTTTTTATACACAGGTATCGATTAAACTGTACAGTTTTTTCGCAACGATTTACCGAAACGTGTGTAGCGGCTGTAAGTTGGAATGCAAGATCGATTCTCTTGAGCTTTGTCTATGGATATTGCGAGCTTGGGCGAAGCCGTGCGCGGGGGCAGCAGCACCGCGATGTGGTACGGGGGCGGCGCCTCCGAGCTGGCGGACCCGTTCGTGGCGGCGCCCGAGGGTACCGGCTCTCGCTCCGGGTGCGTGAGTATCGTGAGCGATATGTCTTCGGTGGGCTCGGAGATCGTCACCTAAGATGCGATGGTTTCAAGTTAATTAGGTCTTTTGTTCTCTTTAATTCGGATGGCGAACTAGTGTATAGTCTGTCCAGCTGTCAGCGGCCACCCTTACGTATAAATGTTTGCAAATAGTTTGCAGCCTACTACTGTACGGATCAGCTTCCCACCGGAAAGAACACAATATTATTGGTGTCCTGTTGCAATGCAAAAACTGTCAATCGATAGTTTCACGATCGGTATTTCTTCGTTCAGGCGGCTCCACGCTGCGAATGAATTATCTGGTTTATGTCTCGCCTCTTTTAAAGATGCCAACCAAACTGATATTAAACGTTCAAAAAGAAAGTAATTTTCCACCTCGAAGGACCAGGACGATTCGATAATTTATTATTTGTGTTATCCAAAATAAAATTCAGATCGAAGCGAAGGATTCTTAAGTAGAATATAGCATTGCGAGGAATTCAAATTACGCCAGCCGAGAACAAAATATTTTGGCCCCGAGACCCACATACTGTTTTTCATCACAGCTATGAGAAAAAATACGAGTACCTACATACTTTCTGACATCGGATCGAAAGTGAAAACAAAACCACACCACACGACTGAAGTAAAACTTCTTAAGCTTCATATATATGTATGTGTATATATCACAGGCAGTCGATCTAATTCGAAAGATGTCGAAACTCCAATTCCGAACCCGATCCCCATCCAAAACTTCAATATAATTAAGTATAATTGTACCATCCCAAGTCAAGCATGCGTAAAGAAGTTTTACTTCAATAATTTTGAAAGAAATATTTATAGGCAGACAGAGATAGTATAACTTTGGATAGTTGGAGTGTTTACAATATATAGAGAATTTAATGCTGGCGATACATATTTTTTACATTCAATCTTCAAGCGAAAGACTCCAACCTAACAAATGTGACAAAAGCATAAACGTGATCAGAAAGGAGAAACAGAAAGTCCCATAGGGACAAACGTTTATTATGCCTCCGCTATCCCCGTATGCCAATTAAACTTTTACGAAAAGTTGTGACAAAAAAAAAGTATTGCAAGCCTTTATATATCGTTAATGACGTCGGGAAAAATTCAAATTCTATTTTATTCAAGTAGACTTTTAATAGCTCTTTTGAACATTTTTTTGGATATACCTCTCGAGTGTCGCCGTGGCGGGTGGGCGTCCTGGGCAACGGGCGGCGCGCGGTGGAGGACACGCGCTCGGGCGTGCGCGGCGGCGGCGGCGTGCGGCCGTGCGCGCGGCACACCGTGAACACGCAGCCCACGCCGCACACGCAGGCCACATTGTGTTAGAACATTTGAGTCTACTTATATGAACATTGCGTGAAGAAAACGTAAATTGTGACATACTTGACCATTAATATTGTTGTTTTGTAGTTATCTGCGTCATCAGTTAAAGAAAAATCCTTAAAGGGTTTAAAAGAACAATTGTTTTGACTTAAATAATAACCCCAAATTCTCTGTTAAAAACAAAATTATAATTATTACTGTGTACCCAAACAACCGCGTCTAAAATTTGGAGTATTTACAAAAATAACTCAGTTGAGCCTTAAATAGCTAGAGGTTCTAAAATTCTTAAAAGGTTTTGTTATGAAATTTAAGAAAAGCCAACAAATTTTAATTTTATGAAAATGTAGAGTACCCCAAAAATCAAATAATTGAGTTGTTAAACATAATTACCATCTCTCCCACGCTATCATCGCTCACTCCCACACATCTAATCTAATGTAAGTGTACATTAGTAAATTGGTCTCCACAAATCTCCCCAGGAAGTCTCCTTCCAAAATATAAACGTTAAATGTCTATGACGCCTCGATAACTCTATGGTAGAAATACGGGCCAAATTGCAAAGATGCTGTATTCAATCCTCGAATTCGCTTGGCTATCGCTGTGGTCACTCCTTACTCAAGTTTGAAAAAAGGGTAACTGGACTAATAATGTGAAATTTAGGCACAACTCCACATATATCTAATATTCTTCGACTATGGTCTTCTGTAAGGTATAGCTATTTCTCCTCGTTGCGCCCTATTGTAGCAAAGCCCTTTATAAAAAAAAGTTAACTGAGATGAAATATCTCAGTATAGTCTCGCGAATAATCTCGCGTCGCATATAGTAATTATCTATGTATACATAAAAAAGAAGAAGGGTCACCTAATACGAAATTTTGAAAACTGTGGGACGTAGACGAGAATTGGTAGGTAGTTTATACTTAGTAGATATCTGTTAGGAACGGATTTTTTGATAGAGATAAGAAGGTAAGAGTATCAGAATATAGTGAAATCTCGTCAAACTATAAATAACTATAAGCTTATCAAACTTTGGATACCGCTGACTTAATAATTGCCAAAGTTTAATACCAGTTTAATCCCCTTCATAAATAATCTGGGACATGTCATACTAAAGTCGCAGTGTACGGTGCTAAGATATATAGCGCTATATTTTCTTTCTAAACTTTATTTTTGTTGTATTTATGGTGAAATTTGAATTAAAAGAATGTCGAAAATGTCATCATTGCAGAACTCGAAGAAGTACCTTGTCTTCTGGTACCTTCGAATAATCTGGATGCATTTTCCAAGGCTTAATGTTAAAAAACTGGAACTCAAGTCAAGGAACTCAAAGAACGTTTCAGTTTTCTTGCGTCTAATAGTTACTTTCCCGTTATGAAACCGTGCTAAAACTTCTTATCTCGTTAGAGATTTTTTAAAGGCGGCTAAAAAGTTTTTGTCGACCAATTTACGCAGTCATATGTCAGACCTGCATCGAACCACTGCTGGAGGCTGTGAAAGCTAACTCCGTCACCTGCGACATCAATGCATATAACAATGGTAAGAAATGCCTTATAGTCTAGTTAATAACTGCTTTTTAGGTGGAACTTTTTTCGTCTTCTCCTTAAAATATGTTCGAGGTGTCATTCGATTCGGAATCATCAGCACAATGAAGATGCGTTATTGAAAATTGCAAAATTTGTACACAATTGACTGACAAAAACAAAAAAAAAGGCTTTACGTTTTTGGTTATGTCTCCAAAACTATTTGAAAAAAGGAGGAAATTACCTAAAGAATTTTTCAACCGCAAATAAACAAGATTATTAACTATTGACGACACTAATCAGAAATCATTTGAATTATATATTTATCTGATAAATTAAGATGCATAATACTTAATAAACGTATGTACTTTTATATTGCGAGCGAGATTAATATGGATTAACAATAAAAGGAAACCACAAAATACAACAATCCGCCATGATAGCTAAAACACCCGGCAGAACGTATGACGTCACCATATATATATACTATAAGTGCGTTCCAATAAGCGATCACAACATTTTGAAATGTTCATTTAGATATTCGATATTTGACGATAGCGAGCGTGACGTTCGCTGCGAAAACGTTCTTTTTGGTTTAAAAAGTTCTCCAGAAATATATATATTTTTTTACTTTCAAGTAAAGGTGTTCTATCTTGTTTATAGAGAAACAAACGGCATTGCACCTAGCAGTGATATACGGCTCAGATAAGAGCGCAAAAGCGCTGCTGCAGCACGGCGCCAGCTACAACGCGCGGGACGGCGAGGGCCGCACGCCCCTGCACCTCGCCGCATACGACGACTGTCTCAGCGTCGCCAAAGTGCTGCTCGACCACATGGCGCCGGTGAGTCCTGATATATACATTTACACACAAACGCGTGCACGCACTCGCGCACACACACACACACACGCATACACACACACACACACGCATACACACACACATGCACACCCACCATCGTGTGAGGTATCATTGGATATCTCTTAAAATAAAAATGAGTTTCTTACGCGTCCTTTTCATTATGGGTACCATTTTTGCGTAACTGGCATTCTAATAGTGAAATTGAACATGATAAAAACTCACTAGGAAAATTATTTTGAGAGAAATCGATGAGAACCTTTTGCAGTTTTTTAACAAATAAAAACTGCAACAGATAAGGAATCGATATCGCGTATCAGATACGGAAACCTTCTATATAAGCATGTCTTGGCCTTGTTCTTGGCCATTTTTATGTTGAGATTTCTCATTTTTATCATAAATAAATATATAGTACTATATGACACACGGGCGTCTGTTCCTTATGTAGACAACTCAATTGTTATAGGTAACAGCCGCCTGTTATTCACAAATATGTTTTTTTGTAAATATATAAATACCACAATTTACCAAAGCATTTTAATTTGAATATTTATTTTGAGGAGATCGTAGTTAAATCAGTGGCCGGCATTTGAGTTTATCGTTAGGTTAAGTAACTCATATCGGGTGATGGATGGGTGACCAATGGTAATACTGGTTTTCAAATATCTGACCTCCTTCGTGTTCCGGAAGGCACATAAAACAGTAGGTCTCGATTAATGGCACAGAGTGATATTAGTTGTCAAATTGTGGGGTTCCGGGGATGACGTCAGACGGCAGTCGCTCCTCTTAACTCGCCCACAGCCACATCCTCTGCAATCTAAGCGGACCCACTAGACCGGAACAACGCTAGAAAGAAGAAGATATGTATCTTAATATATATAAATTACGCGTCACGTTGTTTGTCCGCGATGGACTCCTAAAGTACTTGACCGATTTTAATCAAATTTGCACACTATATACAGTCTGATCCCACTTGAAAGATAGGATAGCTTACATCTCAATTTATAGTATCAAATAACAATGAGTGGCTGAAATGTATGCACGTGTATAACTTCCAAACGACTGTAGCAAAATGGATAATTATTTTTCATTGAGTTCGTTATTGTTAGGACAAATATAGGACGAATGTAATAGTAAGTAACCCAACATTCGGGCAGGACAACGTCTGCCGGGTCCGCTAGTATACATATATATATATATATATAACTGAAAGTTAAACCGTGAACCTACGAATCAAGTATTAAATTCTCGCCCCAAGACTGAGGCAACAGGTGTCCGCTATCGATCCGAAATCACTACCAAATACCTATCAATCACTCCTCTGTAAAGAAAACCCAATATCAAGGTGAATAACAATGTAAGGCTCTATTCACTGTGGAGGTTTCTTGAAGAAAAGTTGAAGGGAAATTTCTTTCCGCACGTAGAGTTTTTACTCTCCCTATAATACTTGGATAGAAATCTACTTAAATGCTGAGTAAGAAGTTCTTAACCTAGGTTAAGCAGTTCTTACCGCTGCCGGGTGATGGGTGGGTGACCCATTCTTACATTCTTTTTCTAATAACAGACCTGATCCGTGCTTCGGAAGGCACGTAAAACAGTGGGCCTTTGTTAATGTTACTGACTGATATAAGTCGTGAGGTTGCAGAGATCGTGGGGGTTTTGAGGATGATGTCAGATGGAAGTTTTTCATCTTAACTCACAGCCACATCCTCTGAAATATAAGCGGACCTGGTTCCAAGACCGGGATAACGCTAAGAAGAAGGTAATGCAATTTTATAAAAATACTAGCTGTATCCGCGAATTCGTCCGCGTGGACCACTTTTATCACTTTGGTGTTTAAAAAATTGGTTTTGGATATCATGTTTATAAACACACCTTCGCAAATAATGCATTATTTTAGTAAAATTATAGGGAGCCAACCTTAAAAGATAGACATATGCTGTCGCGGACTTTTACATAGAACTTTTAAAGAACCTTTATAATTTCGCTCTCTTTGTCCGTTCGTTCGTCCGTCTGTCTGCTTGTAAGGTTCCCCTCACCCCTAGCATTTTCAAACTATTAGACGTAGAGACTTGAAATTTTCCATGTTGATAGAATATGCTAAAAACTCACTAGAAAAATTATTCTGAACGAAATCGGATAACAACATTTGAAGTCATTTAACAAATACGTTTATAGCGTATCACATACGGAACCACCTTTTGGCCATTTTTTATTTGAATTTCGAATGTCATATTATTAATAGATTGCCTAACGAGATTGTTCCTGGTTGTTGCCGTAACTCAACCTTTTCGAAACAGAATTTGCTTGAAAGTATTTCACGTTGTAAAAGTCTTTTTGAATAGAATATCTTTTGGATGTTAGTTTGTTCTGTAGTATTGTATACTTGGAAAATTGACAATAGCGAACACTGCGCTCGGATCATGTCTCACAAAGATATTGCATGTACTGCTTTCAATTTATATTGAGCTCCTATAAAGTGCACGGATCGCCCTGAAAATTGAAGCTTTCGTTTCTCACTAGAACTTGTGTGCCTAACATAATAAATATTTGTAAAAGCACATACATAGTTTTACATACAACAACACCTTTCATGTTTTTTAGTACTACAAAAAACCCTTACATTTTCGCTCTATCCGTCCGTTTGTCTATCCGTAAGGTGGTCCTAGCATTTCCAAACTATTAGACGTAGAGCCTTGGTTTTCCATATTGATAGAACATGCAAAGAACTCATTAGGAAAATTATTCTGAACGAAATTGGACAACAAATTTTGAAGTTATTTAACAAATACGTTTATAGGGTATCAAATACGGAAACGTTCTATATAAGAGTGTCTTGACACGCTTACGGCCATTCACTTTCAACATTCCAGTTCGAAACTTATTACATCGAACAATCAAGTATAGGAGATCATGGAAAATCATATCAAAACTGTTTACTGCAATGAACATTTTATTTAAGCTACATTTTATTTAGTGCAGCATAACGATGTCAATTATTCGGTACACGAGTTCCCAACGTCAGGTCCCCGCGGTGAGCTGCGACCGCTGTTATTAACCAAATTAATCGCCGCGCAATAATTTTTGCCATATTTCACATAAAGCTTTATGTTTCACGTGCGTCATATGTGTAGTTTATTTGTATACCAGGTTCACATAAATTACCGTTGCCTCTTTAATTATAGTAACTAGGTTTCTCTTGTCATTTATTTGTAAAGATTTTTTTTAATGATACAAACGAGCAGGCAGCAGGCACCTATGTACCTATCGACGCCCATGGACATCTGTTCGACCAGAAGTCTAGCAGATGCGTTGCCGGCCTTTATTGACGAGTTTAAGCCACTGGGAAGTCTCGCAAACCGAACGAAACGCGACAACAATACCATCACTTGACGTGACAGCATTGCCGCCACTTCACGCCTTTGGCTACTTAGATATTTCAGTTCACCAAGTTTGCTTTATATACTTAGTATATAATAACTAGCTAAGCTAGTTGGGGGCTCGTTTGCCGATTGTAATATAAAATAAACAAAGATAACAGTGCAGTAACTTCTCAGGAAATCTTTGATGGTATCTGTACCCAAAGGCTACACAAAGTAAAATACAGTCAAAGTACAGTACTATAATAATTTTATGTCGTGTACCTCTCTTCGAAACAAAATAAAGGAATGTTTTATTATTCATTAAAATACTTTTAACGCTGTTTATATAAGAGCCTTTTAGGGAAAAAGAATTCTAATTAGGTCTGTTTTTATATACAACGTCCAATAATAGATTTCCTTTTATATATTCTCTGTTATTTGTTACAGTCATAACATTAGGCGAACGAGAAAGCCTTACTAACTGAAAAGCTTGTGTTCGTCTACAGAATTTTCAACCTTACTTGACCTGCCCTAGAGTTCGTTTCGCATCGATGGGACTTATTCAATCGCTTACGTATCGACCGCCCCCGTCTCTCCATTTAGATGAACTGTTTGTCGTATTGCCGTCTATAAAAAAATATTTATTTTTAAAGCATTGTCGTGTCTATAGTCAAAGTTAAAATCAAATATTGTTTAGTCATATATTTTAACTGTTAAATTATACATAAGAGGTTCATAAGTATTGGCTTATTAACGTCGTAAGTAATATATTTTTTAAATTCCTTATAATATAATTTGGTGATAAAATTTACGTTTTAAAAGCTTAGTTTACTAGGGTTCCAACGTGCCCTGCACTCAGAAGTGCCCCAAACAAACTCAGTTGGGTAATTTTTTTGCTATTACCATTTCACAATAAGTGAGATTTGGTTAGAGGAATTTCTTCCCAAGCATTATCATCAATAATAATCTTCATATTAAATCAAGTTTTAAATTTATTTAAAGCCATCACCCGAATAACAGAGGGGAGTTTCATTTAATAAAAACGTGTACAGTTACACTTAAAAGTGGACTTAATTTTACGAAGCCTAGTAAACTGCATTACTAGTTGCTTTTCATTTATAAGATTTCTGCTATTTGTATATTAAAAAGTTCTACATAAAAAAAGCACTTGTTGACTACACTATATACTCTATATTGCTCGTCAAAGCATGGCGATTTGAAAGACTAGACTAAGAAAGTTTTTATTAAAGCATAAAACGTATGTTTTGGATCCTATCTTGTAATGAAGTGTATCTTGTAATTGAAGTCCAACCGAGTTAGTTGTGTGGGAACTTGAGGATAGGGAGGTAAAAGGATTGCAGTGAATAGTAATCTATAGAGATGCAAACAAAGGTTTGTTTAGTAGATATTGTGTTTATCGATATCCTTCCTACCAGACAAGTCTTATTTAAATAAGCCGGATAGGGGTTTAATAAGCACATAATGTACTTGACCCTTGATTGGAAAAGGCCTACATCAAGCTGTGGATGCAATATAATGGCTGAAAATGATGGTGTGCACTAAAGTTTATCTCTGTTATTGATAACAATCTGTAACAATTATGAGTAAAAGATGCCATTAACCTGGCATCGGTTTATCTATCGCCTTATCAGATGTTTAGGCCGCGAGGCGTGCGCTCGGTGATTTGGGCTCGCGTCCAAGGCGCCATCTTGCTCAGGAACCCGATCTCGAGTCATGTGATATGACGATAACTCATTCCTGAGCGATGTGTACTCGTTGTGTTTACAAATAGAAATGTTTTTTTAATTTTTTTTTCTTTTTCGCCAGGTAGACAGGCACAGTTATTAATGTTGGCAGCCAGTACTTTGTTGACTTCAAGGATAAAAATGTACAAACACTTAGAGCTATGTCTGGCTCCGGTATTACACACACATTTTTATATTTATAAAACTCGCGCGGACGGAGGGTATGACATTTGGCGCAATTATAGTTTATATAGAGGATAATTTAATGTATTGAAAATATGCATTATCAATTAAAATAAAACCTCACGCACACCAATACCAGGCAATTTACACACACTTGTATACATTTTACTATAAGATTGTGTCAAAGCGTAGTCATGACGACGGTAAAAATATTAATTGTAAAAGTTTACAATACCGTTATACAAAGAATGGAATTGTTGTACATAGTTTTAGATAAGCATATCCTACACAAATCTTAATATTTGTAGGCGAATTTCGATCGCCAGGCGATCTAAAGTAGAAAATTATGAATTCAAAAATACTGCTTGTTTTATGCATTTATATCATTATATTATTATGCATTTTATGTATTATGCATTTTATGTATAAATTTGCATTTCGTTCGAATTAGTTATACCCTGTTTCTTTTTAGGGGTCAGACTCGGATATGAGCGCTGCGGGCAGCAGACGTGATTTGCGAGGCCGATTGTCCGGAATGTTCAGTAGAAAGGGTCAAATGAGCCGCGGTAACAGGTGAGCAAAATCATTTAAGTGCCACTATTTATATATAAATACGTGAAGCAAAAACTTTACCGTTTACGTACCATTTTAAGAAAATCGCGCGGTCGCAAGGAGTGTGAAATTTGGCACAATTGTAGTTCATATAGTCTCTAGTCTATTTGAATAAGCATAACATGCAGTAACATCCAGGACTGGACTGCTTTAGAGGTTTTTGAACACTATAGACACGTTGGGCATTTTTTGAGATGGAAAAAACCGTTGAATTCGCGTCATCGTCACCTAACGCTCGACTTTGACGTCACCGTTACGGACACTTCTGACGATTCGTTATCACTGGTTAAGAAACCCCCCACTACTGCCAGTATTCGTTTTCATGTAACTCACAGCAGATATTATTCTGAACTGAAAAAAAGTCATGTTGTTTGTTTGCTCACACTAGACATAATTACAATCGTATGGCAAAGTTACAATCACAATCCGAATAATATTGTATATTGTTTTGTCATTGTTTTTGCAGTAAAGAACAAAGCCCCGAACGGCCCCCCAGCGCCACAGGAAGCACCACGAGTACCACCGCCACTAAACCCATCCTTAGAAACGCCAGCGCCAGTACTTTATCGCGCGCATCACCCGCTAAACCAGTACGTCCAAAAACAATTTATTAATTCATTGAAACCAAGTTGCCTAATTTATAAACCCATTGCCTAATACACAATAACAGGAGCCTAAACCCTCCATAGCTCAACGGTATATTGGAAGGACTGAAATCCGCTAGGTATCCGGTTCAAATGCCGACGACGCTAGGGTATTGTCGAACTCACTCCTGACATAAGCTTTATTGAAGGGTCGAATGGTATATTACACATACCTTAAAAAAACTAAAGACAAACGTCTTCGACCGAATAGTGTCCGAAAAGTGATAGAGCATCATAAGAGGAAGAAGATAAATACGTATTTGATGCTGAGATTAGTTTATCTTAATTTCTTTCGAAATATATATATCGAAAGGAACTTTGTTCTACAAGTGTCCCATAACTCCCGCTTTTGTTATCATTGTTACCAACCAAACAGTTAAGAATTTTTGGGAATTTTCCTAACCAAAAAATATTTCACCAAAGATAATATTTTGCAGAAATGTCCTTGTTTACACATCTCAAAAGATACTAAAATTTATTTTACAGAGTGATGCGTCTACAACGCGAGCGTCTAGCGCCACACCGGCCGCGAAGAGGAAAGGGAAATAATGAAAGATGTAGAGTTTCGCTTTTTATTGTATTTATCCAATCTCCTATGAATATTCCACATAGCATGTAATATCACAATACATATCAGATAGAACTACCGAAACGAACACGTAACAAAAACTCCCCCTACATCGCTCCCATAGACCTAGTAATACTAGACTGTGCAATCGATGAAGTTTATATTCAAATATTAGAGAGAGACATATATATATATAATAATCGTACTGTTGGACAAAGATAGCTCTATCTTCGTAAGGCTGGCATAATATTTAAATACAAAAAGTATACAAATGGCCCAGTCTAGTAATACAATGTCTATGGTCGCTCCTTAAATGCAATCCCACTAATGCTACCCGGACTATTCATCTGGCTGGTGTACGCTAGCAGAAATGTTTATATGTAACTTTTACAATTATAACTGTTGAATAAACATCGTGTGTGTCTCATTCGATACCGCCCATATTTTTTTTTTATACAAATTAAATTACAAAGTCAGTGTAAGAAAGAGCATGTCGCAAAGTCCGCTCGTGATTCTCACCACTCTCGCTGAAATGCAAGTATAGTTCTAAAGTGTTTCTGCTTACCAGGTTCCATAAATGCAACTCACTAAATATATATTAAAAGTTAGGTTTTAACGCCGTCGAGTTTTTTATACACTCTATAGTTGAATTATCAGTTTAGTCTTTAGAGAATCAACCAAAAATTATACTAATTTGCGAGTATGGAATATACTCTCAAAGTGGCAACGCAAAAACTAAAAATCTATTTATATATAAATGCATTGTGCTGGTAAGCGTATCGTTTAATAATGACTGATTAAAAGTGAAAAAAAATTCTTGAATAATAGACAGTGGTATCTATAATCTTTTTAAGTACTCATTCACAAACAAAACATCATGTATTATACCCGGATCACGGTTTTAGAGCAAAAAAGAGGCAGCAGGTGAAAATTTGAACACATTAAAATAATATAAATTCTCTAACTAGAAGGGACTAAAAGAGGGAATAGTACCCTCACATTTCTGCTCATTACAGCTATTTTTGACATTACAAAAGGAGTTACCACCATTTTATTAAACTACTATAGGATCTTAAGGAGAATGTGGCGGTAGATTAATCGGTAGCGGGCATAAAAGTTGATTGCTAGGTTAAGCAATTTTTACCGCGACCGGGCGATGGGTGACCCATTCGAAAATTGTTTTTTTTAAATATCAGACCTCCTCCATGTTTCGGAAGGCACGTCACAGTAGGCTTCGATTAATGTCACTGAGTGATATTAGTCATGAGATTGTGGGGGTTCCAGGTATGACGTCAGGAGGCAGTTGGTCAAACTTAACTCGCCTCACGGCCACATCCTCTGCAGTTCAAGCCAAACCTGATACTAGACCGGGATAACGCCAGGTAGAAGACTATAGAAGACCTTAAGAGGTGGTAAGAAGTACGAGCGAACCTGGTTACAATTAAATACAAAAAAAAAATAGAAATAAAATAAAAATGGGAAACCTCGTGACGAGTCGTGACCTAGCGACTGAGTATGATTAGGTTAGAGTGGGGACCGGGGGCGGCTAGCTCTGGTCCATGAGGTTGGCGTCCAGGGACGCGCCCGTCGAGTCCTTCAGGATCGACTCGAAGATGGGCTGCAGGTCCGGGAACGATTTGATCTGGGTCACGAAGTCCATGAGGTGTGGATTTTTGTCTGAAAATTAGAATAAATTAAGATTTAAAAAAAAAAAGAATATTAGGAATACTTTACTAAAAAAAAAGGAATACTTTTTTTAGGTATGTCTAATATTCCCTTTTCCCCTCCTTCTAAGCTTAAATTTTTTTAAATAAAAAAATTAAATATCATTCATTGCTACCATAATTGTTACAATAACCAGAGCAAATATGGAAAGAAATAAAAAGTTAACAAGAAAGTAACAACTAAAAAATCTAGATGAGCTGCTGTTTTAGTTTTTATATCATACAATAGAATAAAGTGATAATAACGAACCTGTATTTTTTTAATTCCTCTATGGAAAAGGCTTACATTGTACAGCTTAGTGTCTTTGAAAAAAAAAGCATTTTAGAATACTGCTCAATCATAATTTCAAAAAGACAAGTAAATGATTATTAGCCACGAATCGGCTAAACCGTCGTCTATGTCAAAGAGTGCCTACTTTAAAGCCGAAATAACTCTACAGCCGCGTCATATACGTAATATGACTACGTAAAAAACTAATTAGTAGTGTGAAGATGCCTTAATATCATTACGACAAAACAAAGCAACTTGTTATTCCAACGTTCCGAACCATCTCTCACATCGCATAACAATATAATTTATGGTCTAATTGTCGCGTAGGTATAATTTTTGGTAGTGGCACTTACGTAATACTAAGTAAATTGCATAGTATGAAACCTTGCCTTTCTCTACTTTTACGATGGGATCTACAACTGTTTTAAAAACGAACATAGCCTTTTTTAAATATCAGTTCCAAAGTTATAACGTGGCGTGACTAAGGAACATTTATACATACAACTTTGTGATAAGGCTACATTTAATGCCCTAAATAAAATCACAAAAATCATTCATGTCGGAAATGAGAAGTTACAGATATTGCCATACTCATTCTTGAGCGCGCAATGTACCGTGAACATTGGGAAGCAATCGTCAACAAAATGTTGATCTATTTTCAACAGGAGTACATGAACAAATCGATTTTAACTACTGTCCAGATTACTTACGTAAAGATTGTCTTTCGTTTTTTCTCATAGCCGGTTGTATTAGAAGCTTGTTGCTATGGACAGTTACCTGAGTCCAGTCACACGCTTCACTTGCTCGTCATGGCTCCATCTCCCAATAATTATATATAGCCGCGTCCATAACTGTGCTTCTAGTCATTAACATATTGCTAGCCTTCATGTACGACGTCTTGTTTTTGCTCCTATATTATATAACGCATAGAATGAAGATATTACCTTTCGAGATAATGACTCGGTTTATCGGAGAAATTTATGGCTCCAGGATGAGTTTTGTCAATACCAACTTCTGTTCATAGATATCAGAGTGTCATATTACAAAGTATTAATAATAATTAGGAATTTGAAAAAGCTTCAACCACCAAAGTTTTTTTTTAACATTGTACATGCATAGTTAAAGAGACAATAAAAAAAAAAACAAAAAAAAAAGAAGATGACAATGGCACGGACCTTTAGCCCATTGAGTATATAATGACGATTAAAAAAAAATGAATAATTAGATTAAAAATACATAGTTAAAGATGTGATACCTTTTGACGTATAAACTGCATTATTATACACAAATAGAGAAAGTTTAGCTCGTAAAATGTTTATGTATAATGGAGATATACCCAACCATCGTAACTCTAATAGGCACACTAACTTAACTACGTAACAGTCAAGGTCTCTTAAATATCATGGATTGTAGATGTTTAGAGGACATATATTAGGTTTGTACCCCATGTAAATGGGGTAAATGTGACATAAACGGCCATATCTTTTGATTGTGCACACTTAGAGAGATGAGTTTTTTACAGATTCAAAGGACTACAGATCTTAGAATTTGGTATTGATTTCAACTTTATTTCTCTACACGTTCTGGATGAAAAAGATCTTGACAGAAAGACAGATGGGCAAAGAAGGGATCCCATAAGTGTTCGTTTTCCTTTAGGGGTACGGAAACCTATAAAGGAAAAGTTAAACACTGAATAACAAGATTATTCCAAGGTGGGTCCAAGAAATATCGATAGACCTTTGACCGCGGATGCAGCAGACTCCTCACCACAAAATACTGTAGTGGTTTATGACTATATTGTATTTAAAATGCCTACAAAATTAAGGAAATCAATCAAAAGAAAAAAAAAACCACAAGTGGCCATCGACGTTTTCCTCCATAATTATTCATAACAAGTAATTGAACAATCCCTAAAAATATCTCATTTTGTTATATAAAAAAAACTTTTTCACTTCTTAGTGAAATTACATCAAAATAAATTTAGCTACAAAAAAAGGCTTTCAGGATAGACTTTAACTTTTCTTTTTTAACTCCATGAAACGTTGTTGAACAAAAAGCTGTTGACCAGTGCTGGATTTAACACTGTATCTATAGAACCCAAGAATTCCAACATAGAACTCAGAATTCTGCGGTGGCGATTCCTTTGATCATTTTCCTATCCACATTCCTTTTGCTGACTCGCAATCATAGTCTATTAATAAAATTAATATATTTTACTAGCGTCCGCGTGCGTCACCCTTATCACTTAGGGACTTAAAAAATATTCTACGACCGATTTTCAGACCCATCAAATATGCACAAAAAAATCCTAAGAATCGGTCAAGCCGTTTTGGAAGAGATTGGCAACAAACACAAGAGTTTTATTTACTACACTAGCGGACCAGGCAGACGCTACCGTTCCCGTTTCCGTCCCGGTTCCCATTCCGTTTCCGTTCCGTTTCCTGGTTGCTTTCGTTTTGACATTCTTTTTTTATTATACAAACCTTGTCTTAACAATAACAACAAAATAGAAATTGTCCCATTTTGTGCAGTCGTCCAGAAAATACGCACGTGCATACATTTCAGCGACTTATTTTTAATTACGACTATAAATTGAGAGGTAAGCTATCCTATCATTCAAATTGGATCAATCTGCACACGGTGTGCAAATTTGATCAAAATCAGTTTAGTAGTTTATGAGTCCATCGCGGACAAACGACGTAACGGGTAATTTATATAAATTAAGATATATTAAGAAAGATTTTATATCTTCGAAATAAATTTTAAATAGTTTATGAGAAATATCTTTTGTGTAACAAATTTTAATATTAATATTATTTTGGGAAATCGCAAAAAACGTTTTGTCATTTACGATTTATTCCGCCTACAATTCGATAAAAACGGCATTATTTTGTCAAATTATTTGTTCTAACTATAGTTAATGAAGTGAAGAATATATATATAGATTAAAAGTAATAAACAATTCAAGTGAATATTACTCATATTAATATTTCCGCTTTAATCGTAATCCTAAGCCGATCCCACGATCATTTAGTACGAGAGAGATTACAATCACGATAGGTAATATGTATAAATACAATCAGGTTTGTTTCCTTTTATAAACAAAACAATTATCTCACACCGAGTGCCGATAAAAATTTGTTAGAATGTGTTCGAGCAAGTGGGCAGGTTATGGCCACGCTCTCGTCGGCTACCACGCGAATCATTTGCATAACCACTCCAATAATAACACTCGGTTTCAAGAGACCAATAAAATCTGATAAAGGATTACGCCGGCCGTATGTTCGGTAACGTCACGAACCGTTCTTTGATTCAGTTTATCTATTCAAATAACGCCGGAGCCAGATCTAGCTTCATTTGAATGATCGTGTAGTGTGGCCGGGGACTGTGTAACTGTACAAAGTTTTGTAGTACTTTGTGGACTTCAAGGACAAAAATGTACAAACACTTTGAGCTATGTCTGGCTCCGGTATAATAATCTTGAATTGTTCGGAATAAAGTTTTGTAGTTTTTTCTAGCTTTGCTGCTGTCCATTTCTGTAAGGTCCCTCTTAGTCTCGCTGTAATCTTATTATTTAAGGAATATTAAAAAAATTTTAATACACGACTTGTTTTATACATAACAGTATTACGTACTTATCTACGTTTTATATACATATACGCACTAGCTGTGCCCGCGACTACGTCTGTGTAAAATTATGAAAAAATAAGAATACATACTATTTTAGCGTGATGATATATAGCCTATATATCATCACGCGTCTTCCTTAATAAATGGGCTATCTAACGCTGAAAGAATTTTTCAAATCGGAATAGTAGTTCCTGAGATTATCGCGTTCAAACACAAACAAACAAACAAATTTATTAGCTTTATTTGTATAGTATAGATATAGATGTAACTATAGGGCAGGCTTCTGCCCTGTTTAAAACACAGTACTGATATTGGGAATAAAATATTTACAAATTATATGCTCGAAAAAAAAATAATTCGTTACCATTCTAACATTTCACTATTCTACGAGTGGTCTACAAAGTGATATATATATATATATATAGTTTAAATTCTAATATCAATATTTTTTATTACAACCTATTGACATCGCATAAACGGGCACTTTCTTACCTATGATTCCTATATATGTATTGTTCTTTGGCGGCAAAACGTCAAATGCGGGGGTTTTGTATGACCTGAGCGAATTTATTATCTCACTTTTCACCCCAACCCCAACCGTCGCGAAGCGGTTAGTCACCAGAATTTCCATGATATCCAAAGGCTTCCATAAGAAAACTACGTAAGTCTAAATTTGGATCAAGTATGTGCGTGACAAATTGACGAATAACTTAATATCACGCTAACCGATTTCGGTGATTCTTTTTTTATTAGAAAGGATATACTTTAAGGGTAGTTTGATGAGATTTCGATTAGTTTCTGATTTTAGGATCCATGACGAAGTACCTGAACTCTTCAATTCTTAGGAGCAAATTAATGATATTCGGCCGAATTTTTTCTATACTCTCTGAATATTTGAGTCACCTATCGTAACGTCGTAATGGTCAAGTAACTGTTGTCGTAATCCAATTTAATCTATACTAATATATAAATCTGAAGAGTTTGTTTGTTTGTTTGAACGCGCTAATCTCAGGAACTACTGATCCGATTTGAAAAATTCTTTCAGTGTTAGATAGCCCATTTATCGACATGTAAAATTTTAAGTCTCTACATGTAATACTTTGGAAATCATGGGGCAAAACCTTGGGGGCGGGCAAACGGACGGACGGCAATAACGAAACTAAAAGGGTATATTGTCCTACAATATACCCTTTTAGTTTAGGCCTACGGAACCCTAAAAATCATTATAGAAAGTAACTTATCATTAAATACTATCAAGAGAAACACGTACGTGCCGTGATCACGCGATCTCCGCCAGTGTAACACGAAAAATTGATTGATTTAATACTCAGTGCTGGACAGAATGATTTATCAGCTCATTTCGATATTGCATAACATGCGAACATAACAATTCATTTTTAGGCAAAATACTCGCTTTGTTATTACTTTTTTCTAATCAAAACGGGTTACTGTTATTGGTAGGTTACCTTTTAAAGGTTTATTAAACGGCTATCTTTACATTGTATAGAACAACGTCGCTTCTTGTACGCGTGGATCTTTAGAACTACGCAACGGATTTTTATGCGGTTTTATCCAATACACTTAAAATCTTAATAGATTATT
This sequence comes from Charaxes varanes, assembly GCA_024363005.1. Lineage (NCBI taxonomy): Eukaryota > Metazoa > Arthropoda > Insecta > Lepidoptera > Nymphalidae > Charaxes > Charaxes varanes. The sequence continues at coordinate 5,819,881 of JANCMC010050420.1, read as the reverse complement.
ATTATACTAATTATAAAAAACCGTTTTTAAACTCACGCATACGTTATATCGGGATTGACCCCCGTCCAGGGTCCTTCCGAAGATTATTATTATATATTCTTTATTGTAGTCATTAACTAACACTTTACAGATATACACTTTAATTATACTTAATGCTATGGTACAAAGGCCTGCCTTATCGCTATGGCAGCGAGTTTTTCCAGGCAATGATTAGAAGAAATATAGAAATATATATTAAATATGAACTACATTAATCATATATACATATTCAATATAATACATAACAATACTACACATAACAATTACGTAATAGTACATTATGGTACAAGTGTGTAATGTATAAATTATAAATTGATGTAATACCCTCCCAGGGTGGTTCAAAAATATTGAATAAATGAATAAATGTTGTTGATTACCGCTGAGGTGCCACTGAGAACACGAGCCATCAGGTGAGGGTTTTAGTAGAGCCGAGGACGGTAATCATCATAAATAGATTCTTCTGTACCTCATTAAAATCATCTGGAACGTTATTAATTTGTTTTCTTTTTGCATAGGCCCCTGGATGGTTTAGATTTATAACGTTCAAGCAAGACAATTTCTGCTGGGTTTGAATAAATATATATTATACATATACTTCTGTGCATTTGTACGTCATATAAGTATTTTTAAACGGTTGGAAAGACTGCTGATTATTTTTTGTGTCTTAGCGGGTCTCTGAATGATTGATATCCACCATTGGATTCCGTAGTCGCTCTAGTCGGCGTTAAGGAATTATTTAATTTTTTTCAACGTTTTGGCAGGACACCGTCCGTCAGGTCCTCAGGGGTGTTTAGTATTCTTTCTGGATTAAGGGCATCCGATATTTCTTTTGTACACTATATCTCTGAGAGGGTCTTATACAAAATTTCATTGGTATCCCGTTGAGCCCTCCCAGTGGTCGATCCATCATATCGCATCGCCCGCGCTCCTTATTACTTCGTTTTCGCTTGTTTATGACGCTTGACATGACTTTCTTGAGACGTAGTGCGATGTTAAATAGTTAAGTAAATAAATGGGTTTCCTAAAAAAGGCAACTCTTTTAATTTTTTTATATTAGTGTAGTTATAATATTGATTAATCAGGAAATGCAAATCAAATTAAATCGATGAACGTAGACAAAGTAAGTAGTTGCTAATCAAAACATATCGAGCACGCATATAATCAAATTCCGTGATTATATGAAATTCCATTGAGGCTGTGACAGCATGCGACTGATTGCCTGCCTTAATCTGTGTACAGCTGGAAACTGGAGCGTTGGTGATATCGATTAACGATAAACGTATATCGAAGTGTATTGATTCTACGTGCTGAATGTTATACTAGCTGATCTGCGCAAATTTGCTTCCGTGGATTAATACATATTTGACACTAGCTTTAGCTCATGTGAATTCGTCCGTGTGAATTCAGTGATTTTGTTAAATTTAGAGGGTTTCCATTGTTTTGTGCGGAACTCTAGTAATTTTTCGAAAAGTTTAATTTTTTAAAAGTGGCTTATGTTGTGACATCAACTATCCTACCAGCGAAAGTCCCGTCCAAAACAGTTCAGCTATTTCGGAGATAACCTGGAACAAATAGACAGATAGACAGGCAAAAATGTTTTAACTGGCCTTTTTGCTATAAGTATCGTATTTATCATATATAATTTAAATAAAATAGGTAATTAGTAAAAAAAATCATTTTCGATGATACAAACAGACCCTTCAATTTTATTTACATGAATAACAAGGGACGTATGGCTACCTTCATTTTTTGCTTTATAGTTTTTTTAAACGGTTTTCTTTTTATTTAAAAATAGCTTATACAAGTGCAATTGAACTTTTATCTGGACAAAAGGACTTTTATGTGCTGCTTACAAAGAGTATGACCGTTGAGTAAGAGGCTTAAGGCGTCAAAGCAAATTTAACCTAACATTACACGTACAATAAATTGTCTGTTTAATTTATCCGCATTATTAATATATTCGCGATACAATTTGGCAAGGTGGGCGGCCGCTGGAAAGACAAATTAATTTGCGGCCGCTGCTCTTCTCAGTCCACGTCACATCAATGGCAATTTACACGATATTTTGTGGACTATGGCGCGTTAAATATTGTGACACGTCATTTGTAATAATAGTAAAGAGTTATCCATAAATTGGGTCACATGAAGTCTAGGATTTTTTTACTCCTCCGGGTACTATTAATAGGTTGTCATATTTTCAGGAACTCCTACCCTATACTGTGACACCAAATTTTTTTAATTTTAGCTAATAGATAAAAACTATTAATTGTATTGATAAAAGAGTCAAAACTAAATAGTAAAATTTTGCGTTAGAATATATTAAATTTTGACTTTTGCCGTCACAAAGTCGTGGTCACACGGTGTCACATTTTGGTGATATACTCCCCGTCCGCTTTAACGTGAGACTTTATTTACGGAAGACCCCTAACGGACATTGTCTAAAAGTTAATTGCATAGCATGTTTCTTTTAATCAAATATGAAGAATAATAGGAAAAAAATAACGTTATATCAAATAAATGAATAAAATTATTTTCATAGATTTTTAACGGGTTGTCTGTACTTCTACTACTTATTTATCATATTATATCATTTATAACTTCATTTTGCATTATTAGATCATATTATATCGTTGTTGTAAACGAATAAACATATATTTCGAAACGTTGCACCATTTTATTTTTTATATTGAAATTTAAAAAAATCTAATACACTTAAACTTATTTTTAAGCGACTCTTAAGTCCTCTTGATGTTAATGTAAACATTGGATTTTTGCGTGTAAGTTATACTTTGCACCGTGCAATATAAAGGCCCAAGCTCTAATATGATAAGATTTTGTGACTTTTATATTGGCATTATTAAATAATTTTACTCAAAACCAAAGGCGATAACCCATCTGCGTCTGGTCGCATTTTTCGCAATATTTGCGGGTATTTTTATGAAAAAGTGTCTCTCTATTTGTTACTGGTAATCTCTTAAAAGGCTGGATCGATTTTGACCTAAGTTTAACTAACAGCTAGGTGACTCGTCATCGTCAAGAAAAATGTAATTACTATCACTAAAAAAAGTTAAATGAAATAGCAGTTGATGATGATATTAATGGGAAGCGAAATATTCCGGTAAAATAAAAAACATCATCCGGCATTTGTAAGGTAAATAACCTTACAAATGCCGGATGAATTGAAATTGAATGTCAGCATAGGTAAATAAATCTAAGATTGGGATGAAGACCGAGGTCGAGGACGATGAAATAATATGTTACTAGTGATCGCTCGTTGTAATTCTTATCTAACAGTACTTCCTTATCTAACATAATATGATTTCATGAATTTTTGATTATCTTATTACAAAATAAAATATAATATGCGATATAACGAACGACCGCGATGACGAACGAACGCGCTTATCAAAAAGTCAGTGTGCGTAAAGAAATATTGATTTCAAAGGAAATTTACAATAAAAGAGGCAAAATACGTTATTAGAGGTAATCATTAAAACAGACTAGTTTAGGTTATTATAAAAGGCATGGCTTACATATTGCGGCTTTACAAAAATATTCGAATTTTGGATTGTGCTCTTGAATCTGGAATTTTTGCGTAACACTATAAAATAAATGTGAAATTTTAAATCTTGTATTTTTAATAATTTAATAACAAACCTTTGGCAATTTTTTGGAAAGTTGTAGGTTATAGGTAAACTTCTGATTTTGGCCAGCTTCTATTGGGCAGGACGTGTAACCGCAGCCTGGGGCGCGGTTGAGACTTTCAAACGGAAGATCTCCCATACTGCTCACCCAGAGCACACTAGTGATTAGGTTTTCAGACGAAAATTCTGGAAAAGAGAAATATTTTTAAATAAAATGAAAAACGCCTTTAGAAACACCAAGAAACTAAAAAGCATTAAATATATTCGGTACTTTCATACTATTTACAAGACGCAACACAATGTGTTGAAGTCGGTACCAAGATAAATAGGTTATTGTTTATTTAAAGTATTCTGAAGTAATGTATATACCTGTATTTATTAGTATGTCTAGGGTTCCGTACCTCCTAAGGAAAAAATGAACCCTTGTACGATCACTTTGTTGTCCGTCAGTCAGTAAAAACCTTTTTTCTTAGAAACACATAGAGCTATAATGTTGAAAATACTACCAAATACTGAGGCCTACGGTCCTTTGAAGATATGAAAATATCAACTCTCTTAGTATGAATGTAATCATAAGATTCATGATTCATCAAAAGATCTATGTCATATTTCCGATACATTTGCAAAGGGAACCAAAACCCTTAGGGTACTTTCCGTTAACCTTGAATCATTAAAGACTCGCTAAACCTCGTAAACGGCTGGAGCAATTTAAATTCAGTTTGTTTTATTTCATTCCCTTTATTTCAGCAAAACAAAGAAAGGAAGGAAAAAAATAACTATTACAAAATATAAAAATATGCAGATTTGTTAACTACTTCAGAATACTTCAAGTAGATAACGTTCGTGCTAGACCTTGTTACTGATACATGATATGAAAGAATTTTCATACAACATCTGGCCAGTGTCGGTTTAATTTGTATATGAAATAACTTACTGGGGACATAGTCAAACTCCATGACTGTCGTTATCCCTTTTGTCATTCGACATGATTTATCCCTTTGTTTCTTGCAAGGAGTAATTCGGACTTCCGTCACATTACAAATATCGTCACCAACTAGAAATAACAAAAATGAATTAATATTTATCAAAATTTAACCATTATTACAAAAACTATTCGAAAACGTAGTTCATGCCTACTTTTTTCAGTAATCATACCATTACATTGCACGGCGACTGCGGTCCGTGCTCTGGTGGAGATTAAAGGATTTTGTACTAAATATTCTTTATAACGGGGTTTATACTTAGATTAATAATAATAAATTCTTTATTTCTGTGTAACAGTTTATAAGTTTTAATAGGAAAGATGGGACCTTTTATTGTGTATCGAAGGTTTTCGTGGTCCCGCTCTTTCATAACAACAATTTTTAAATATAGTACTACAATTTGACAGCTATAAATTCATAATTCAGTGTATGCGTGCGTGCGTGCGTGTGTATGTTTGTGTGTGTAATTGTTTTGCTATCAAGTTGATGTACTTATTATGTTTTAATAGTTATGTTGTATAAATATTTCTTTTATCATCATAGCATCTTTTTTTAGCCACTTTGACAATGTTTTGTACACTTGTGTTACGTACAGCATTGGATGGATTTTAAGAACCTTATTAATTTATTATGAGTGGAAGGATCGAGCGAGTTTCTCTAACATTATGCATAATTGTGTTAGATTCTATGTATTTCGTATAAATAAATTTCACTACATAACGGCTAAATCCATATTTTTATACCTTATCAGTACCAAATTGCTTTTAACAGCTTGTGTATCTGTCAGTCTTTTTGTCACCCGTCTGTCTGTTTGTCTATCCGTTTGATGACATATGGAGTCTTACATACAAGTTAATAAACGAACAGGAAGTAAACATATTAAAAATCGTTACATTCAATGGACAAAGTCACGAGTAATGGCGAATGTTCGGTGAATCACCAAGTCGATAATAATAACGTGGTGAATAAACACATCCTACATTATACACTTTAAACTATCAATGTAGAAACGAAATAATTGAAAAATATACTTAATGCAACCAAAATGATCCAACAGCAGCCGGATTAAACTCAAGGCCTGTAAGTTTACCCTCTACAAGTGTTGATAAAAGTTATAATCCTTTTACGTTTAGGATACAAGAGCTATAAAAGCATTCTGTGTCATAAACTTTATGCTAACAATAAAATGTTATATTAAAACATACAGGGGTACCAAACTATTTTAAGATACGCGCCAACAGCTGCGTAGGCTATTTTATTCCTTACTGACTTGAAAATAGAGGAGTTTCTTTCGTCTAGAATTTAGTGTCATCAGATCTAGTGTCCACAGAATGATTTTTTCCAGAAAATATTCCTGGTAATTAAGAGACCAAGGAAATTGTTTAGAAAAGTTTTTAACCTCTTGTTCATATCGTTTCCTTATTGCATAAATGCAAAGAAAACGGCCGTTCTAAGGTTCCGCAGTACGACAAGGGACCCTTATAATTTCGCTCTATCCGTCCGTGCGCTCGTCTGCCCGTAAGTTAGTCCCCCCCCCCCCCCCCGACTCCCCCTTAAACCCACTAGTTTCCCCTTCAATTTTCGATAATGTTCAAAGACGCTTTAAACGAGTTTATAAAAATAAATTTCTCTTCTTCAAATTTGTGTCACATTCACAATGAGCTGAGGATTTCATTTTGACAACTTAAAAGACACCAGTCGTTCTATCGCACGTCATTATAATATTTTCTTAGCACTCAAATTTTGTTTAAAAAAAAAAATACAAAAACTGCGTTCAAAAATTATACTAAACATTTTTAATTGGACACCCCACACTGTTCTACACAATTGTGTTTAATTTAAACATTTTCCTTCCCATTAAAAAATCACCATCGATAATATCAAATACTAGCATATTTTTTATCTATCTTTATTTTTTTATAACGGTCTTTTTCATGCGGTTTTAATCAACATTTATTTTATAAAGACTTATATTTATATTATGACATTAACTCCATCAATCTAATATTGAAATGACTGTTTAAACATAATCAAATACATTATCACCGCATTATCTGATAAGTTATGAAGTCGTAAGGAATTGAAATCACCAATCGATAATTAAGTTAGTATAGCTTCAAGGCAATAAGATTACATTTGTTTATTTTTTCAGCACTTTTTGCATCTTCTCCTCCTTCCCTTCTTATAAGGCTTGTTTTTGTGCACAATTTATTTCGCCAATGTCACGTTTAATGGAGAAGACAAGAAGGAGACTGAACAAAAAACCTATGTGTATTCTCCATAATCATTAATTGAATAAATAAATGATGCAAAAATACACATAACAGTATGTATGTAATAGTTTTTAATTTCTATATATGAGAGCTATTCATGCTGTGAATTATTAAATTAAATAATTAAAAATAAAAAAATTAAATAATAAAATAATTAAAAAAAAAAACAATTAAAAAAAGATTCTTTGTTAACTTAAGATTAAAGGATATCGACTGATGCGTTTTTTTTAAACTCACATAGTTGAAGAAAACGGAATCCATCCACACAGCCACATATCAACATATTTAAAAATCAATCCTATATCGTATTCATCACTTTACCATTTTTATTATTAATTTTTTAAATTAAAACCTCACTACACAACTTTCCAACTTGATTGTACTGCATAAAAATCACTTGACGCACAAAAAGTTAACGTTTTAATAGCATCACATCTTTGTTTGTTTATCACAAAATTTATAAGCTCAACAGCTTAAAGCCCAAGACCGTAAATTTAAAAATAAAATGTCAATTTTTTTCATTTATTAACTGAATGATAGAGAATGTAAAACTATTAGAAGACACATATTACAAAGACAGTTCTTTCTTATACTTTATTTTATGTGAAGAAATACTATACATTCAAAAGGTGAACTGACTAGTGACTCAGTATTGTCGAACGAGGAAAACAACTTGAACCAGCGCGTTACTGGAAAAACGATATTCGTCACTTTGCATCTAAACAAAAACTGGGAGAATTAACTACGTAATGCTGTATTAATAATGTCATTAACTTAAATCAAAGGAACAAGATGGCCGCCGGACAATTTTACAGAAATACTGAGGCGTATCAACTTCTGTATTTACTATGAAAAACTATTTCACCAAATGCTTACAAGCTGTTTGCTTGTAAACTTACTAATAAGTTACCATTTATTACAGACACATAAAAATACAGTTAATTGACTACGAGATCATCCAGCAGATGCTATTATGCTGAGCACTATACCTTTGACCCCGTATACAAAAAGTAAATCTTTAAAAACGGGTAAGTTTTTAGCTTAACTGCGAAGACACTCATTAAAGGATATATTTGGTTAAATATAGGTATAGTTTAAATATCAAATTTTAAAATGGCGATGACAAAAAAATTGTCATTTTGCTGTAGACTTATATATATTAATAGTCTTATTTTTAACCGACAAAAGAAGGTGGAGGTTCTTAATTCAGTCCCAATTTTTTTTGTAGGTATCTTACGTGAGTCTACGCCCTTTATCAACTGATTTTTATGATTCTTTTTTTGTGAATCATTTTTCTGAGGTAAATTTTATCGAAATCCGTGGAGTTCTTTTTGAGGAATCAACAAAACTCTCAATAGTTATTGACGCCTACTGATATGTTGAAGTCGGTGCCATTGGTGTAGTGAGGAACCTATTTGGCTTGGTACCAAATTCAACACATTAGTAGGTGTTTAGCACATAATAACATAAACGAGTAAGTTCCTATTATTTTTTGCGTTTTAGTTCCTTTGTGTTTTTGAATGTGATTTTCTTTTTTTTTTAATACTGAAACATAACTTTAAAAAAGTTTATGCCAAATAGAAAAAAAAAGAAACATTAATTATAAAATTTATTATCTCTATAACATATTAACAGACCTTGTAGTTTATACATAATATCACTGATACATCACTGACGGAAGTTCTAGAAAGGATATGTTCTGCCGGTGTTAACTCGGAAGATTCCAGAACTGAAAAAAAAAACATCAATTATATTATAAAATCCTTAAACAGGAAAATTAATATTTATACATGCATAAGAGGACCTGGCAGGCGTTGTCTTGCTCAAATTTTGACCCTGGAGTTAGCAAATTAACACGTCTCCTTAATGTCCATAAAACGTGACACTGGCCATATGTTTAAAGAAAATAATAATTTAACATGACACGTCACTCAAAGGGCTTAGCACGAACGTCATCTGTTTGAAGTATATTGAAGTAGCGAACTAATCTATACTGTAATCCCCCCTATAACGCGGTAGGTTTATTCCACATTATAGGAAAACGCGTTGTAGGATTACTCTCGTATAACGCGCTTGTACGGCCCTGAATGCGTGTAATATAATATTATATATTATAGAATAATATTAAGAGAACTGTGTTATTGGGGGATTACAGTATTTTTATATATAATGTACTATTTTATTGTTTCGTTACGTTCGAGACTCAAGAGCAACTGATTTTTAAAAGCCTTTCTTCAGTTCTTTTTTATAAAAATTTGTTGTATGTAAAGATACAACAAATTTTTTACTACGTGATAACACCGAACGAATATGCCGATCGTGCCTCACTATCACTTGTTTCGCGCTCTCGCCTGCTCGTTTGGCTCTGGCAGAACGTGACAATGAGTCATGCTTTTTTGTGCATGCAGTCAGCGTTCATCGATTAGTAAAACGCTATCTCGACAAAAACTAGAGAAAATACTACACCGCCAAGCATTGTATTGATTTTCTCTTCCGCTTCGAAGTCGCTTCAGTTAGTAATTAATAGATTAATCAATTGTAGCAGATGGACTCTACATTGTTATTTGTAAAATTCCTTAACAATCACGTTACGAAATTTAACAATTGTGTGTTGGCGGTACAGTAAATCTAAAAATATATATTGAGTTAAATCCTCACAAACTTGAATTAAAGAAGCTAAATAGACAGAGATTCCATAATTCTGCCTTCTATTCGATATTAACAATGCGGTTACACATTTTACGCTTAGTGGTCACCAGAATAATTATGACATGAAATACATTTATTACGATACATACATATAGTAGGCATAGGTATGCCTCTATTGTACTAGAATATCCAAAGGATTTTTCGTATACATATATTTTTTAAGGAATTTTAGAATTGAGTAATACTTATTAGGTATGTAAAAAGTTACTGTTTCCCCCATACTAAGCTTATAATTAAAAGCTTGTATCAAGAATGGGTGCAACAATACCTTAGAGGATGCCAGGTTGTAATATGGTACCTTGCGGATAAAAAATAACAATCGAAAAAAAAAATACTTACCCATGCTTCACGAAGTCATTGGTGCCCAACCTAAGTTGGAAGCCCCGGCATGAGTTCAGTGCGACCTGAAGCATGTTGTCGCATCTGTTGCCGAGCAAGTTGTTGTGAGTGAGGGAGGAAGCGAACAGTTCCCAGGCACGGTTGTGGCTGCAGAAGTGGTTCAAGAAGCAGCCGGGCTGGCCTCCTCCTCCATTGGCGAAGAAGTCCACGTGGCCAATCGCTTCACCAACACCATTTGAGAATAAGCCGTTACCATCCGTGTGGATCACTTCCACGTACAGAGCGTCACGGGAGCTCAAACGCAACGAGTTGCTGCCCCATTGGTTACCAGATGGATTTAAACCTGAATGTAAAACAAATGTTTGCTCAGTTTATCTATAAACTAGCTGGTAGCCGCGACTTCGTTCGCGTAAGATTAGGTGAAAAATAGATTTAATTTTAGCATGGTAGCCTAGAGCCTTCTTCGATAAGCGGGCTACCTAACACTGAAATAATTTGTGAAATCGGTCCAGTAATTCTTGATATTAGCGCGTTCAAGCAAGCAAACAAAGAAACTCTTCAGTTTTATATATTAGTATAGATTATTTATGAATGTGTTGCGTGTAAATCTCCGACGCGGAGATAGATTTCCAGACATTCTGTTATTGCTCCAAAAGGCCAATATTTAAGTGTATACACAACACTCACATAAGAATACAATATAAAAGAATTTTATTCATGTGCAATAAATATGTATTCTTGTATATAAGTTTGGTTAGATATCATGCTGGAGCCTCATATCTAACCAAAGTGTTTGTTCATTTTTGTCCTTGACGACTGCAAAGTTAAACAAAACTTTGCGCAGCTGTACAAAGTTCCCGGCCAAACTCCATGATCATTGAACTGATCTTTCAAATAAAACTATGTCTGGCTCCGGCATGGTAGAACTAAAAATAATGTCAGATTCACGTCTTCTTTTACATGAAGGAAACCGTGTGCAGAATTGCGGTGAGGCTCGACTGTAAAAATTGTTCGCATATAGCTGAGAAATTTACACTTTCATAAAATTATACTGTGAATATTTTAAATAACAATTAAAAAAATGACATACCGGTTATTCTTGCCACTTTTCCTTCCAGTTGTCTACCGGCAAATCCAAGCACGTGGGCGCCGAGATCGAATCCCACTAAATGCAATGTATCGAGTGTGACCACCGCATTATTTACTAGTTCTGTAATGAGGTTTGCTATGCTCACGCCCACGCTTGGGACCGCATTCACGGCGTTGTTGTAAGACAGGCTAGCGTATACCGACCAGTCTGCCACGATTACGTTGATATCTTCACTAAAAAGAAAAGCTGCGGGAAAACATTAGATTAATTATTGATTTATGTATATTCACTAGTATAAAACGTAAGAAAGGTGCATGACTGTACATAGGTATAGTCGCCCAAGAAAGTGCTTTATCATTTTGGATGACAGTTCCTACTTAAAGAAAATTTGGCTAACGGTTATTGCTGGAAATTAACGTAATACATACCAAGCAAAAACGAGCCTTTTGACTAATTTATGTGCAGACGACATTCGACCTTAGTATGGCAAACCAATTTCTTGGTCGACTGTACAAATTTGAAACTATATAAGATTTGCTTGGTATTTGAGAAGAATGTACAGTGCTCGAGACAAATCGATTAGGTTGATCGCTTAAGGGTATGAATAATTGTAATGTCCTGTTACTGTATACAATATGGAATCAATATAAATGAAAATGAAGTTTTAAACGATATAGAGAATATTTTGGTAACTTTACGGTCTTACGTTTTGAAAATATTTCAAAACATCACCGCCTGTGCACTTTTCCAGCGCAATGACATAGCTGATGGCATCTACAATGAAGTTACTTTTATTTAGTATTGAACTAAGAAGAAAAAAATATTATACTATGAATAAATATACAAAACGGTTAGTTAAAAACTTAATTTACACTCAAAAAGTAATTTCAAAAATAATATTGTGAATTTCTTTCCCTCCGAGAAAGTGAAACATATTTAAATTTGCTGCTTAATTACTGAACGGAGTCAGGAATCAAACCAATCAAATGATGCTCTAGCTCTCTGCAATAAAGTACTTCTTAGCGTCATCCCGGTCTAGTACTAGGCCGTGTGACGTCATCCCCGTAACCCCCACAATCCATACAACGACTATTATCACTCAGTGACTAACCCACTGTTTTATGTTCTTTCCGACACACTGAGCAGAGGACGTAGCACGAACTTTTCGAATCGAAGAAAGTTTTAGAGTCGACTGTACTTAGAATGAAAATGTTCGCGCCAGGCCCACAGGAGGCAATTCTTAATCGTGTCACATTATTGATCACTGCTAATTCCATCCGCGTTAACGTTAAGAAGGGTCCGTTGTGGGCCTAGCACGAACATTTTCATACTAAATCCAGTGTTAGAATGGGTCACCCATCTATTACCCGGCCGCGGAAAGAACTGCTTAACCTAGCGATTGATTCAAATGCCGGCCACTGATTAAGCTACGATTTTCTCGCTATATATATTGTTACAGGTAAACTGATACACGCAATCCTCCTTAAAACGCTCCACAAAGCACCCTAAGAAAGGTACCTTTAATCATCCTAACAAAATCCGGATTTATTTTGTTAGTACAATTAAACGATTTTGACTTTGTAGAATTACTTCGGTAGGTCAAAAATTACATTTAGTAACTGAGGCCTATAATGTTCTTTGTTCCATTCTAGATTGCCGGCTTCGATGAATTTCATTTCAGCATTTTTTTAAAAAGAATATTAGGAATACTTTTAGGTATGTCTAATATTCCCTTTTTCCCTCCTACTCAGTTTAAATTAAAAGCTTGTATTAGGATTGGGTACGACAATACCTCAAAGGCGTTGGTTTGAACTGAGTACCTTGCGGGTTTCAGTCCGTACCTTATATCTTTGAGCTATTGAGGCTCTCATTAGTGAGAAAGACAATTGGGCAATCTGAAACTGTCCGATTTTTGTTCCCGGGGCTTCAATACGCTCGTTGCTGCACATAATATATCATTCCCGTTATTACCACAAAGACCCATCTCGTCTAGTTTGTCTTTATTCCTGAACCAACGTTAAATTCCTGTCCAATTGGAGTGGCCGTGACAAGAGTCCAGTCCAGAGTCCATTCTTTCTACCTTTTATTTACAAAGGACCTAAATACTAAGCTTTTTGCCTCGCACAATATCTCTGTGGAATTAGTTGTCAGCTTCGCTATTTCCGAACGGATACGACTTAGGGACCTTCAAGAAAAGGCATACTCATTTCTCAAAGGGTCATAAACTTTCTGATTTCTGAGCCTATATTCCTTTCTTCCGCTTGGATTGAAGAGGAATAGGAAATCTTAAGCGTACGTAAAATACTCCTAACAGTATTAAAAAATTAACACAAAATTATTACAACAAAATAAGCTTGACACCCATCATAGGATAACAAATATCGTGTTGGGTACAACTGTTTATCTAACTTTTAACTACAAAATTTAAGTCATATCTTCACTCCAAACGAGTTGGGGATTGACCCATTGATAGATTATATAAGTCTACCCAGATTTAATATAAAGTTTAATAGAGATTTAGAATTATAACGTGATATAAATCAATTATTAAGCTATCGCATTAGCGTCCAACAATCGTCCTGTATTTTTGGGGATTAAAAGTAATTAACGAGTTCCTGTTGCAATGAACTTTAAGCCTTGCCTTGTCTTTCTTCACCTTGTCACAGTTGGTAATCTGTGTTGATAATCTCTGTGCGTCTCTAATTACTTTATTGGGCTTTAGAATGTTGCTAACAAATTTTCAATCTCTAACTTATTTACACTTCTCCGACATTATGAAAAATAAAATTAAATATTTATAATTATTATCTTTTGAAAGTTGTACATATTGGGACGTAATATTGATATAATATTGTGTTACATATTATGTCTTCAATGTTATATAAATCAGTGTATTAATTAAATAATAAAATATGAAGGTACACAGTTATGTTTTAAACTATTTTAACTACCTTTTAGTAATGGGTTTAGACAAATTTAAGACCAGTGGCCAATGTTCGAAGTCGTGACAAGAAGTCGTGGAGCAGATAGAACTTTTTAAGGCACAGACGTCTGTGTGATATACTTTTTCCAACTAGTCTACGTTTGACAACTTTTTTACTTTGAAATGCTTTCTGCAATTGCTTCATAATAAATAATAACTATAAATGAACTTTCAAAGAACCTTTTTTTTTAATTTAATTTACAGTCTCAGATCTATTTTGTCTTACAAATTGATAACATTTATTCATTGCTAAGTACTATTGCTTTTTTAAAAGAAAAGGCTAATGGAAAGTTTTAAAGGAAAAATCAAAGAGCTCCATAATTTAAAAGCTGCCTTATTTACGAGGAGTCTAAATACTATTATTTCTTAAAATTGGTCGTTAATTCAAACTACTTTATTAAGCTCTGACCTTACGTTATGAGTCTTTCAAATCATTATTCACGAAGATATTTTAAAGTACAACGAGTCTTTAATGGTTTAAATTAAATTAAATTTAGAACCTATTATTTTCGTTTCTTTATCAGGTAATCGTAAAGTTTTGAGATAATTAAATTACTTTATGGCAAACCACGTTGTAGTATCCACTAATACTATGTAAATATTATTAAATATTTACTGTAATTATAACTCACCAAATTGGTGTATGCACGCGTCGTAATCACAATGTACTTAGATAGTTGTTACCCAGTCAACGGTCGTAACACAACTCCCCGCATAACCGATTGTCTCTGTATGATATTTGAGAGAGAAAGAGAGAGGGAAAGTACCATTTGTAAAAATAACACAAAGAAATATTTGTTCGCGGAAAGTCGTCAAAAGAAATTTTCCACCCATTGTCCATTTTGTCATGGTTTGACCCCACTTGTCATAATCTAATATTCTCCCCTATGTTTGGCAAACACTTGCCACCAACATTTGGCCATGTATTTGACAAACCGTGATGGTTCAGTGGTGGTTAGAAGCGCGGTAATAAATGGAATGTACATATTTCGTAGTACTAATTTTACTTATTATATATACTTTGACTACTAACCAGCTCAGGCAAGTTAAAACAGCGTTTTCTGACATAAATTTGCAAGGTGACCTGATATCAGATAAACTGAGAAGAGGGTATCTTCTCCTTCTAGACTTAAGAAGAAGATTGCCAGCAGAGTTGTCAGTAGTTGAAGCATACGTGGGTAAAGAAACATAAGCTTTCCAATATGGAGTAAGACATACTCTTATGAGTGGAGACGTGTCACCACACTCGCCACACGTCACCACATATCGCCACAGTTACACACAATTTAGTGAATCACGTTGAATATTTCAGATCAATTTGTGATGAATATTTTCCCAAGCCAACATTGGTTCAAACTTTGGCTGTCCGAAATAACTTTCGCCAACGAACGCGTGACGACACGAATGGCCAAGGCGCAGGTAACTTGACGGCAAATCTAATTTGTCAAATTGAATTACACCGTCGACTGCGGATATATTTCCCGAAGAAGTGCTCTTTGTGACGTGTTATTGTATCATATCGTGATGGATGTCCACGTTTTGTGGAGGATTTTTCGTGTAATGGATTCGTCAGTGGTTTTGTTTAGAGTCCTAAAAAAAATAGCATATTTTTTCTTATTTTATAGTTACCCGCGACTTCATCCTCGTAAAATTAGATGAAAAATTTTAGTGTGATGATATATAGCTTATAGCCTTCTTCAATAAATGGGTTATCTAACACTGAAAGAATTTTTCAAATCAGACCAGTTGTTCTTGAGATTAGCGCAAACAAACGTCACGTTGTTTGTCCGCGATGGACTTCTAAACTACTTAACCGATTTTAATCAAATTTTCACACCGTATGCAGATAAATTTAATTTAAAAGATAGGATAGCTTACATCTCAATTTATAGTCGCAAATAAAAATGAGTGGCTGCAATGTATGCACGTGCATAATTTCCGAACGTCTGCACCACATTGGATAATTTCTTTTTTGTTGTTAGGACAAGGTATGTATAATAAAAAGGAATGGCAAAGCGAAAGCGAAAAGGAACCGGAGAGGGGACGGAAACGAGCAGGACAACGTCTGCCGGGTCCGCTAGTATTAAATATAGATATAATGTGATTTATGATGGATATAGACATTTTGTGAAGCATTTTGTATATTAGATATGTCGATAGGTCAATTTATTTAGAATAGAATACTTCGTATGAATTTGCTAACTTCTAACACCTTAGTGACATCAATCGGGTTCCACTGTTTTACGTGCCATCGGAAACACAAAGGAGGCCGGATATCAAATATAAGTAGAATGGGTCACCCACCTACCACCCGGTCGCAGCAAGAGCTACTTAACCTAGCGATCGACTCAAAATAAGCAAGATCTCCTAACATATTTGTAACATTTTTTTTTAATAATGATATATCATGAGATGTATTGAATATTAGATAAGATAGATTGAAAATTTACTAAATTTGTTTTTCCTTTGATTGATCCTTTAACCATATCTATGAGTTATAATTGAAAAATTATCAAATATATTGATAATTCTTTCTTTAAGATTTATAGTCTTTGTGTTATTTTGATGTATAAGCTATATTATTGTAAAGTTTTACTAAAATTCATTCAGTAGTTTTTCCGTGAAAGAGCGCCAAACATACATCCATACATCCATGTGTAAAAACTTTCGCGTTTATAATATTAGTAAGACGAAAACATATACTATATTCAGAATATAAGTCAATCGTACTATAATCTCGTTTCTTGACTCCCCATATTTGCAAGTCGGTCAAAAACCATTACAATCTTCAAAATAGTCTGTACACTAAAATTAACAATCTCCGTAACCGTACAAAATATGCACCGCGCCACCCCTGGCCGCGGCCGCCATCGCCACCCCATAATGAATATAAACAGCTATCGAAAAAACCCCGAACCGGGGGTCGTTCACCTCCATTTACATAAACATACATACTGTCAAAAACCCCTTTTGAGAATGATCAAAATACAATTTTCAAAGCACCATCGTCGAATGCGTGTGCGTAAAAGAATTTAGGGGGTCTGATCTTTCAAACGTGAATTATGATTCCGCTACGCGACACCCCTGACTTGTAGGGTTGCCATTAAATACTTTATCGCTATCGGGACCAGACATTTTTCTACTTGCAAGTCTATTTTTTTTTATAAGAAAGAGGAGGCATACTAACAGACATCTGTAACACGTGGAGCGCCGATGCGTTGCCTGTCCTGAAGATTCTAAATCAATTCTTGAAAAAACTATTCTTGAAAATTCCGATGTTATAGTGACAAGTAATATCTTTTGGTAGATTACTCCACAATTTTCACAAGCGAGGAAGAATGTTCGATGCGACATTAGTGGGATGAAATGCGTCAAGGTAATGAGGATGCAATTTGGAAGAGAGTGTTGGGGGAAGCAAAATAGTGGTATCAAATCGAACAGTCCTCATTGTATAGATGATGGAAAACTTACAGCGAAGCAACGTTCTTCCGAAGGCCTAAGTTATCTAGGCTGTCTGTGAGTTTGGGAAAGTTTATAATTAGAATATAATTAGAGGTAACGCCACGCTTATAGCCGAATTGGGCCGGCGCGTCCGGGTACCAGTACCTCTTTCTCACATGAGATCGGCGTGAAGTGTAATAGAGATATAAATCTTAAAAAATTAACTAAAATTAAAAAATTATTTTTAATTATAATTTTAAATCATTTAAATGCCACGCCGAGACGCCGAAGTCGGCGATCTGGACGATGCCGTCGTCGCCGAGCAGGATGTTGCCGGCCTTGATGTCGCGGTGGATCTGCCCGTTCTGGTGGAAGTACTCGAGTCCCTTGAGCACCTCCTTGAGGACGGTGGCGATGGTCGCCTCGTCGAAGACGCCGTGCTTGCAGTTGGAGATCCTCATCTTGTGCTTGATTATGTCCAGCAAGCTGCCGCCCTCCAGGAGTCTCAGCACGAGCCACAGTTCGTCCTTGACGACGAAGCTTGTGTAGTAGGTTACCACATTTTCGTGGTTGCAGCTGGACATTGCTTGGATTTCCTTGAGCAGTTCGTCCATGGAGGTGTTCCACTTTTCGAGGTTAATCCGTTTGATGGCGCACTTCTCCCCCCTTGGCCGGCAGCAAGCCGCGTGTACTACGGCCGTCGCCCCCACTCCTATCACCTCCAGTAACTCATAATCGTCCTGGCTGTTTGGCCAGGTGTGGCCGGAGCTCGCCATTTTGAAATTATTATATTTTGGCCTTTTATTTGATTATTTTGTGTTATAAAAGGCCTAACGAAGTTGTCTATTAAATCGTTTGTTTTCAAAATACTGTAAGGTTGAGGGGCATAACTTGATCTCCCATGTTGATATGGTTTTTTGGTTTGTAGTTCTTAGTCACCAGTGTGTTTCCACTTTTGGACAATTCGACGCGGTGCAGCGCCTGTTGGGTGTTCCTCAGTTCCTGTAGGGTCTTATCGACTTCAAGACTAGATTGGTTGTAGTCTACATTAGATGGGTATAGATGGTCGCCTGTAACAATATAAATTCAAAATATATATTTAATTGTCAAATATAATAGTGTTACTATTATACGCTGAGATAGGTAGAGAAATGAGGGACTAAAATCCGTAAGTTACTAAGTTGTACCTATTGTGCTTGCCATTGTCATTTGTCACCCCTATTCGTAATACAAGTTCTTGAAGTAAAACTGGTGAAGGTGTAACGTGAACGGTGATTTCTTAATTATTTCGTAATTTAATTTCGTTTTTTCAATTTTATAAATTAAAATTTTGTTCAATGCATTAATATTCTACGTTTAATATGAATAAAATTGTAAATTCATTTTAAAGTTCATCCATACGTGTGTAGAAGAAGTTTTACTTCAGTTGTTCGATCTAAAGCACTCTAGTATTTTATTAAAATTTGTCTGGAAA
Source organism: Charaxes varanes (assembly GCA_024363005.1). Lineage (NCBI taxonomy): Eukaryota > Metazoa > Arthropoda > Insecta > Lepidoptera > Nymphalidae > Charaxes > Charaxes varanes. Next base: position 5,800,906 of record JANCMC010050420.1, on the reverse strand, counting down.
TTTTTAAACGTCTCTTAAAGTATTATAAACCTAGTATGCTTATAAAATTTAATTATTAACAGACACCAATGCGTTTATGATCAGTTTGCAGGCACTAAGAATATTAGGCATAACTAAAAGAATTCCTAGCGTTTTTTTTTAAATATGTGCATTATAATTATGTTTATGTATGATTGCGTGGATGGAGGAGTGTGAAATTTTGCACAATTATAGTCTATATAGAGGATGGTGCATGGATGCTGACATTTTTGTAAAATATGCATTATTAATACATTAAATTGTTAAAATAATACCTTACGCACACCAATGCAAAACAATTTATACACACAAGTATACATTTTACTATAGGACTGTGTCAATATGTGGTCATGGCGACCGTATATATATTGCACATTAATTGTGAAACATAGCAATGTTGTTGTTACAAAGAATTAAAATTTTGTATTTAGCTTTAAATAAGCACAATCACACACAAATCTAAAGATAATAAAAATAACAAGTTAACAAACAAACACTTAAATAAAAAGTAATAATTAATGATGGTGATGTCCTCCATGTCTATCCGACAATGGCGAAACGACTGGCTTTTAAGTTTGCCTTTTTTGGGCCCAAATGTGGCTTGTAAAGCCAGATTTTGTGAGAAAAGTCCTATTGCATGACGCACAATGTAATTTGGCCACGATTATTATAAGTGAAGGTGTAGGAAGGCTTTGGACAGGTATTTTTAATAGGGCGTTTGGCATTTACATGTTCCAAAAGATGCCTTTCAAAATTTGCAACAGTCTTATCGACAGAGCTGCGCCAAGTAATTATAAAATATTTTGTATAAATTAGAAATTAAATAGATATAACAAAATTGCACTGATTTTCTGAGGTGTACTCTACCTGTGTTGAGAATAAGATCATTAAAAAAGTTTTTTATCAATTTTCTAAAGACTGACAACTGTCACCTAAGTATGGTCCCTTAAGTAACAGCCTGCCGGTTTGTTTTCTAAGATGATAATTTCTTATGGGAGGGTATACTGTTGCGTTACGTACACGTAACGGCGCCTGTATGTCTGGCAGTAGCAGCGGCCGCGGTACACTCTTCTCTCAGTCTGCCTACAGAGCTGCCGTTCAACTTAGATCAGTTTACGTTATCACTTCTTTCCGTGTATCCGCATTGCGGGCCCCACAATGATTACATTACAACTGTGATTCACAGGAGGACGAGGTGCTGGTGCCGTGCGCGCACTTCCACAAGCAGGTGTACGCCACGTTCGGCATCCCGTTCTACGCGCGCGTCAAGCACCACGAGCCCTTCCAGGCGTTGAAGGACCGCCTGCAGAAGAAGCTGGACGTGCCCGACAAGGAGTGGGAAAAGGTAACCATACTATCAAAACATGGACAATTTAGTAATTAAATTAATTGCACAACAATTTCGCAATTAGGTATTTGATTATCTTAAAAAGACATTGGTTGTCTGTAAGGTCGGTTTACGGACGATAATTTTACGATCATGCCTCCCTATAGCTTGTTCCGCGCTCTCGCTTGCATGCTTGACTCGAGCGGAACGTGACCCTTTTTCGTGCGCGTGCGCGTTTCGAGGTATTAATCGATTTATACGACACAGAATTATGACTTAGACTCTAAAAATTAAGAAGAATGTAAGAAGCAATTTCTTCCATGTATTGGTTTTGGTCAACAAAATGTCCTTATTCTCCAACTCACGTAACTTTTCTGTTTTTGACAATTTCAACTCCTGCGACATCCCCCAGTCCTTCTGTTAAAATGAAAATAACAATATTATATTAATACCTGACACAAGTACACGCGTAATTTTATTATACTCGTATTAATTAGTTACGATGAGTAGATTTATTGGATAAACATAAGTATCAAAAATGATATTTCATACTCACCTAGAAACGACGATATTGCATGTAAACACTCTTGTTTCTGTTTGAAAGCAATGTTTCTCTCCTCTTCTTCTACTTTGTATTTACATATGCAGCAACTTCCGAACATTACTTTTTATAGTTTTCTTCATCATAAACCCCCTAAAAACGTAGTAATTGCGGAAAGCGAACAATGAAATCAAAACGAATCAATGACGGAACAAGCTGGTGTTGTCATACACAAAGTTCCATAAAAACTCATTGTCGTCTTTCATTTGCCAGACTATAAATATTTTTAATTTTTTAAAAGAAATTTTCTCAAACATGCAAATACTGATATTACATTCGAAACAAAAATACGTGAAGTTTTCGATTTACGGATACTCAAATTAATAAAAAGCCCGTCCGCTATATTCTATAAAAATTAAATATTGTCGCGTTTTCCTCTCATTCTCCTGTTCGAATTTTCAAAATAATGAAATTTCATACAACTTTACAGGCGAGTTTTTAATTTTAAACTTAAGTGTCCTTAAGTGCCAAACTTCGCGTATTCTTTTTTCGAATGAAATGTCACTGTTGCCGCGCATGTTTAAGAAATGTTATAAAACGCAAAATAACGAAAATGTATTTAGGATATATGGTGTGTGTGCAAAATGAGTAAATTTTAATGAAATGGCTTAATAAATAAACAATAATTATTATAATGAAAACAATACATTACGTGACTAGATGTCGTTACTCGTTAAAATTAAATATCGCAGATATAATTTTATAAATGTATTATGTAATATGTTATTTAGCAATAAACCCTTTTAATAAATAATAATTATTTAAATAAGCCTAACTAGAAGTTTGCAAAATCCAAAGTGCACGCCCCATAACACCAACTTCAACTAATACCAGGCAACGGCTGTTAACATTTTGTTACAACTTTTATATAAAATAGTAAAAATATCATTATATAAACCTTATATTATTACGTAAATAAATTATTTCCCAAAGGAAAAGTAATGAATTGTAAATAAACTTATTATAATTATATTATAATTTGGCGATCAACGCCATCTGTTAGAAGACGCTCAATACAAATCCTATTGTAGTACAGTAATATTCCGCTAGGGTATCCAGCTGAAATTTAGTTTTTCGTTAATTATAATTAAGGGATCCCGAATTACACACCCATTTTCACATTCATACCAAATATACACCAGTGCTAGAATGGGTCACCCATCTATCACCCGGTCGCAGCCAGAGCAACTTAACTTAGCGATCGATTAAGCCACGACCTCCTGATGTGGATATATACCTACGTGAACTAACGCTATCTTCAATTTACTTTGTCGTTGCATCCGTTCATACGTTAAAAATTTTACGTGTTACATATAACTTCTACTTACCCACAAGTCGAGGCTTGACGTTTCCCTCTTTCTAAAGGGTTAAAGAAGGGAGCAGGCAAAAATCTGCCGAAAGAGAAAAAATCCATCTTTCAAATTATTTCATAGTACAGTCGACCAAGAAAGTGCTTTACCATTTTGTATGACAGAATCTAGTTAAAGAAAAGAAAGATTTTAAACTTAAGTGTTCCTGGTCTATTAACATTAAGATCTGCATGAAATACTAAAGTACCTTGCTTAATTCCGCGAATGAATTAAATAAAGTTAGTATGACACCGCAAGGGAATAACTAGATTTCAAATAAAAAGAAGAATCGTCAAAATCGACTAACCAAGTCGAAAGTTCTGGTGTAATAAACATAGAAGAAAAACAGCCGAATTGAGAACCTCCCTCTTTTTTGAAGTCGGTTGAAAAATTACGCACCCATTATCCAAGATTCCGCTGCCTATACCGCTGCAGACGCGTTCGTCTGAACCATCCCCACAATCCACTTTCCCATCACAAATTCTGTTGAGTTTAACGCAGCTTCCATCGCGACACCGAAACTCATCCTGGCTGAAATTTAAGAAAGAAAGAAAATTCATTAATTCTTTGTAAATATTACAAACACTTACTAATAGCCATTTTTAATTTTGAATTTATATTTTTAATTTTGAAAAATAGTTTTATAATGTTCTGAACTATCTACTTTTGCGAAAAAATTTAACATTTCTGCATCGGCAAAAATTAACGTTTTTATGGCGCAAAAAAAAACTGTTATAAGGATTTATATTAACTGTAAAACACTCGAAGTTGTGATGACGTCACTTTATGTTAACAGTGCGTCCCACTAAGCGTCACCTCAACGTATTCGCAGCAACCGTAACAATCGCAGTCGTCAAATGTCGGATATCTAAATGAGCATTTTAAAACGTTGCGATCGTTTATTGGAACGCACTTGTAATATACGGTGACGTCATACGCTCTGCTGGGTGTTTTAGCTATCATGGCGGAATGCTGTATTTAGTAATTTCCTTTTTCGTTAATCCCTGTTGATCTCGCCAGCAATATAAAAATAAATACGTTTTTTAAGCTTTATGTATCGTATTTTATCAGATAAAATACATGATTTAAATTATTTCTGATTACTGTCGTCTTGCCTATTTAAATAAAATTGGACATACTTGTTCAATACTTCGAGGAGGTCGTGGCCTAATCAGTGGTCGACATTTGAGTCGATCGCTAAGTTAAGTTGCTCTGGCTGCGACCGGGTGACCGATTAATGTCTGTTTGTGATATTAGTCGTAAGGTTGTAGAAATCGAGGGGATTTCGAGGATGACGTCAGATGGCAACATGATATGACGTCAGTAACATTTACTGAGTGATATTAGTCGTGAGGTTGTGTGATAAAGTCAGAGGCATTCGGTCCTCTTAACTCACCCTAGATCCTTTACAATTAAGAGTACTCTGATACTAGACGGGGATAATGCTAGGAAGAAGAATATACATATATATGTAACAGACGTTTGAAACTTATTTTATAAGACTCTTATAATATAAGAAGAAAATTAAAATTAAAATCAAGAACATAACCTCTAAAGAGCGAAACTAAGGACTACTTAAGGGCACGATTAAAATCAATCTAAGCCTTATCTTATCCAACCGAGATTAAGAACTAAACCTTAGTGGTTACAAGATGTCCAACTTAAACTATTATGTGGGTACGATCGTGCAAACAAGCTTAGAACTTCAGCTGAAGTTTGAACCCAGTTTAAGTTAGCTAAACCTCAGGATGGCAACTTCAGTTATAGTACCAGATATTTTAGAATTTAGGTGATGCTTTTACTGGAATTTGAGAAGTTGTCACAAAACTTATCAAATTGTTTGCTGGCAACACAACGATATATGAAGGTAGTTAACTACTGAGTCTTGATAAGTTCCTGCCTTTTGCTACTGAGACAGGGATTACACGGAAAAAGGAATATTAATAATAATAATAGGTATAGGAATATTAATAGGTCTTGTAGGATTCGGCTAGGATAGTCCGCCGATTTCTGTCTTCCTGACTCCCTGCTGGGGTGAATCCTCCGTCCAGTACATTGATGTATTTATGTACACTTTAATTATAGCAAAACTTTTCAATGCGAAAGAAACTGCCAAGAGTTTTCAAAGTTTCTTAACTTTCCTTAAAGCTGTCACTTCGTGTAAATTCTCTTGACCTGGACTCAAATGTATTGGGGTCCAGAAACAGAAAAAAAATTGAGTTAAAGTAAGTTTTAGGTTAGTATTAAGTTAGCTTTGAAAATTAGCGCTTCGGAAAAACCCGCGGGGTACTACTGAGGCCTTATTGATATGTTGTGCTGTAATTTTTAATATATAAAAAAAAATATTCCTTGTAATTCTATAAGTTGTTTTTCCGTCAACTAAATGATCTATCAATGAAATGAAATCAATTTATTTTCGGAATATTTTATTAGGTGCTTAACAAATAAATTAACTGTTACAATATTCTGCCTTTTTTAACAACTAGAGTAGAAGAATAATGAAAAGAGTAGAAGAATAATGAAATGGAAGATGACAGTAAAATAAAATGAAGTAGTTAAGAAAATAACAATGACACGGGCCTTGAGTCCGTGAAGTATACAGTGACAAAAAATAAAAAATAAAAATAAAAAAAATAAAAAAATCTGCCTTGTAGCATGCATATCAGATAACTTGTCAAAAACAGTCTTTTCCCTAAGTCATATCGATTCGGAACGGTAGTATTTTATTCCCATAATAACGGAATAAAACTGGCAAAACAGTCATTTTGCCTTCTTCATAACGTTTGATGGTGGTTTGGTGAAGCAAATTGAATATCCGCGGCGTAGTATGATCATCAGAAAATATACCGATGCGACCGGGATCTTCATTTCCGGTCACGTCCGAACTTCTGTTAGTCCGACTTCAGATCTGATATTACTCAGCTTTCGATTATCTCAGGTAAGCATCGAATTGTTCCATAAAATGACTTTTATGAGCGAGGAATATACCACGTAATATTATAAGAAACATTTATTTGAATTCTTTGAATAAATTAAACAAAATTTCTAATGTGAAATGAAATTCTTAAGCATTTCTTAACGCAACCGGGTGACGAAAAAACTGGTTTTCAAATGTCCGAACTCCTTCATATAAGGCACGTAAAACAGTGCGTCCCGATTAATGTCACCGAAAGAAGAAAAAAGAATGTTATCACGACATTTCAGTCGGAGATCGCAGACAGACAGAATAGGCAGATTAAAATCTGTATTTAAATTTACCCCTTAATATTAGGCTACCTCTCAAAGCGGGAAGCTCGGAAAATCTCACACAATAAACGTATACAGAAATGCCCTTCAGCTGTTTCGTTAACGAAGTCTCGTAACTAAATAACCATCAACCCCAACGCCTTAATTAAGGCAACCGATACCCTTGCAACGGTCATTCATTTTAGACTGCACGACCATTAGGTATTTTGCTTGTTGTTTTCAAAACAGCCTCTCAGTTTCAACTGTTATGCAATTTCGATTTAAATTGAAATAATCTTTACGAGTCAAGAGCTATTTTGAAATCAAACTGGTAACCGAAAAAAAAACACTGTATAGAAATTGGTTGGCTACTGTTTTAGAAGTTGGTTGGCTACTATTTTAGAAGTTGGTTGAGTACTATTTTAGAAGTTGGTTGGGTATTATTTTAGAAGTTGTTTGGGCATTATTTTAGAAGTTGATTGGGTTCTGATTTAGAAGTTGGTTGGGCATTATTTTAGAAGTTGGTTGGGTACTATCTTAGAAGTTGGTTGGGTACTATTTTAGAAGTTGGTTGGGTACTATTTTAGAAGTTGATTCGCTATTCTATCAAAAATTCGTTACAAAAATGGCTTCTTTATAATAAAATAATTGTAAAGTATAGTCGACCAAGAAAGTGCTTTATCCATTTTGGATGACAGTTCCTACTTAAAGAAAATTTTGCTAAGGGTTATTGTTAGAAGTTAACGTAATGCATAACAAGCAAAAATGAGCCTTTTAACTAATTGACATGCAAACGACATTCGTTCTTAGCGTGGCAAATCAATTTCTTAGTCGACTATACAACGCTGACGGGACTCGACATTACATATAGTCTGCTAAAAATAACATAGTCTATTTTAGTTTTAGCATGACCGATTGCCATCTGTCGTCATTTTCGGAACCCCCACGATCTCTACAACCTTACGACTAATTTCACAAGGTGAAATTAATCGGGTCCCATTGTTTTACGTGCCTTCCGAAACACGGAGGAGGTCGGATATCAAATGTAAACCAGCGCTAGAATGTGTCACTCCGTCCATCACCCGGTTGCAGCCAGAGCAACTTAACTTAGCGATCCACTCAAATGCCGACCCCTGATTCCGCCACGGCCTCCTCTTTGCCGGCCTATCAGATTGGCCAAGCTATATTCTTGAAGTTCTTCTTCTTCCTAGCTTTACCCTGTGCAGCACCAGCATCCACATAGAGTGCAGAAAATGTGGGTGTAGGATAAATTATGATGACCGAATGCTGTCTGACCCGGAACCTCCACAATCTCGCGACTAATACCACACATCATCATCATCATTGTCACTCCTTGATAACCCACTGTTGGGCATAGGACTCGCAATACTTCTGCCAATCACCTTAATCCCTTGCCAATCTGAATACCACTCACACTAATCGGGACCCACTGTTTAGCGTGCCTTCCGAAAAATCCGAACCGATCGGAAAAAATCCCGGCCACTTATGACCTCTTTATGTTCTAGAAGTTTTTATATGTATTGTAATGTAATGTAATACAATATTTAAGTTACAAATATTCTTACTTTTGAAGATAAACTCTACGGTAACGTCTGCAAATAAAGTCACAAGTGTGTGCCGTATTTATAAAAAGAATTAATTTATTTCACGCTTGCCGCTCACGAGTCGCGAAACAGTGATATCCATCTCTCCTTTAAGCCAGCTTTCTGGCAAAAGGTCCCGTGAAATATGTAACAGTGTGTAATATAGTAAGGGTTAGTTCACAGAAATAGCATATATATGAAATTAAAAGTTTTACTTAATCGTCTCATTTCTCGTTATGGAATAAGATGGGAACTACGGAATACTTTATGACCTATGTAAGAACTACAGCAATTTCTAAAGTTATAACTTTACTAGTTGTGCCCGCCATTTCTTCATACATAGCGTATATCCTTTCTCGATAAATGGCCTATCTAACACTGAAATAATTTTTCATATCGGACCAGTAGTTCCGGAGATTAGCGCGTTCAAGCAAAGAAACAAACTCCTCAACTTTATATATTAGTGTGGATTAGTGTTGATATAATCAATACCTCAACAACGCTATACAGAATTAATTTATACTAGAAATCGCTGGCTGGCCGAAATTCGCCCACAAACCTTTTTGCGTATCACAACGACATGCATTGTTCTTATTCACAGCAAAATAAGATTTGACAATTAATATAACATACGGTTGTCACGATTACGGATTGACATAATCCAATACGTGTGTGTGTAAATGGTGTAAGTCGTTTAGCATTGGTGTGGGTGAGGTTTTTTTTTACGTATTTAATGTATTAATAATGCAAATTAATGCTCTTTTCTTGAAGGTCCCTAAGTCGTAACCGTTCGGAAATACCGAAGCCGGCAACTGATTCCATAGAGAAATTATGCGAGGCAAAAAGTGTCTAGAAAAGCGCACAGTTGTGGACTTTAGGACATTGAGGTGATGAAGGTGGAATTTTAAATTTTGATGGGATGTCCTATGGTGAAATTCAGCTGCCAGTATCAGTCTGAACAATTCATATTTGTGTCTATTCATATTAATTTTTTGCCATTCTCATTCATTCATGCTTTCCTATGTTTATAAGCAATTATCAATAAATCCATGGATCACTTCCAGGTATGCTTACAATTTCCTGATGAACTACTTGAAGTAAGTGCTAATATTTATGAAGAAATAAAAGAAAGGACAATTGCTGATTTATATATTCTTGGTGACACATCTTATGCAAGGTAGATATCATTGAATATTTTTTTGTGACGTGTTTTTAAGTTACTAAATAATTTCTTTTTTTCATAAGATACTTAGAAATATATAATAGACGGATGTCTGTTCCTAAGGTAGATAACTTGCTAATGGCTGGGTTATAGGATGTGTAACAGACACCTATTATGCCAGAGCCAGACATAGCTTCTTATGAATGATCATTTCAATAATCATTTAGTGTGGCCGGGAACTTGGTGTAGCTGCACAATTTTGTAGTCTTCTAGGACAAAAATGTACAAACGCTTTAAGCTATGCATGGCTCCGACATAACACAAATATTTTGTTTGTAGAAATATATAAATACACCCAGACTTGCAACAGGAATCCAAACCCTGGAACGGAAGACAAGATTACTGCCAACTGTGCCACAAGCCAGTCTTTATATTGTACAATGTATTATTACTTTTTTAACATTATATTCAATGTATTATTTTTTCCCACTTAGCTGTATTGGGTATAAGTATTTACCTCTAAAAGTAGCTTGACATTTTGGCTTTGGCATAATATTATTATGTGTGTTCTCTAAATTGTGTATGTTTTAAATGTTTTAAGCTGATGGTAAACCCTATAAATAAGAACTACTAAGCTTGCAATTTAAATAAAATAAGTCATACATTATTGGGTGAAAGAACTCTTTAAAAAGTAATTTCATTTGTTATGTTATATTTTGATAAATTTGGATTTTAAAATTATAGTCAAAATTATATCCTTTATTATATCATCCACTAGATATTTATTTAGTTGATTTTAGGTGTAGTAATAATATAATCAATTTATAAAATTACTGTAGTTGCTGTGTGGATTCTGTTGCTGCAATGCATATCCAGGGAGATGCAGTAGTACATTATGGCCATACATGCTTTACTAAAACAGACATTCCAGTATTCATAGTACTACCAAAAAAGGACCTAGATTTAGAGGCAACAATTACCTCTATAATAGAAAATTTTAAACCTGACAAAGAGAATAAATTTTGCTTATTCTATGGTGCTGAATATGAACATTATAAAGGTATTAAGAGTATATAATTTCCAAAAAAATATTTTTATGTTGATTTATTATTATTATTTGTTAGTGGACAAGCAGCAACTTGTTGATGTGTCCACATGACTGCCCTGGAATAAAATTTATTTTTGTAATTGCTTCCAAATTTTGTACTTTTGCATATTATGAAGTGAAATAATGTCTGCTTTGTTTCCATAACATCTTTTATATTTCAGATGAAATTAAATCATCATGGTTTGAAAAATACCCTATGTCTTACATGGCATTTATAGAAATTGATAATTTATCTAGAAGTTATTTAGGAAGGGTAATAAGAAATAAGAGGAATGAAGAAATCTCATTAGAAGCAGTCAAAGAATGTGTTTGTATCTATATGGGTACTAGAGGAGAAACCTTGTTCAATTTTACAATATCAATTCCAGGTAAAATTTTGGATTGGATTTGTACACAGAGTATAAAACAAAATTTGAGCAAAGTAATCAAAGTTTCTCAATACATACATTTAACCAATTTTTTAACAAGTACTGATGTTTTGAGCAATATATTATGTAAATACAATAATCACTGATCGCCTAAAACTATTGTAAGGGGAGCACAATTTCTTGAAGTCATTTCTGTTTTATAAATATCTCATGGTATTATTTATATGTTCTTTATTTCAGCCAACAAATGGTACTTAGTTGACCCCAACCACAGTAACATTTCAAATTTAGAAGAAACAAAATGGTTCAAACGAAGGAGATTTTTGGTTGAAAAGTGTAAAGATGCAAACATTATTGGCATTTTGGTTTGCAAACTTGCTGGAGATCAAACAAAAGATATTATAAATCGTATGAAACAAGTATGTAAAGTAAACAATAAAAAGAGCTATATAATATCAGTTGGCAAACCCAATGTAGCAAAACTGGCTAACTTTCCAGAGGTAAGATATTACTTGCTGTTCATATACTTAATAAAGTTTCTTTCAATATTTGTTATCTTTTTACCAGATGGCTATTTAGATAAATTTATAATTACAAAATCAAGAGTATTGCCAAGGGGGGCAGGGTGGTTCAGCTGCCTCCCCCTCCCTAAAAATGTCTTGAGTCAACTAACGTGAAAACTTACAAATTCTTCAGAATAAAGTGGTAGAGAAGTTTACAAAAAGCCACCAAAACAAGGATCTTGTTTGCCCCTCTTAGGCCATTGGCTGGCAATGCCCTTGACAAAAATGTATGTAAAGTAAGATGTATGATAAGTTACTGGCCTAGGCCATTACTTTTTGCAGAATTACATGAAGAATATTTTGGTCATTCTTATGTTTTAGATTGACATCTATGTAATGATAGCATGCCCAGAAAATGAATTATACAGCTGCAGAGATTTCTACAAACCAATTGTTTACCCATTTGAACTTGAAATGGCCCTGAATTCAAATAGAGAATCATACTATGATTATCATGTAACAGATTATGATGAATTATTACCTGGAAGAAGGCATCACTGTGAAATAGATCTTTTAAAAGAAGAAACAGATGTTAGTCTTATTACTGGTAATATAAGGGGACTAAACATAGAGAGAAATATAGAACATGGTTCACAATTGTCAGAGAAACATAAGGGGACAATAGCAAATATAGGCAAAAATCTGCAAGAAAGATCTTGGAAAGGTCTAGAACAAAAATTAGGCGAAACTGAAGTGCAAAAAGTAGAAGAGGGACGTATGGGCATTCCACTACAATACAGTAATGAACCAGAATAAATTTAAAATTAATTTATTTTATATACATACACATTTTGTTTTTGATTGGGTATCTAATAAATTAGTTTACAATATTAGTTCTTTTTTATTCAAAAAAATAAGAATCCTAAGTAAAGTTAAGTCTCCTTTTATACTGAGATTACACAGATGGTTATAATAATAATCTAACAATAGTATTCACAGGTTCTGATTTAAAGGATTCTGTGGAGACTTGAGCCACTCTTTCCTTAACATTTGCTTCAGTTGTGATAGTCTAAGAGAAGGATTTTCTGCCTTCAATCTTGGCAAGGTAACCTCTTCAAATGCTGTATAAGCTGCTTTGAGGCGTTTTTCAGGATGTCTGTCAGTATCAGACTTTTCACTGTAAATAGAAATGTTTGTTACTTCACAATTCATTATTAAATTTTTATAGGCTATAAGTTCAAACATTGATTAGCAGTTTATTTAAAGCATCCAGAGTTGACTAAATAAGATTTCAAAGAGTGTCTACTTGAAACTGGAAACTTCAAATTTGTGAACTGCAGAAAAATAGGCCACAATTAATATTTTCTCTATAGTCTCGTATATCTGGACTTTTTAGTCTTTGACCAGGAACAATTTTTTTTGTCAATGTGGCCTTACATTAATCCCAGTATTTGTGTCATATTATTCATGGAAAGAAAATGATACTGTTCTACACCTTGTTTATGATGATATTTATATATATAAATAGACGAAATACTAACTTAAGAATAGATATAGCTTCTTCAACAGACTGTGCAACTTCACCATCAATTTGTAATCTATTAAGATTCTCCACCAGTGGGGGTTCTTCTACAACAACTCTGGCCGGCTGCAAGTGAAAAAAATGGGTAACATAAATTTTATAAAGTGTAATTTATACAATCCTAATTGTGATTCTTGGCTCAAGTCTTTGAGTATAAGTTGTAAGGTGAACGGTTAAAATAAAATGGTTAAATATATCTTTCACAGTCCCAGTAACACCTGCACATTAGCCAACTCCAATGAAATCCTGGTGCCATTAACAACAGTAACAAAAAAAATATATTTAGAGCTGATATTAAATAAAAACTGAAAGGTGTACAAATCTAATTGGTTTGATATAAATTAAACTGTATACAAAATAGTCAAGAAGATTTTTATATATAAAAAGTCATTAAATAAAAATTTAAAAGTTAACTGATAAATTTGTTTTGTTTTGTTTTGAAACAAGCACATGAAAACTACTAATTTTGTTGCTAAAGCACTTTGTAAACTATATTCATTTATAAGTGTTATTGTAGTTTGACAACTTCATCATCCCCATCATCACATTAATAAAATTCTGCTTGTATATTTACATTTTTAATATCCTAATATGTAGATTTTATTCATTTGATAATTATTTCAAATAAGTATTTATTTACTTGATTTAGTAAAACATACAGCATTATTATATCAGGTATTTAACAGTTTTCATTAGATAATTCTAATTCCAGTTAAGTTTCAACTACTGATTAAACAAATTTAGTATACTGAAATTGAAAGATACATTAATTTAAAAGTTTATATCTATTTTGTAGAGATGAAATTAATTTAGTACAGTTTTATTTCTTTGTTTATTTGTTACAAAATAACAAAAGGACAAGAGAATCACCAACCTGGTGAAAACTGTATTACGGTAGGCTGGTCTTCCTCATACAAAATTAGTCAATTAATTAAGGTCATGCTATAAGAACTTGTAAAATAATACAAATTAATTAATTTTGTGATGTTGGGGTAGGTACTAAGAATAATACTAAAAATAATAGGTACTAAAAGTTTTTGCTCCACATATTAATATACAGACTTCAACACTCAAGCAGAAAATTATTACAGTGAATCTTATTTTTAAACTTACTGCAGGTTTCTCTTGCTCAAGTTTGACAGATTTGTCCTTCATCTGAGTTATTTGAGCCCGAGTGATCTTAGGCGGTGGGGGTGCAACTTTTCCTTTTATAGATTCCATCTCTTTTTCTAAGAGTGCTTTAGCTTCAGCTTTCTTTTGAAGCTGTTCTAGACGTTTCTTTTCTTGATCTTCCTATAAAGTGTTACAATTATGAAATAGTTTAAGTGTGGGATATTACAGCTGGATTAATACACTGTTTCAATATACTTTACTCAAACCTCCACCATCAAGGCTGGTGACTGGCAAGAGGCCCAAAACTCATTTTGGGCTGAGCCATTCCAGTTGGTTAATAAAGTTTCAAAAGAAATACTATATTATCATTTATATAAGGCTACATCAATTTAATATTTGAAAATATTTTTTTAAGTAGATTGCTTATATATAATAACTATATGACTTCATTAGGTATTACTAACAAACCTTTTTCTGCTGCTTTTTCTTAAGTTTATCATCATTATCTTCCCACTCGGCAATCATTCAAGAATGAATACCAGTAAGAAGTCCATCCAAATACTTAACAATTTACCATTGTAACTTAAATCCAGGAGACGAATTCCCAGAGACTGGGAAATAAGAATGCAGTAATGACATAATATTTAAGCATACTACTCCCATTTAGCATCCTACTCCCGCACCCGTTGAGTCATCCAGTAAGTTGCATTGCTACCTATTAAATAAATATTCGCAATCATATTATATTGCTTCAAATAGAAAATATGTTCCTGCATCAAGCAATAACAACAAGCGAAGGAAGCTAAAGGAAATTCGCTTTATTTGAATTAAGGTGGCGCTAAGCTCAGGATCTGCAACTTAAATTATATTATAATATAATAAAACAATTTGTGTATATATATGTTGTGTATTTATATTTGTGTATATCTCTTAGTTTTATTTATATCATTTTCCTGAGTTGATTCCTTTTTTAATTAATAGTTAGGTACCGTTATCGAGATAGTGATGTCTTGCAATACATCGATATCTATACTAATATATAAAATTAAAAATTAAATTAAAAATAGCTTTATTCAATGTCTTAACTTCAGAACAAAATGTAGCAAGAGGCCCTGAACTAGGCGAAAGCTCGTATTGCTGGGTGCATAAAGTTGATGAGTTTGTTTGTTTGCTTGAACGCGCTAATTTCCGGAACTACTGGCCTGATTTGAAAAACTCTTCCAGTGTTAGATAGCCCAATTGTCGAAAAAGGATAAATACCATCACGTTAAAATTGAATCTATTTTTTTACCAACTTTTACGTGGATAAAGTCGCGGACACAGCTAATGGAAAAGATGCTGCGGGATATAAAATGCAAACAAATAGAAATAAGCGACTATGACACATAAGCGGAATAAGCTAAGAGAGATTCGCTTGATTTGAATAAAAGTGGCACTCAGTACAGCTCGGGTTCTGCAACGAAGTATTTATTTCGCTTAGTCAGTAACTGCAAACTAGCTCTCGTACGTATAAACGGATACAGAGCACCGCGCGCCCAAAGTATCCTCAGGGCAATTCCCAACCACGGTTGTAGCGAGGGGATTTGAAAATATCGATAGTTTTTAAATATTTATCAACACTGTGCAACTCTTAAATATGTACGATAAAAGAGAAAAAATTCTTCCTACTATTACAAACAGAAATGGAATCTGAAAACTTTGAAAAAACAACAATAATTGTTATTTATCCACGTGACCACATAACCATGTCCATGACGACTGATGTTGAATGTATTCCACATCACAACTTACAGCCAGTTTCTACATGAGGGCATCAACTTTTTCAATAAATAGGCTTTATATTCAGTTAAACTAAGAAATTATTAATTAAATTTCGTACGTGATAGGAGGAAGTAGCGAATATGTGAGTGACGTAATATCTTTGATAAGTCGGTGGATACGAGTGCATCGTGCAAGGAATTCACCCTCAGGCGTTTGTCACGTGTGTGCGTAAGGTTTTATTTTAATAATTTAATATATTAATAATGCATATTTTAAAAGAATATTAATATTCGCACACTATTATTTATATAAACTACCAGTTGGACCTGCGAGTTCGCGTAAAATTAGGTAAAAAAAATAAATGCAATTTTAGCGTGTTGATATATAGCCTATAGCCTTCCTCGATAAATGGGCTATCTAACACTGAAAAAATTTTTCAAATCGGACCCATAGTTCCTGAGGTTAGTGCGTTCAAGCAAACAAACAAACTCTTCAGCTTTGCATAGTATACATAAATACATATAGATAATTGTGGCAAATTTAATATTCCTCCATCCGCGCAATTTTCATAAAATGGTACCGAGATTTTTTGCTTCACGTATTAAGGTATAGATTATACTAAATACTAGCTGTACCCGCGACTTCGACCGCATAAAATAAGGTTAATTTTTTTAACGTGATGATATATATCTTATATCCTTCCTCGATAAGTGGGCTATCTAACGCTGAAAGAATTTTTCAAATGGGACCAATAGTTCCTGAGATTAGTGCGTACAAACAAACCAACAAACAAACTCTTCAGCCTTATATATTAGTACAGAGTACAGATATAGATTATGGTAATTTTTTAATGACAATTCTCAAAAGAAAATAACGGTTTTCCTTTGAAAAAAAAACTACTTGGTATTCAAAGAAAACTCGCTAAAACTGAAAGAAAAGCAATTCATCTAATTGTATAACAAGATTTAAAATCTAATTCCTGTGTGCGGAGATAAAAGTTTTTCCTTTGACGCTTACAATGGGCACTCGTGTTTTATGAATTTTTTCTTACCAATAACGAGCGAAACGAAACGGGAATAATTTTATTTGTTTATTTAATATGTGCATGAAAAACCAAATTACTTTGCTTTAATCCGCGAATGAATACGAGGGAAAATCGGTGCAATGCTGCAATCCGAAAGCTACACTACCGAATCCGCCAACAAAGCACAGCACTGCACTGACTTTCCGATGTGCCTCAACGCACATTTCGCTTCGACACCGAAGCATCATCAGGAGATAGACTCTACAATGGTTATTCGTAAAGTCACTTTACGAATAACCTTTCGATGGTGTAGGTGTAAATTATGTATTTTAATAATAGTTAATGTATCAATTAATTATATTGAAATGTTATTAGAGTGATATTTTATTATTTGTTTGTGTTTTTAACAAAAAAATTATTTTCGCTAAAAAGACAAAAATAGCCGTATCTCAGTGTTGGATCGATATAGCGAAATATTTCGTAGACTGGCTGACACACTAACATCTAAAACACACACTATTTGCTAAATGTATGCAATCACAGAGTAAATTTCTTCAAGGCCAGTGAATCACTCGTAACGGCCAGCCTTCTTACGTATTTATGTTGAACAGTCTAAAACACGGTTATTACCTATTTTACAGGCATTAAGTTGTCTACCTTAGGAACAGACGTCCGTGTGTCATATAATCCTGTATATATTTATTTATTATTTATTATTATCCGTATGTAAATAATGAAAGAGTGAGAGCAAATGCTCACAAAGTTTATCTACCCGATGGCCAGACCAAATCTACACTAAAATATAAAGCGGAAGATTTTATTTGTTTGTTTGAACGCGCTAATCTCAGGAATTACTTGTCCGAATTGAAAAAGTGTTCACTGTTCGATAGCCTATTTATCGAAGAAGGCTATAGGCTATATATAATCACGCTAAAATTAAATATATATTTTTTTACGTATTTTTTCGCAGACAAAGCCTCGGGCACAGCTAATACTGTGTACACTTGTTCTAAATTATACTTAGGATCTTTTAAAAGCCAGAATCATAGAATTGAATAGATTGTATACGTATTCATATTAGACGCGCGTTGTAAATATTTCAAACACTGAATAACCATTGTTTTTAAAAAATCATTTTACATAAGTTCTTTCATTTTTTCCAATTTTAGAATACGCCTGACTACATTAGAATAATGGTACCTTTTTATTTCTCGAAACAGTTTGAGATCCCAACCCTCACACCTTTATGAAAATTTGCTTCATTTTCTCTTTTACGTTTTAATTTAAAAATGACTGGAGCGGAACCTTTTGTACCCTTTCAACGTATTGAAGTAACATATAACATAAAGTATATTTTATATATATATATAGCATTTCTATATGTTTTTCATTATGGCAACACAAAATTCTTAATGGACACACATTTCATTAGAGTGTCCGAATATGTATAGAATTACTGTATCAGCGTTCTTTCTTTATGTTCTTGCAATTTTAGATATAACTAATTTACTTCATATTATTCACTTTAATTAAACTTGTTTTTAAAATATAAAATAAAAGTTAGGGTTATAATTAGAGGAGGTCGTGGCCTAATCAAGTGTCGGCATTTGAGTCGATCGCTGAATTAAGTAGCTCTTGCTGCGACCGGGTGATGGATGGGTTACCCATTCTAATACTGGTTTATATTTTGTATCCGTCCTCCTCCGTGTTTCGGAATACACGTTTTTTTATGTTACAAGGTCAAACGAACAGACAGCAGGCAGCTAAGTGCCTACTGACGTCCATGGACATTCGCACGACCAGGAGGCTAGCAGATGTGTTGCCGGACTTGATGACGAGTTTAGGCCACAGAGAAGTCACAATGCGAATGGGACGCGAAAAAATACTGTCAATTGACGCGACAGCATTGCCGCCACTTCACGCCGAACTTATGTAAGAAAGAGGTGCCTATACCCGGACGCGCCGGCCCAATTCGGCAACAAGCATGGCGCTACCTCTAATTCAAAGAGGTACTGGTACCCGGACGAAAATAACGAAACCCGATTAATATCGCTAGTGGTATTAGTCGTGAGAGAGTAGGAGTTGCAGTGATTAGACAAACCGCTCGCGCGTACGTCTCTTGTCATATGAATTACTGAATGCGGAAAATTAGTCAGCAGGTGCAAGTGCAAGACATCTTGCATCAATTGTGCATGTGATGCCTTAGTAAACACAAACGAGGGGTCAACGTGCCGGGGTTATCATGGCAGCGCGGCGCCAAACGGTCGCATGGTCGGCCACACTACACAATTAGCCAATTCATCGATTTTGCAAAAGGACAATAAAAATTTTCAAATAATCAAAAAATGTACATAGCGATATTTCGTTTAAACCACAATTTTTTTTTTTTTATATGAAAAGTTTTTTCACCATTTTACGAAAATTGCGCTTACGGAACCGTATGAATTTTGGAGCACTTATAGTTTTTATAGAGGTGATGTGCGAATGCTAGATTTTATAAAATGTGCGTTATTAATACAGTAAATTATTAAATTAAAGTCACACGCACACCAATGCTACACGATTTCTACACGTGTATACAATTTACTATAAGATTGTGTCAAAGCGTAGTCATGACGACCGTATGTATATTAATTATCAAATATAACAATGTTGTTACAAAGAATTAAAATTATGTATTAAGCATTAAAAAACGAATTTAGTACCTAAATCTAGAAATTTACGGTGATCTCTAGTAATTACAAAGAGGTATTGCAATTAACGCAAATGTGAATCGAAGTACCCTAGAGTTACATATTTAAAGAAAGAAAAAAATTCTAACAAGATATCACTCTGATATTTGAATTGAAAACGTTTTTCTTCTATTCAGCGACATCATTTAGCAAGATACGTACAAAGTAATTAAATTTTACCTCTCGTTTCTAAAATAAAAAAATATACACAATGTGTTAAATAATTTCTAATTACAATTTTTAATATTTTCTATCAATTAAGTTAAATTAAAAAGAATTTATTATAATTTAAACAAGAGTATTAAGGAAAAAATATGAAATAATTATGAAAAAGGGAACTTATCAATTTTGCTGTGTAAGGTTTTCCCAGGATTCCGCCTCCATTAAAATATGTAAGATATACTTGGATGAAACTCGCAATTCATTTGATATTGTTGAATATCAATTATAGTGGATAACGGATGATTGAATATCACTTATAGTTAATAATGATATATATGACGTTAGGCATGAATAATTTTGTTTTCCTTTATCAAAGGCGGTGAAAATGAGATTCCTTGTATTGATGGCTAATATCTAATAATTTAAAGTTTAATTATAATATTTTTTCCACTATTAGTCTAGCCAAGAAGTTGAAAGTGGTGAAAATTAGAGATTCCTGTCGAAAAAAAAATTAAAACAGTGGTAAAAGTTTATTAATCCAATCGTCTCGCATATTGAAAAATTCACGTTTTGGTTTATTTTGAACGTAAGTAAATTGTACCAAATGTTACGAAAACGCCTTTTTTAATTTTTAAATTAATAGACATTCGGACCACTTTGCCTTCTTGGTGTTATATATGCGAGTCGAGATTGGCCTTAGGGGCTCCAAGGCCCTCTCGAGTTAAATCATCCTTCTTTTAGCCTTCATCATGGTGATGTTGGTGATTAATATATTGTTTTTGATAATTATTCAAGGTCTTAAGAAGGTTAGCATAGATTAATAAAGAGAAGAGATTTAAGACTTTAGTTATCCGAAGAAATAATGAAGGTACCTTCAGTTGCTGCATCTTAATTTTTGATACCTTGGAAAGCTACTGTAAAGAAAAATGTATGTAGATGTCCAAGCACATACAACAGTGATGTTTTTGAACAGTGATCACTAGAATTTATATTATATCGCAACGAAAAACATTAACTAACACTTATTACTTTTCACATTAACACATTGACCGATCTAGGTAAAGTCACGTAATTTTACATAATTAATCCACACGAAACCGTGTAACATTTACATCACAATTAATATCGATAAGGTATGTTTTTTTGTATAAAAGCGATGAATTTATAATGCTAAGACACTTAAGTTTCTGACTAAGAAAGAAAAATGACTGCCATATCCGCTCTTCTCTTCTGCGCTCAAACCCTTCTCATCCAGGTAAGAGTAATGTGTATCAATAAATAATTTTACTCTTCAACTTGCTTACATTAAAGTATTACTTTAAGCGGATTCTCTTATCCCTTTGCTTAAATTTTAATGACTTTGCTAAAATGACCAATCCATTTAAGTTGTCCAGATGGTATCGAACATTCTGGAAGTCGAAAACTTCTTTGCCGTAGGCATTGAGTTCCCACCAATATGCTATAAAAAATCTACCGTTATATTTCAAGTCTGGATTCAAACCATCGAATTCAGTAGTAACAACTACTTAAGCATTTGTCGATGGAAGTGACCACCTTATAGTACAGACACCAATCTTGATTCTTATGACATAATTATAACAACTAGATTTGCCGGCTGGACGAAATTCGCCCAGAAATATTTAGATTTGTGTGCCATACTTAAAATTATGTACAAAATTGTAATTATTTTTTACGACGACATTGCTATTTCACAATTAATATACTTATGGTTGTCACGACTACGCTTTGATACAATCTTATTGTAAAATGTATACATGTGTGTGTAAATCGTTTGGCATTGGTGTGCGTGTTGTTTTATTTTCATAATTTAATATACCAAAAATGCATATTTCATAAAAATTTAAGCATTCGCACGCCCTTCTCTATAATAACTGTAATTATGCCAAATTTCATACTTCTCCGTTCGCGCAATTTTCGTAAAATGGTACCGAAAGTTTTCACTTCACGTATTAATATATAGATTTTATATTAATTTCAGTCCATCGCTGGTGAGTGCATCGGTGCTGGTTGGGGTGCTCCCTTCACTGCCGCACCCTTTGCTGCCGCTCCCTTCGCCGGTGCTTCCTTAGCTGCAGTCTTTAAAAATCTTTTAAAATTCCGCACTAGAAAATCGTAAATTCCGACCAGAAAAACAATATTTCACTTCGAATACAACTTTCTCGGTAAAAGAGGGCCGGCTCGTAAAATATTTAAACTGGAAATTATAGATGCAAATGCAATTCCACCAGGATCGAGCGGGGTTGTCTATTTATTCTGACTCCGTTTTGAGCCTAAATGCTTTTTTAAATTTGAGGTGAATATGATAGAATAATTTGAAATATTTCGCTGTTGCGTTGCGAGATTTTAAGTTCAATTTTGCCTGTTACGTTTGCATAGCAGCATTATTTTTCTTAGGCCTTTCCAAAAATAATAATTAAATTTTTAGAAAGGCAAAATTTAATTAAGGGATATTAGGTAAAAACGGCAACATTTCGAGCTCTCAAATACTGATATGCAGTCCGACGGGGTTCTTTTGTTTCAGGTGCAATGACTAACTTTGGCTCATCGTGCATCAGAGGAGAAAGAGGGATTCTAAAGACAATTAACAACAAATTTAAACTCTAAAGGCACTTAGTTAGCCTTTTGAATTGGAATTTGTTGGTAAATGTAGTTCTGTAAAACAAAGGACATCCATTTAAAACTCGACAAGGATTTGTTAATGCAAAACACCAGTCAGTTGTTCCAAAATTTACTACAGCAACTAATGGTGGTCATTACTGAGTCATTATCTGACTCGGCCATTGTCCAGCGACTAAATAGTTGTAATAGACTATAAATAAGCTTTATTAGCGTAACTAGTAATATTACTAGAATTTAAATTCTAGAGCTCGTGAATCTTCAGTGGTTGAAATATTTTCCACTTCTCTTGGCACACGTCAATAACAGAAACGATAAGCAATACTGTGGCTATTTACTATAAAAAAATACAATTATATAAATCATATATTATAGAAAATTATTGATTTACAAAACATACATTTCGAAAACGTATCTTGCTAAAGTGATGGAATATAATAGGGCCATATATTAGTTTTAATCGTAACTATTGTGATTTGATGTATTGTGAACACTAAATCAACACAAGTACATTAATTAATCACCTCAGCAAGGTGCGTAATTTAATTTTCTTTCAAATTTTAAACTTTTCTTGTTAAATGGGAAACATCAAAGTTTTACAATGCAATAGTACGCGCGTCATTTGTGTTCTTTGGTTTTCTCTCAGTCGATTTTTATTTTCAGCCAGTATTTTTTTGATTTAATGCAAACATTTTATATGAAACTTAATGGTGATATTAAATTCTATACATAAATGTATATGCATATAAAAACAGTGCAATGAGGACATATCATACAACATTTCTGCACCGTTTCGGATTCTAAGCAGAAAATACATCTTTTTGAGGTGATTAATAATAATATTATTACTATGTAGTTGAAAAAAACTATATTTTGCCCGTCAAGCGTCCTAAAGAAATTTGAATGCTAATATTCCCATGTGCTCCTACTCTCCATATTACCTTATAACTTGACACTTCAAATCAAGTTTGTGAAGAAAAACTCTCTCTTCGTGACTCCACTAATAGTAGAGCTAAGGGCACTAATTTGTAGAGTTTTTTTAAATACATTGTCTGATTATATAAAAACGATAACGAAATTTTTATTAAAATTTAATGTAATATGAAAATTAAATATGGATAGCATATAAATATAATTGAAATATTAATGTGTACAAATTTCTTGTTTTTTACTCCACAATAGGTTTTGGACCGTAGAGTTTAGGAACTTTGCTCTTCTGTTACGGTGGTAGATGTATGCACTTTAGTTTTAATTATTTATAATAATATAGGTAAGAAAAACAAATGAACGTGGAAAAATTTCTTGTTTCTTAACTCCACAATAGGTTTTGGACCGCAGAGTTTAGGAACTTTGCTCTTCTGTTACGGTGGTAGATATATGCACCTTTTTTTTAATTGGTTATAATAATTTAAGTAAGAAAAACCGGGCCTTCGGGATTGTATATAAGTACTACCACTGAGTATTAATTTTTAACCTACTGCCAAATCGAACGCGGATCAAATAATTCGTTTTCTATCGTTAATCTTCAAATGGTAAATGATTTTTAAACAAAATTACAGAGTACATTTGTGTAATCCAAAGGCAAGGCCGCTGAGGTTGCGTGTCAAAGAATTACCGTAATAACATTACGATCGTAATCGTAATCAATCACACATGATCTGACCCATGGAATCACCGTTTATGTACCTCGATTACATCAGTGAAGATTCGATTCTCACTGTAATATTTGTTAAGAAGACTATTTCGAAATGTATCTTGTTTTAGATCATTTAGATAAACATATTCCAGAAGTAAATAAATAAAATCAAAAATGTTTTATTCGGTAGCGTGCAAAGAAACGAAAACCAAAAAAAAAACACTTATAACATATAAACAAGAAAATTATAAATGCTACAGAAAGGGCAGTAAGAATCAGCTCTAGGAGCTGCTTTTCAGTCTAAGCCTTATTACCAGTGCTGCCACACAGACGGATGAAATTACAATATAATACAATACAAGGAAAATTAACTTACAACTAAAGTAAATGAGCTGTTTTGTATAACATAATTTTAATAAAATTCTCAACACACAATTTCATTCTTCATCAGAGCATTCAATACAGAGCATTTCATTAGCCATTTGGTTTTGAAGTGAATTATAGTCATAATATTATATTCTTCTTCTTCTTTTCGTTTCAATGGCAAAACTATATTTACATATTATATTAAAATGATCAAACTACCAAACAAAGAGCCTCAATGGCTCAACGGTATAAGGAATTAACTGAAATCTGCAAGGTACCCGTTGCAAACCCCACCGCCGTTGGGGTATTGTCGCACCCACTCCTAATACAAGCTTTTAATTTAAGCTTAGTAGGAGGGGTACTAAATGGGGGCCGACACTAGTACGCACCCTACACAAGTAACATTTGGTGTTTACGCGAGCGAGATAGCACTATCACCGTCTCTTTCCAACAAGACTTGCCTATCTCGCTCGCTATGTTACGTCCTAGTGCCAGCCAGGATCAGTCCGTCTGACGGTGTCCACGATCAAAGACGCCGCCATCCCGTTCCTGTATTATCTGTCCGTTACAATATTGTTATTTTAATGATATTTTAGTATTTTTTTGTTTTTTAAACTAAAAACTTATTTTAGTTAAAAGACAAAAATAGCTGTAACTCAGTGTTGGACGGAGATATCAAAATAATTCTTAGATGCCATCAAAAACAAAACTTGTAAAAAAACAAGTCTTGCAACTCAGTTCTTTGACTGTAAAAAGTTGTGAGATCCATGTAATGCCAAGTTGGTTAATTTATTCAATCCCTACTGTCTGTCTTAACCAATTCGACAACACCACTCAACAGACCCACTATGTGGTCCTTGCTCAACAACACTAACATCCTGCTTCATACGAGTAACATGCATCTTTTATTAAAATAAACCTTCCTCTTGAGTCACTCTGTTTATTGATGAAAACTGCATTAAAACCTGTTGCATAGTTTATAAGATCTAAGAGTTTTTAACTGGGCCCGACTTTGTTTCATGCTATGTAAAGATAATGTTTTTTTGAAACTATAAGATGCTAGTTTTAAGGTATTACTTTTCTTCTTTCAGTTGCTACCAAAGAAAAGAGCAAACCAAAAACATGCCAGCTGTCTTTTCAAGATCTTTATCAAAAATTACAAGATGAGAAATGTACAAAATCAAACAGTGGAAATGAAAATAAGACACCATTAATGACACATATATATGACAGTAATGGTGTAACACATTTTTTACCATGGGTATATAATCCTGTATTTGATAGCTACGGCGATAATCTGCCACCAAGCCTGTGGCGGTTACAGAGTGAAGATCTTGCCAATGCTACCTGTTTAGAATGGGGTTGATAAATTAAAGATAATTGATAAAATGACTTATTTTCAGTTGTTATTTTAATTTCAATGAAATCGTGGAGACACGACGATGGGGTACTTCTTAGCGATGAAAGCACGAAACCTTGTGTCTTTGTACCGATACTTTAGATAGAAGTGTCTCGATATAAAAGACACAACTTTGTTCCGACTTTCAGTGAAATATTGGCGTGTTCCTGAGAAGTATTGGTCCGGCCAGTACATAGGACATCTCCAGTTATATCATCTGCATAATAATGAATACCGCTCGTTTGCAGCAGGTCATTGATATATAGAAGAAACAAAAAATTTGTGCCCTGAGCATGCACCGTTGACAAGGGCCTTAAATATATATATTTTTTTTTATGTTACAAGGGGGCAGACGAGCAGACAGCAGGCACCGGAGTGCCTACCGGCGCCCATGGACATCTGCACGACCAGATACACCCAGACTCGAGGTGGGAATCAAACCCACGACCCCCGGAGCAGAAGGCAGGGTCACTGCCCACAGCGCCAACAGGCCAGCCATGACTAAATGAAAAATAATAAAACTACTTTACAGAACCAACCAACAGGCATTTAGTGAGTTTATTTTTGAAATAAGAAAAAGAATCATTGAATATGTCGACACCAGAATTTGATTTAGTTAATACGTTGTATTTGTTATGCCGGAGCCAGACATAGCTTCATTTGAATGATCATTCCAATGATCACGTAGTGTGGCCGGGGACCTTGTGTAATTTCACAAAGTTTTGTAGAACTTTGTATATTTCAAGGACAAAAATGTACAAACACTTTGAGCTATGTCTGGCTCCGGTATTACAGATACGCACAATAGGAACTTGATTTCCGAGACATGTTTTCGTGAGGGGTATATTTTCACCGATCCGTTCGAAAAAAGAGTAGAGACTGCTTCGATCGATTGTAATCGAAGTTAGACCGTGGATTTTATGCCTATCTTTCTACTATTAAAGAAAGATCCATTTTAGCTCTTAATTTTTTTATAAGTCAACAAACAATTATGACCCTTACCCACCAAGTTTTTATAAAAAAAAAACGATAGTTAAAACAAACAAAATTATATTATTCTCCCATAGTTACACGTAGATTTATTTATAATATAAACGGCAAATAAAAACTTAGGCGAAAATAGCCATTGAGGCCTACGCCAAAAAAGTTGCGGTGAAAAAATAGTACTTTCATTAAAACACACAATGGCTCCCTAATGAGCGCAATTTTAAATTCTTGTTTTGTTTTTTTATACAGAAAATTTTGTTTGAGAATACGAATTTATAAACCTTAATTACTGTCTGGAATGTGTATTTTTTTAAATGTTATTATTAAAGCAGACTTTCTGCTTCCGGCTTCAATACTGCCAGTCTTCTTATGGGTATTGAACGGTTGGCTTTATCGTCCAAGGTTTTAGTTTTCGAGTCTTGGGAAATCAAAATTTCCTGAGTCTTCTCACATATCTATATAAATTCATTTATGTATATGTAATAACTGTGCAGAAAGCCTTGCAGAGACAAGCTCATGATTTATGCAATACTTGAGGACATGCAAGGGTTGCTCGGGGACCTTTTACGTAGATAAGTTGGATGCAATAAGTCTTATGCAAGACACTTCCTTGATACATCCTGTCTCATAATTATTTTAATAGCTTTTAATCAATCATGTAATAAATTAGTATACCACTTTTAACTACAATTAAGAAACAAAACTTTTTAAATGTTTCATCACATGGTTCCCATTACTTGTTAACCATTATCAAATTTATTTCTAATGAATCTAACTACCACAGTCGATATCTGGACTGAACGAGCAGCCTCGCGAGGCAGCCCCGTGAGGCTAATTCCTCCATCAGTCCGTACGTACCTCGCCCGAAGTAAACGTTATCAATAGATAAATAACGTGATAATTTGTTGGTATCTATTGTATTAACATTATCTTTAGATATGCATGTAAGTAACGTTGATATTATATCGGATCATAGCAACGCGCCATACTCCATTGGAAACCTTTACGCAGTGGCCCACTATGATGGCCTATCATGATAGCCCATCGTGTAAAAGAGCTTTTACAACTTAGTGAGCTTGAAAAAATACCTATAAAACAAGGCAGAATGTTATGCATAAGTAGTGGCATCTTGCATTTGCACGCGAATTACTGTGCACATTTTCATATAAAAAATTCATATAATTACGTTCGCTAAAAGATTCCTTAGAAACGTAAGAGACATACTCATTTTTCAGCTTATATAACGTCTCTCTACTTCTAAAAACTTTTAAAAGTTCCTACGCTAATTATGAAGTTTAATTCTAAAAGTTTTGTCAGAGTTAATAAGTTGAACTTAGGTCACGTAATAAGTGCCTGTTAGGCGGACTACGCCTAGCAAAGTAAAATAGTGTTATAATGATGTAATAAAACTGACATATAGTTTAATTTCTCTGCACTTACATGTATGGGGCAGTTGGGCGTCCGAAGTACCGCTAGAAGAAGCAACTTGAAGGGGATCTACGCCAGTTTCAGTCCACGCAGTGGCAAGAAACGGCGCAAGACCGCGAGAAATGACGTCACTCAGTCTCTGAGGCCAAGATCCAGTATGGGTCGCCGCGCCATCGCAGTACGTTAAAAAGCACATTACGGAACATAATTATTTAATAATATCTAATATTCGAAATTAGGTAGAACTTGTTATTTTCTATAAAATTTATTTCTGTAAATTGTTGTTATAATTTGTCTATGTTTGTTTCAGTAATATGAATTATTTAGTATAAATTGTCCCTGCGAATTAGTCCACGTAAAATTAGGGGAAAAATATTAAATTTTAGCGTGTTGATATAGTGCCTATAAGCTTCCTCGATAAATGGGTTATCTGACACTGAAAGAGTTTTTTTTAAATCGGATCAGTAGTTCCTGGTATTAGCGCGTTAATTAAAAAAACTCTTCAGCTTTATATATTAGTAAAGATATATAATAATTTCCTTCAGCTATTGAAGATATATAAGAAACACTAATTTGTAAGTATAAATGATGAAAAGTTTACTCGTTGAAAAACAAGCACGAGACGTCATTAGTAAATGACTCACCTTATTCCAATTGAAATACCACAGAAGAGAAACGTAAATTGAAAAAAACTCTTAACTCTTTTCATTTATATTAAATTCTATACCCCAGGGTTGTCTATGTTTCTCGTTCCTTTTTTGAAAATAAAGAATCTTAATACTTTTAGTAGTATTGTTTCCCTTCCAACGAAGCGTAAAATTTGGGCTAGGATTAGACAATAGTACCACCAAGTTGAGGTTTGGAATTAATACCTTATTGCTTTATGTTATACTAGCTGCGCCTTCCATCTTTCAGATCCTACTGGTGGACGAGGCGACGGCGAACCTCGACCAGGAGAGCGAGCGGGTCATCCTGTGAATTTCACTCTTACATCAGCATACACGAACAGAAAAAAAGATAGAGTTAGTGTTAGTCAACGTTGTGAGCTCGACGCGAGAGCATCTCCAACCAATATATTATTAGTCCGAATATATTAAAATTAGTTCTGAGTATTTGTAGGTTTCTTCGGCCTTCCCTTATAAACGACTTTATCAGTTTGAGTTGAGGTCACATAACACTAATTAATTTTAGGGCTTTCGTCTGTGACCTTTTCAAAGAATCTTGTCAAAATTACACCTTAGAACACGCCTGCCTGAAGCTAATGAGTTATGCATTATCATATGATATTCGTTATTTTTGTTTGATTTTTAGCATCGTATTTATAAAATAGTTGGCAAAATATTTTATGTAAAGCTTCTGTCGCTTCGTTATACAATATTAAGTTTCATCTGAAAACCAGCGCCGAAGCATTCCTTCTGAATTTTGGAGCACCTACGCTGATGCGGGGACCGTTTTAATTAGTTATATTAAGGCATTAACTTTTCTTTTGTTAATTGTTTATATTTATTCTTAGGATCAAGATAATTTGTGTGCTCAGTTACTTAATTGAATAAAGATATTTTATTTATTTAAAAGGCATCAAAAAGGACAACCGGTTATAAGGAGTCACTTAGGTTTAAGGAATCACCGCCCATAGACATCTGCACAACCAGAAGGCTTCCAGATGCATTGCCAGCCCTTAAAGAGGGGTTTAGGACACCGGGAAGTCTCACCAACCGAACGAAACGCGACATCAATACCGTCATTTGACGTGACTGCATTACTGCCAGTCCACGCCGATCTTATGCGAGAAAGAGGTACAGGAAGCCGGGCTTGCCGGCCCAATTCGGCTGCAAGCTTGGCGCTCCCTCTAATTGAAAATGTTGAAGCTTGCGTTGCTAGTCGCTTATGAATTGCGCCAGTTACGAAAACATTGGTTGTTGTTCGTCTGGAGCGAGATGTACATCCACGTGTATATCAAGCCGATTATTTTAATTATATTTCGATGCCCTCTGTACTGAAAACAATTATGTACTACTATAATTTATATTAACCTTTGTACAATTATACAATTATTACGACTGATTACATGTACAAATTAGCGAATAATGTCAAATTAACATCAATATGTTTTGACAATATTCGCTAATGAATATATGTGTATATTTGAATAATAAATAACTGCACTAAAAACACTGCTACAAAAATAATTCATACATCTAAAGGACGGCAAAGCATCTGCGAGCCAGTGGTCCCAGAGTTGTAGTTATATAAACGATTCCTGCCCTGCTCCTTGTTATATAAAAACGGTTGGTTTACAATCTCTTCTTCAAGAAAATAGTGATGCATTTTTAATCTACTTCTTTTGGGAAATCAGCTTAGGCCCTTAACCACTAAGCTATATGATACACAGTATCAGAGCGAACTTTTTTTTTAATAGAAGGTTAGAATCATTAAAACTTATTACCTCGCACAATTCATTTGCGGATTTAGTCACCTGCTATGTTTCCGAACCGAAATGACTTAGGGACTAAAATTTTTTGTGCTACAACTTTGTGTTATTTGATAATTCATATTTTTACCGTCTTCACGGCTATGCTTTGGACACGTTCTTATAGAAAAGTGTTTTTTTTATATTACAAGCCAAACGAGCAGGCTGTTCATCGTCTAAGTGACACTTGCATCACCAAAAGCTCGCAGAAGCGTTGCCGGCCTTTAAAGATGGACTTAGGGATCTCTAAATATGCGATAACAATACTTAAACATCACTTAAAGTGGCAGAATTGCCGCCACTTTATGCCGATCTTATGCGAAAAATATGTACTAATACCAGGACGCGCCGACCCAATTCGACCGCAGACCAAAAGGATAATGTAATTAGCTAAATAGATAAGGCAATGGAATGGTGTAAAAGGATATAAAGGTAGAAGGAAAGAAGACAAAGGATGCAGATACTACTGTCACGGACAGTATAGAGGTTGTCACTACGAGGGTGGACCGGGATCGCGCACCCGTAGTGGATCTAACCAGTTAACGGACAGATAAAAAGGAAGATCCACCCCATGGAGGATGATATATATGTGTATGTATCTGTATTGGTGTGTATTAGGTTTTATTTTAAACGATTAACGTATTAAAAATACACATTCTATAAAGATCTGTATAAAATGGCCAAAAGCGCGTCAAGACACTCATAGAAGGGTTCCGCATCTGATACGCTATAAACGTATTTGTTAAATAACTTCAATATTTGTTGTCCGATTTTGTTCAAAACAATTTTCCTAGCGAGTTTTTAACATGTTCTATCAACATGGAAAATTTCAAGTCTCTATGTCTAATTTTTTGGAAATGCTAGGGGGGGCATCTTACGAGCAGACAGACGGACGGACGCACGGACACAGCGAAATTATACGGGTTCCTTGTAGTACTACGGAACCCTAAAAAAGCTTTGATGGACTCTACAAAGGTAAATTGTAGAGTCCTTACGATACAATTTCTTCAAACCGCTTTGGATTAAAGTTAAAGAGAAAATAAAATTTTACTGTCTAACAATAATTTTCGTGTTTCTTGCCAAACTGCAAACGGACGGACAGAGCAAAATTGTAAGGGTTCCTTGCAGTACTACGGAACCCTAATAAACTATAATTGTACCAAATTGTATATATGTATAAATTTATACACCTATATCCGCACAATTTTCGTAAAATGTAAGCAAAAGTTTTACGCTAAACGTATAAATAGATTTGCAACGAATTTTCTGTCTTAAAAAAAAATCCCCACCTGTGATAGTCCTGTTAATAATACTTCATCCTATTCGGAAAATATTCGCCACAAGTAACAGACTACCTAAAAAAGCTTTTAGTGTGAAAGTTCATCTAAAGAGGCTCCGGTCAAACGCTTTAGTCGGCCCTTTGTTTTATTTATTTAGGAGCGAAAAACATTTAGCGGCATAACAGTCCCAGGACTGGCATATTTATACAGACATAAAAATACGACCAATCTAAGGATATAACAGTAACAGTTCACTTCAATAAAGCACACCAAATTCATATTAGAACCCCCTATAGTTCAGTAGTAAAAGGCTGGAATAAAATGCGTAATGTATCTGATTCAATCTCTGAACACGATAAGCTCTTGTGACCATCAATCTTACCACAGCCATAAAAATACGACTACTATAAAGAAATGAAAGTGACAACCTTATATCTTATGTTATACTTAATACATATATAAAGCTGAAGAATTTTTGTTTGTTTGCTTGAACGCGGTAATCTCAGGAACTACAGGTTCGATCTGAAAAATTCTTTCAGTGTTCATCATGCTAAATTTTTTCACCTAATTTTACGTGGATAAAGTCGCTGGCACAACTAGTGTACTTATTAAAATTACATACTACACCCCCTAAAGCTCAGTGATTGACGAGCGAATTGAATACTAAACGCTTTCCGTTCAAATCCCGACTCCGCTGGGTTATTCTGGCACCCGTGGTAGGAGGGCACCGCAAGCTTTTAAGCTTAATTGGTATTAGAAAGTATTTTTATTAAAAAAACACTAGAAACTTTAGTAGAGTTCTTTAACATCTAGACTGTTTGACTTAATCCTAGTATTCTATTCCTTAAACAAATTATAATAAAAAATACAAACGTAAAATAATAATTGGTAAATAAATAACATTCCTATTTAAAATGGGTGCGTAATTCGGTACTGTTTATTTTTAATTAATGAACGAAATTACATAAGTTGACGTTATGAGGTGTGTACCACTTTGGATTTTTAAAACTATCTTTTAAAACTCGTTATGTTAATTATTTCCCAAACAAAACTCCGTACAATCAAAGCCAACGTAGAATTTACTTCTAGTCAAAACTGCGTCCATATTCACTTTGCTAAAAGTTCCGTGAAAATGAACGAGACGCTTTTCAAAAACGAGTGTTGTCTTTTGGAAAATTAAAGTGCTCGGCAGTTCTTTTAACATCCCACTGACTCACACAGGAAGTGCTAGAATAGACGAATGATAGCAGCGAATTGAGATTTCTGCGCAGTATTCCATAACCTATATTCCGCACTCATTTTTCAAAGGCCGGCAACGCACTTGCACAACTCCTGGTCGTGATCTATGGGCATAGATAAACAGAAGAACCGCCTGCGAGTTTGCCCATAATTGGATGTAAAAACCACGACGTCTCTGTTTACTAAATGGACCACTTTAATTTCATTTTAAGTGCCCTTGATAAAAGTAAATTATAATAAAAGGTTTATTTTGAGTCCAAGTATGGGATCTTCCTTTTTATCTGTCCAATAACTGGTCAGATCCACTACCGGTATGCAACCTCGTGCCACCGCAGCTGCTATTGTCACTCCCCTTTATCGCCCGTGTCAGTAGTATCCGCATCCTTTCTCTCCTCTCCTTCTACCTTTATATCCTTTTACTACATCCCGTTCCATTAGTCCTGTCTTTCTAATTAGAGGTAGCTCCACGCTTGCAGTCCTTTTTGTCTACAGCCGAATTGAGCCTGCGCGTCCGGTTACCACTGCGCCTTTCTCACATAAGATCGGCGTGAAGTGTCGGCAATGCTGTCACGTCACATGATTTCATTGTTGTCGCGTTTCGTTCAGTTTATTAGCTCTTTATAGTGATCACTAACACTCACCTTCACTGGCAGTGTTCCCTTCCCTGCCTAGCCAAATCCGGTACTTATGATAGTTCATGACGAGCCAAGGTCTTTTAGTAGATTGTACAGGGATTTTGCTGGTATACCTCTACCGCGTATAAGCTGGATTTATAACCGTTTTTGGTAACCTCATTGGTTAGGTCAAAGTACTTGTTCGTTTTTATCAGATGGCTAAAGACCATCTGATATAGACTTGTTCGAACTTTAGAGTATTTCAAATAGATGACGCTTACTTACATATCTTTTGACTGACGTGCCATGTTAGGTTATCATTTTATAAAACATTCCGCCAGTATCACCTTAAGGCAGAAACCTATACAATATTGGTTCATTGGCTATCAAAAAACGAGTTAAAATTCGAGCAAGACAATTTCTTTCGGGTCCTGTATTTATTACTAAATTACTGCTATTTTTCAATACGAATTTAATGATATATCTAGGATACATCAAATATGTGATGATAGTCTCCAAATTTAAATAGTTAAAGTCTAAAGTCCTCGTAAATGTGATGTTTGTTGGGGAACCTTAGAAAGAAATAGACTCGGCAATTACGTCTCACGTTTTATGGAAACGTCTAGCTTATAACATGGCCGTCAGCTGTGACAGACAGCATTATGAAAATAGCTAACGCGTAGTAAGGTGTCCACACGGTAGGTCAAATGGTCTACTGTTGTACTGAATGTTATTTAATATAATTTGTTAAGGAACCGTCACGTTTTTAGGAAAGGTATTGCTTATATTTTTATTTTTGTCGAACCCACTCCTAGTACAAGCGTTTAAGAGTACTTCGATGGAAACGAAAATATTAGACATTCCTAGTACTCTTTTTTGCAGCTCTGCAGGCCTCATAATATAAGTTATTGTTAAAGACGACACTGATGTACGGAAAAACTCGAACGAGTTTATGTTTACATCTTTTAAGTACAACATTTGTAATATCTGAAAATAAACAATAAATAAATTTAAAAATAAAATATAGAGGAGGGTGTGCGAATGATAACATTTTTATGACATATGCTTTAGATTATAGTTCATTATTAAAAAATAAAACACACGCCCACAAATGCTAAACAATACACAACTTTAAACACACATGTATTTTACATTAAGCTGGTGTGAAAGTAGAGCATGAGGGTGACGGTATAAATATAAATGGTCAAATATTAAAATTTTAGTTGAACAAAGATTTGAAATTTAGTATACAGCTTTAAATAAGCATATAGTACGCAAATCTAAAAATTTATTGTCTAATTTCGACCTATGTCTATAGTTATTATAAATCGTAATTTAAAATTTTGCTTAATTGAATTCAATAAATCTTATGTTCAACGAAAATTTTCGAAAAATGGTAACACACATTTTAGCACGTTTAGTTGTGCGATATGTGACTACATTTTTGGGTGTCCTCATTACACACCTTACTCCGCCATTCGCACGAACGGTTCCGTATCTGATATGCGATAAAACTTCAAAAGTTGTTAAACAATTTCGTTCAAAATTATTTTACTAATGAGTTTTTAACGTGTTCTATTAATGTGGAAATTTTGCAGTCTCTACGTCTGATAGTTTCGAAACCCTAGGGAAACGTTGGAGGGCGGACAGATGGACTGAAGGAATGAAGGACAAAGCGAAACCACAAGGTTTTCCTAGTAGTCTATCATACGAGTCTGACGGAACGCTTAAAATAATATATCATATTCAAAACTGTACCGATATCGTCCGGAAATACTAGATTAACTTTCCTCGCTGCTGTTGTTGTTAAATATTCATTGGCTTTGAACGTGCGCGAATAAATCACGACGCAAACTGAATGCTGTTGTATTCTTCTCACGTTTAAGTCGTGTTAGACTCTAACGTAATATTGAATCTTTTTTCGCTTTCCGTCTGGATTCCACAAGGCAATATATTGTGTTAGATTAACTACCCTAGTTTTGCTACAAATATTAGTTTATTCATTAATAATATGAAAACAAAGTACTTCTTTGTAATTCCTATATATGAGACTATCTTTTTATGGTTCATTAAAATGGGAATAACTATATAAAATATATTTAATAATAAAATGTGAATTGTTGTCTACTGGAAATGGACACGGCTTGTCTGTAGTTCAAATGTTCTAACTATTTTTCATCTATTGTGACTTTGTACGTCACAAGTACTGTTATTATATTAACTATTTATATAATACTTAGTGAAAGTAACACTTTATGTACCAATTTAGGAAAATTGCGCGGACGGAGAAGTATGAAATTTGGCACAATTGTAGTTCATATAGAGGAGGTTGTGCTGAAGCTAATATTTGACAGTAGTACCCGTATCCTTCCTCTCCTCTCCATCTATCTTTATATCCTTTTATCCATCCTTTTTAACCATCCTTTTATCTATCCTTTTTTCCATCCCTTTCCTTTACTCCTGTCTTTCTAATTAGAGGTAACACCAGCTTGCAGTCCTTTTTGGCCTGCAGCCGAATTGACCGGCGTCCGGGTACCAGTACCTCTTTCTCACATAAGATCGGCGTAAAGTGGCGGCAATGCTGCCACGTCAAGTCATGGTATTGTTGTCACGTTTCGTTCGGTTTGCGAGACTTCCCGTAGGCCTAAACCCCTATTTGAAGGCCGCCAACGCATCTGCGAGCCTTCGGGTGGTTCAAATGTATATGGATGTCGCTAGTCACCGACCGCCTGCTAGTTTGCTCCTTGTAACATATAACAAAATACAATATCTTTACCTAACATTAAACTAAAGCGCTTTCAATACTTAGCTTGATATTTTTATTTTAACCAGGCAACGGATTTTAATGCGGTTTTTATCAATACACAGAGTGACATTGCATCTGTGCAAATCCGCGAATAATCACAAGAAAATAATCGTTAAATCTTAAGGGCATGTAAAAACTACAACAAAACTTTTTCCGAAATTGACATATTTAATGTTTCTTTTGAAGTTTTTACAAAATAAGTGATTAGAGTTCTATCCAACAAATAGTAGCGATTAATTTACTAATAAATTGTATTCGTAGGTACATGAATTAATATTGTTTATTTGCATTAATGTAGATGCTCTGTCTGCAGTAGAGATTTTTGTTCCAATCGTATTTTTCCTTTTTTTTTCTCAATACTGGTCCTGAACGCGTATAAGTTATTTTAAGTAGAAACTTTACTGGTATAGGCATATCCTTATATAATATTAGATTCTAAGTGTTGTTATTACTATTTGTTTCTCTAATAAACATAAAATAAAATAAAAAAAAAATTAAAAAATCTGACTAAATAAAACTATGAAATACCTCGTTGGCGTCACTTATTGGTTTCACGTAGTATATACTCCTGAATTCGGGCGTAACAGTGTCCGGCTTAAAGGCGAACTCCTTGAAGTCGTCCGAGGGCAACTTGTTGGTTGGAATTTGTCCGAATGTGTTTATCACGTATTGCTCTAGAGCCGAAAGTTCCATTCGAGCCTAAAAACAATTTAAATAATGTTAAATTTTGAATTTGAATTATAAATCCAATACTTGCTTTATTCAAGAAGCCTCTTCGAATTGTTAAACGCAAAATTAAGCATATAAAGGTTCGTTTTTCGCTGAAATATACTTCTTATCTGAAAAATCGAAACACCTTGCAAATTTATGTTTTGCAAGGTTTTTTATTTTTTGTTTAAAAAGAATATTAGGAATATTTTTTTTAGTTATGTCTAATATTCCCTTTTCCCCTCCTACTAAGCTTAAATTAAAAGCTTGTATTAGGAGTGGGTGCGGGTTTCCGTCCATCGTCCAACCTATACGGAGTTTCAAATGTGGACATAATTTAACAGCTTTAATATTTCATATCGTCCTAGACTACAGACAAAATACTATAATTGTAATTTATTAACTAGATAAATTGTATTTTTAAATTATATGGTGTGATTTTTTTTTGTGTTCACCGATTACTCTAAAATTGCTGAACCGCTTTGGAAAATAGAAATAACTTTTTTGGCTTTAAAGGGACCCGAGTTTGCCGACCGTCGAATTAATTGTGCTTTTTGAAGGCGGTTTTCTTAATACTTAAAAATATTTTTTTGAAAAATGCTTTGAAGTGAGGCTTTTGTTGTTGGATGACTTATTTTACAACCGTTGTAGGCTGTGTAATTACTATGGTCCCTAAAATTAAAAAAAAAAACTTACGTTAGGGTAGTAAAAAGTAAAGTCCTTGAGAATTAATAGGGTCCTTGATATAAAGTCGCCCGTGGGGAGCAAAGTAACTTGATCCGAGCCTTTTTACCAGAGCAATAAAACGTAAATCGCGTTGCTCGTAAAAAGTATCTTGTATGAATGAAATGCATAAAACATTTACAATACAAAACTTGTATTCTCGTAACAGGCCTCCCAAACTCTTAACTAAGCTTAGACCATACCTAATATGAAAAAAAAATTATCATACCCCTTGTAGGTTTGAAATATAAAATAAGAATTAAATTCTTTAAAGGTATTCTTTTTAACTTAAAAATTCAGATATTCAGTAATAAATCAGTTATATTGTTAGTCGATACTTCATTTAAGTATGCGCCTTGATGAATTTAAAGCTAGTGTTAGTTATAATTATTATTGAAATTTATAAAAGTAGATGTATTCATTTATTTTTATGCCGGAGCCAGATATAGCTTCATTTGAATGATCATGTACTGTAGCCGGAGATTTTGTGTAACTGCACAAAGTTTTGTAGAACTTTGTAGACTTCAAGGACAAAAATGTACAAACACTTTCAGCTGCGTCTGACTTCGGTATTAGTAAACGGTTCATTGTTCATTTTATTTTATTTTATATACACTTATATTTTACCCTTATCTGTAATTTTGACTTATTTGTTTTTATATTGGGTATTTACCTTTAATAAAGAAATTTATTATTTATTATTATTATTGTAATCTGTGTTAAATGTCTATCAGTACTGCCAACATGACAATCATGACGTAAGACGAATGTTATTGGTCGGTCGTAATGGCGGCATTAGTGACATATCGTATTTGCAGTGCTACCATCATTGATAACATTATGATGAATTTGTATTGATGTTTGTTATGGCGGCAATGGTATTAAAATAGTGGGCGCCTATAAAAGCGATTGAACACTCAATACACCGATATACAGATACACATCTGTGATCCCGCGGCGCCACAGGGGTCGGTCAGACCCTTACAGTAGGGACACGCCTGTGGCGGCGAGACCAGTCTTTTCTTGAAGAACTTAGCCGTACTTTTCCTTTTTTTTATAATATAAGCGCTTGCGATCACTCCCTGTTAGAGGAAAAACCCTCGAAGAGTAACACCATAGAACTTTTTTAACAAAATAAAAGTTACAAAATATACAATATCGTCGGACAAGTTGTCACCTGTTTGTAGTATATTGATTCCGTCCGTTAAATAAAAACTTCGCCAACTTTCCCCAGCCGGGGCCTTCCTATGGACGTTCAATATTTTTTTATATTTCCTACTTTATTTCCCTCTCTGTATCTTGACATCTTTATTGAACTTGTGATATTGGACACAGCTTTTTTTATTTTTAATATGCTATCGGCTGTACGTTATCGGTTCAAAAAGTATATTGGAGATGTTATTGGATGAAACCATTTTTTGAAACTATCTAAAGCGAAAGTTTTAGTCACTTAGAAAACAGAACAGAGTCTCATAAAATTATGATATTTTTTATCTTTGATTAATTAAGTATTATACCTTATTAGAAAACTTGTCTCTTTCTATATAAGAAAAAGATTATAAAGATTCGCGAGCGATATTGAGACAAGTGACTGAAACAGGAGACCGCGACATTACATGAACACGATGACGAACATAATTATATATGAACACTGTTTCCTGTCTCGTGTCTCGCTCGCAGTCTGTTGTTCATACATTGCCATATAACCAGTGAGAGTAGCGGTCTCTTGTCGCGGTCTCTTGTCGTAGTCTCCTATCGCAGTCTCCTTTCGCGGTCTCCTATCGCAGACCATTTTCGTGGTCTCCTATCGGAGTCTCCTGTTGCGGTCTTCTATAGCGGTCTCTTGACACGGTCTCCTGTTGCGGTCTCCTGTATTGGTCGCTTGTCTCGGACTCCCTCGAGAACCGTTACCTTAAGTGTTTTTGCCATTGATTCATTGTTATAATTTCATTTGTTCTGTCTGTGCAAAACGTAATAAAATTAACTGCGTTAGTACAAGCGGCCAAGGTCAAAAAATCAAATTAACTACTTCAATATACAAGCAATAAATAATCAATATAAAGCAATAAAAAATAATCATATTGCAATGTTTTTAATCATCATTAATTTTAAAAGTTAAAAAAAAAACATTGATTATAATTGTATTGATTGCTCATAGACTAAATATATTACTTACATGACAATAAACGCTAAATTTGCAGTATATACAACTCTTATATGTAATCCTCGATTGTAAATTATGGTCAAAATTGGAAAAAAATCCTAAATTAGCTATGACTGACATAACATTTGTAACCTCTTCGCCAATATTAATACGTTGAAGATCGGACCAGTGAAAGGCACTGGTTTATTTCACGAATGACAACACATGTCATATATATCACGATTCCTTCGTATCGACCATATTCCCAACCAAAAATGACCATTATAACATTCAGATATAAAAAGTTCCAACTCGGAACAGGCTTTCTTGTGTGTGTATGTGTGCAGACATACACACTCAAGAAAGCGTTGCAAATTTAGTAGGGGGGCGGGCATTTTTAGGATACACTATACTGAGTTATTTCGCTATCTTACCGAATTTGCTAAGTCACATACATTTCGTAAGAATTTTATTTTGACGTTATAAATATACACCTTTACATAATTTTATTTAATTTTTCTCGACACCTTTTACAAGAGCGTACACCGTATTACCATAGACAAGTTTCAAGATTAAAAGATATACCATATTACGTGTTTTTTTGTGTATAATTATTTTGCTGATCACCGATAAACACACGGTCCGGATGGATTACAAGTATTCCTCCATTTAATGGGTGTATTTTAACATTTTAATACCTCTACATCATGGTTCGAGCTTGTAATATGTGTTTTTAAAATTACTCATTCAAGTTGTCGATACAAGACGTTTTCATACGTTAATTTCTTATTTAATTTTTACTTAATTTTCAACGTTGGGTCGTCGGTAATTATAAATTATTCCTTAATCAATATTAACATACTTTTCAATATTATTCATAGTTAATTTCATTATATTTTAGTATTTTTCATTCTTATATCGCAAACTTTTCCCTTTTAGGTAACCTTTATATCGCTTAATAGTTAAAAAGAAGTAAGTCCCTTATAAATCCTTAAAGAATAGCTAACTAGTAAAAATAAATTTTGAATTTGCATATTATGAAGAAACATATATGTTATATAAATGCATATTTATAACTGTTACCATTATAAACGATTGTCGTTTGTAACTGTACTTAAGAGACGGCAATGTAACATACACTGACAGATTCAGAAGGCGCTCCGACACTTAATGAGAGTATTTAACATTACTTACAATTGAGTTATGTGATTTTAAAGTTAAGGTGTATTCACAAAATCATTTGAAATAAGATTTACGCTTTTATTGCATGTTTGTTTGGTTGGTGTTTCGCATGTTGGTAAATGACCTCCAACGCCCATATACACTTGTTTATCAAAAACCTCTGATATCTGTCAGGACCTGGCTCAATCGACTTCATTGATAAGAAAAACTGATGTATTACGCTCACCTTAAAGTAAAACTTGTTCTATATTTAGTTGGGTTATATAGATTATACAGATATGTAGTCAGAAAGATGTCAAGTTAACATTTTTTATATCTAGTTGACTGCTTTTGAACAGAACCTGTAAACATACACAATAAAAATAAAAATAAAAACTGTTCATTTTATCAATTAAATATTTATAAACTATGAATATAAATTGTAACATCTCAATCCCAATGAAAACTGTAACTTTCCCAATCATAATATCTGACCTTTAACACTTAATTTAAATTAATTTCAGAATTATAAAAAACCGAATTTTATAATTGTGCATGTGCACCCTTAGAAATAAGTTGTTCACTTATGTACAACATTGTCAATCTTACTGATTTATATTTCTTGGCTGGCCCGTTGGCGCAGTGGGCAGTGACCGTGCCTTCTGCTACGAGGTCGTGTGTTCGATTGCCACTTCGAGTCTGGGTGTATTACCCATATGTATGTAACTATATATTTCTAAAAAAAATATATTTTTGTACGACAGGCGGCTGTTACCTATAACATAGACATTAAGTTGTCTACCTCAGGAACAGACGTCCATGTGTCATATAGTCCTGTATATATTTATTTATTTATATATTTTTTTCTATATAGAACAGAATTTACGTAATATCGACGCCGTGAAATTCGAACCTTCGCCTTCTAGAAGACCAGGAGATTACTTAAATCACTTGTTCGTACTAGTTACTTACTGTGACTGTAACGTTACTAAATGCTCATCAATTAATACTTAGCATATTTAGTTTTCGTAGTAAACCGAACGGTAAAAACTTTTTACCATCTGTTAATTTGATTGTTACATCTAGGATTAAAATTCTATTATCTATGGAGTAAACTTCATTATCCTTGAGCGAAGTCTCTGTCTTCGACTTCAAGCTCACGAGGATATGCCAATCGTTGGCATATTAGCCTTGGTCGATAATTTTCATAATCGCTTTTGAGATATTGCAAAAACAATGAAAAATTGCTTGAAGTTTACGGTCTACTTATTCGTAAATTCTCTAAAGCAATCTCATAGCTTACTGCCAACTATTACAATAAAAGCACATTTTACACAAGAACATTTTAAAATATTATGTACCCTATTGTATATATTTATTCCTTTCACTTATGTGTGGTGGTTGTGTGTTAGGAAGTTTAATAAAATTATGTTATATAAAATAGCTTTAGGTTTAATTTAATTTTCCTTGTATTACATTGTAATTTCACGCGTCTGTGTGGCAGCACTGGTGATCAAGCGTAGACTCAAAAGCAGCTCCTAGAGCTGAGTCTTACTGCCTTTTCTGTAGCGTGCCTAATTTTCTTGATTATTATTATATGTTATAAGTGATTCTTTGTTTCTTTGTACGCTACCGAATAAAATATTTTTTATTTTATTTTTATATCTGTATTGTGAATTCGTACAGTAATTATGATTACCTTTGAGCTAAATAGCCTTAACATTTTTTATAAGTATTTCTGTCCATGAAGTTTCTTCATAGATAAATTTCAAACATCTTTATCGCTATTTATAGTCTGTATAAATAAAAATGAATTTTCAAAATTAATGTAAGCGCATAACTTCTGAACGACTACACAAATTTGGAAAATTCTTTTTTTGTTGTGTTCGTTGTTGTCAGGACAAGGTTTCACAATAAGATTTTAATTAGAACGAGTATGGGAACGGGAATAATATTATAAATAAATAATATATACAGGACAGGAATAATATATACAGGACTATATGACACACGGACGTTTGTTCCTAAGATAGACAACTTAATGCCTGTGTTATAGGTAACAGATCATATATTTAAAAAATAATACTCAATATTGATTACTTTTTTGTTTTAACTACAAAATGTTAATATAAGTTTAGTATGAAAAATAATTCTAAAAAACTGTGAGAGTCACCAAATTTGATTAATAATAATGTAAAAAAAGGTTTATGGCACTGAAAATTGATGTAAATCTGTTTCAAAAAGCGAGATATAATCACATTACAAAGATATACATCATAGTGATATCTATTTCCCAGTTACCTTGACTTTGACTAATGATTCACGATGGCAATCTCCTGAGCCCTTCAGTGATGCCCTCATAAAACGCGCTACCATTGTTTTCAATTACCGACGTGACACTCGACTCAATAGTCGGAGAGACGACAGGGGTTCGGTAAATTTTGACTGTTGGAGGATAGTCCTTTACATTCAAATAATCTATGGTTTCTCTTTTATATATTAATCTTTATATTTAGACGAAATTTTTGTGGGCCATTTTATTAATAATTTTGTAATGATTGATTGACGAGAAATATTGATTGATTAAACAAATTGTTTACACTATTTTAAGATAACAAAACACAGATAAGAATTAAGGTTACGGATGTGTTTGTATGTATATAATATAAACATGCAATGTAATGTCTTCAGTGATGTACATGTAAGCTTATATTGAAATAAATAAATAAAATTAAATAATTACATGTAGTATTACATGTAACATGTACATTAAAATTTTTCGAAAAGGTACGATGTAGAGTCATTATATTTTATTAAAATTTTCGTTAGGACAATTTAAAATTTGCATATTCAATCGCATCTTTTGCAAATATTTTGTTTACAAAATTAAGATACTCAGCAGCATGATTTACAGAAACTGAAAATACTTAGATGAAGTTGCTCTTAGTTTCAAATATTTTCTTAAATTGTTTTACTCACTAAAATATATACTGTTATAGTTAAGGCTGTATAATAAGGTAAAAGAAATGCATTAGATGTTAGTAATATTTTAAACACTATAAAACTATTTTAATGTTTATATTATTTTTTCTACCTGTGTCTTACTAACCTATATTATGTTACAGCTGTCTCTAGGATTATAAGTCTCACTAGCAAACCGCAATTCTGTTTATAGCCCTATGGATATCTTTACTACGATCGTCCATTTACGATTTCCCTTCATTTGCATATGT
Organism: Charaxes varanes; assembly: GCA_024363005.1. NCBI lineage: Eukaryota > Metazoa > Arthropoda > Insecta > Lepidoptera > Nymphalidae > Charaxes > Charaxes varanes. Next base: position 5,756,437 of record JANCMC010050420.1, on the reverse strand, counting down.
TTCATCTCAAGCTATTGAATAAGAAACACCGGTATTGTTTTAACGGCTTATTTAAATAAGTAGTATCGCCGAGCCTCTATTGGACAGTCTGTCACCAAATACATGTAGCATTGAATAGACTAATCATTACTTCAAGTCTCGAGTAATTTTCATACTTATTTTTTAAAAGCTGGCTACGCGTTTGCTAATTGTCTATGGGCTGGTCCCGTCGATTACAATTAACGCAGAATAACTGAGAATTAATATTTAATTTACTACTTTTAGTTCATTTCACCAGAGCAATATCTTATACCGTTGAGCTATTGAAGGTCATTATACATACATTGACTAATTAGTCTCTATACAAAAATATTATATATTATACAAGTAAGTGTTATTTATATATAATTTAAAATAAATTGGCACAGAATATTCTAGTTGTTTTTTTTTTAATTTATTTCTAAGATATTACAAGTTTGTTTTTAATAATTTAACGTTTAAAAATCAGTGCGGTTTGTCCTTAATGTCCTTATGTTATATATATAATATTATAAAGAATATAACAATTTACGTAATAGACTAGGTAGATATATATTTTTTAAAAAAGCTATACACAACATATATCTACCTAGAATACAATAAGAATTAAGATGATAAAGAATTCTATTTTATTGAATATAATTTTACGTAAAAAATTCACAACCGAAATAATTAAAAGAGTAATAACCACGCAGATATTGGTCCAGCTTTTGTGCCGAAATGTTTTCACAGCAAATTGAAAGCAAATCATGCTTTATCCATGGTATACCGCACCCGATTCAAAGAGATTCTTTTGATATCGCCATTTAATTAATATTCAAGTACTAGTTATTATTAACGAATTGAATATTTAATCAATAATTGATAAGTGTACTCTCATTGTACAAGAATAAAAGGAATAGTAAATGAAATGACAGAGGAACAATCCGCGAAAACGATGTTATCCAATTAAGCATTAACTATTCATTCTTTTATTAAATTTTTATTTATTAGAATACCAACAAAAATGTATAATAATACACATACGGAATTCGTTTCATTAAGTAACAATGTTAATTATAATTTTTAATTAAAGGTCATTCGTATTCATCAAATCATACATCGTTCGTAATTTAACATCGACAAATAAAAGAGAAACACGTTGGAAAAAATTAAGAACTTAAACTAAACAAAGTAAGATAAATAATATTATATCGGAATTAACGGGATAAACAATAAGTTAAATAAAATTCCACTAACTTAAAAATAATGAAAATAACTCTTCAAAAAAATATATATCAGCGTAAATTAAAATGTGACATTTATATTAAGTTTAAAAATTAAAATCATTAAAATTGGAACAAAATATCACTTAACGGTATGAATCAAAAATCAACCGAATTGAAAACCATCTTGGGTTAATAACACAAAAATACGCATTACGTTTTTGTCATATGCAATTTCATCAAATCGAAATTAAAAAAGGGAATTCTTTGCAAACACCACACGAATGAAAACGGTGCGGCCCGTACAATGCGTGGATAACAGTTAAGCCAGGCTCTGGCGGCCCGTGATAGTACATCGGGTTCCCTAGGTCAAAGCGGCATAATGGAAAATTTATCACCCCACTACAATAGAATGCTTAATCCAATTTCGCCGTGCTCCTGCGATTTAATCCTGTTGCCGCGCGTGAATTTCAAAAAGCACAATAGTCTGCATTTTACCACCTAATTCTTGACTTCTTAATTACAACCGGAAATTAAGTTTTCATTCAGTTATTGAGGAACGTTTAGTATTGTTTACTCGTTGGCAAGCACTATATTGTCTACCCGTAGAATCCAATTGAATGGGACAAAAACCGCATAGAAAAAACGATACACCTGATTGATATCGGCGTGCAATTAGTAAAAGAAAAATAATTTCGACGTTACAAACAGCCCCTTAAATTTTTTTTATACCTACTTATGTATAGATTTACCTCTACTGTAATTTACTGTTTACAATGTTACTATATTTTCTATATTTTATATAGAATATAAATATCTAAAAAGTTTAACATAAAAAGAAAACGAGTATAGGCTGATCGTCCTAGCTAGGTTAAGTCTATGCCGGAGCTAGACATAGCTTCACTTGAATGGTCATGTAGTGTGGCTAGGGACTTTGTGCGGACTGCGCAAACTTTTGTAGACCACTTATGTAGTTTAAATTCCCCCAAGTGCTAGTATAAAGAAAATATAGAATTTTTTCTTATCATATTTTCAGCATCTGATATACATATGGATGGTGATATACAGTCTTCACTTCTGGGCTGTCATTGTGAGCGTGGTCAAATTCTTGGTCAGATATTCGTATGACACTGTAAGTAGAAATTTATAATGTTCCCCGGTTAGAATATTGTCTAAGCCCACGTTATAATTTTGTTTTACTAACAATGACATAATGGAGCCCAGTTCGTATCCCATTATTAACTGCACTGATTAGAAAGAAGTAACACTTCAGCATTAGGGACTGTACTATATATTTATTTTAATTACAGGTAGCGCCACGCTTGCAATTCTTTTAGTGTTCAGTCGAATTAGGTCGGCGCGTCCCGTTAAACTGCCGGCAATGCTGTCACTTCAAGTGATGGTATTGTTGTCGCGTTTCGTTCGGTTTGTGAGAGTTCCCGGTGACCTAAATCCTTCCTCCATAGACACTGGCAACGCATCTGCGAGCCTTCTGGTGCAGATATCCATGGGCATCAGTAGTCACTTAGGTGATGAACCGCCTGCTCGTTAGTTCCTTGTAATATATAAAAAAAATCCTTTACGGGTGTGTGAAATTGGGACCTTAAATCCGGCCCCTATATGTATATAATACAATATGCATATAGGGGCCGGATGTGTGTGTTATTACATAAAATACATATTATAACACACATATGGATTTCTAAAGTGCGATAACCAAACTTTAAATTAACGTTCTTCAATAGGATGATCCAATACCAACAATGGAGGACATCGAAAGTGCGAAGTTAATGGAGCAATGGGTGATATGGATGTGCGCAGCGATCCCGCTAGCAATATACATCCACATGCGACCGAAGCCGCTAGCACCACCATTAATGATTTGGTAAATACTTATCAATGATCTAATGTTACTTTACAAGTAAAAAACAGGCCGAATTGACATTGAGTTGGCAGACCAAATTGCGAAAAAGCTTTAATTTCACTTCACTTTTTTAAAGTGAAGTGATTACGGGTAACTAAAAGGACTAAGAGGGTAAAACATTTTTACTTTAATTTTGCTTCGAAACAATCCAGTGCTCTCATAAAAGTGATGGTAAAGAAATTGGGGGATACATTTTGGTTTTGCAATTACATATCTTACATATTTAAATCTGAGGCCCTAGCACGACCACGTCGAACCGTTCGAGTCGAAGAGTCGACTATAAAAATTATTAATTATTTAAATATATATTATGCTGGGCCTAGAGCGTACCCTCCTAGTGTCAATGACCCACGAGGATTGCATTAGCATTGATTAAAAACGTGACACGATAAAGACTTGTCTCCTGCGGGCCTAGCACGAATATTTTCATCCTAAATACAGTCGACTCTTTGACTTCGAACGGTTCGAAATGTTCGTGCTAGGGCCTTTTATGAATATCGACAGTGTGGCTGTCAAAACAATGCAAAAAGACGAAGATTCTGTAAAAAATAGCCATTTAAAAATTATATTATAGGTAGATGATATGTACTTAAAAAATAAAAATGAAATTAGATATAATAAAATGATTACTATCTCTTATACACATATATATTGTGCGTCTTTGCTCAAGCGGAAAATATATTTTACGATTTTTTGTACTTCCCTGTATTTTGTTTAGATAGTATTATAAAAATTTTATATAAATGTAATAAATGGCCGCCGACCCCAGGGGCACCCCCACGTATGGCCGCCAAAGACCCGGCATGCCGAGGAAGAGGTGGCCCGACTACTTAGGTGCCTTTGCGGGTAAGTTGGGGATGAGATTGGCCCAAAGAAGAGGAAGTGGATCGAGAAAGGGGAGGCCTTTGCCCAGCTGTGGGACAGAAGAGGCTAATTAAAAAATATATTATTAAATGTAAAGGTTAATTCAGCCGGCCTTCTGTTTCTGAAAGACGGAACGGTAATTATTGTATTATATATAGATAACAGTGAATTGACAAGCATATTTACATATGTAATTTACAAATACATGTCTGTATAATACACTCAAACTTTCTACGGGAATCGAACTCACAACCCGGAGTTAAAGGCAGGGTCACCGAGGTCAACAGGGTGCCAAGAGCGCCAATGAGCTAGTCAAAAAGATTTTGTATTGTAATGCCGGAGCCAGACATAGCTCAAAGTGTTTGCACATGTCCTTGAATTCTACAAATTTCTACAATACTTTATGCAGTTAAACAAAGTCCCCGGCCACACTACATGATCATTGAAATGATCATTCAAATGAAGCTATGTCTGGCCTCGGCATAAGGATAAACAATTGTAAATATATATTTATAGGCGAGTATAATAATAGGTGTTGAAGAAAATGTATCTAATTGTTGTCCATGAATTAAATACACATAATATTACGATTATATCTAATTATAAAGTTATACAAACGAACAAGTTAGATAGCTAATTATAAAAATATACTCTCTACTTGTAAACTATGTATTTGTGTCCTAAATTTATCTCAATAAAAAAATATAAAAAAAACGAAAGATTTCGAGTCTACAGCATATATCCGTAAAATTCAGATTTTCTCGATTTCTTATGGTGCTGACAGACCAATCGCAGTTGCCATATTGACCACTAAAGGCCAAAGCGATGACTAAAGGCCAAAGATATTGACGAGCTTGCGTGCATTGCGTCTACTATTTTGCATGGAGAGAGTACTTTGGAGGGATGTACATTTTTAGATTGAACGAATTATAACTACATACATTTTTAAGTTTTTTTTTTTCAAAGTAACTATTAAAGTTACATGATAGTTAAATATAGTATTTTCATGTGATTATGAGCCTCAATAGCTCAACGGTGTAAGGTGTGGACTGAAATCCGCCAGGTACCCGGTTCAAACCCCAACGCCGCTGGCGTATTGTCGCACTCACTCCTAATACAAGCTTTTAATTTAAGCTCAGCAGGAGGGGAAAAGGGAATATTAGACATACCTAAGAGGTATTCCTAATATTCTTTTAAAAAAATGTTTCTTTAGCAGATTTTATAAATATAGAGCGGTCGTCTTCATTGAAAGAATGTAAATTAAATGTAGAAAGTCTGTAAACTTTGGTCTTTTGACCATTAAGTGTACTAAAGCAGATTTACACTGCTAAGGGAAAATTATTCTATCTGATTTTACCGACGAATTTTATAGCCTAGCATTAATTATTCATCTCAATATTCATTGTGTATATAAATCTGTATATAAATTGTGAACTGAAACCTGTCATGTTTTTACAGGCCGGCCATACCATAGCGCGAACGGAGCCACTCTGATTTTCAGTGGTGCGGTGCCATATGCGGTTATTTTAGAATAGTTTATATCAAAAATTACAAACAGGGCAAGGGGGCGCTATAATTTGATCTCTCGCTCCATCCTAAAGTTTACCTCGAGACGGCACTGGCTTTTTGATTTGAGTCCTGACACCACTATAACAATATTTCATTTGCTTAATTGTAGAGCATGAAATATTATCGCTGTATATTAAAAAATGTAAGTCGTAAATAAGCACTTCTACATCATAATCTTAAAGGTTATTATTGTTCAATTCATTACTACCTTCATACCATGCCGCGCCGTTCTGGAAAGTTATTGGTCATTTCATCTACTATTAATCACTCATACCATACCACTTGTCTACACCAGCGCCATTCTGGACGGTTTTTTAACTACTCTCTAAGCCATAATGTTGGACACTTTTTCTACCAATAGAGAACATCTCTACTCTACTCCTTATTGTAAAGGAATGAAGAATATTAATATATCTAATGTTTCATACATTTCGGTGTTGCTAGAAGTCTCAATGTTTATATACTTAATAATAATTAAATGTTATGGATGTTGTTTGTTAACATATACACGGTTTTCATAATAAAATGAATAAGAATAAATTGGAGTTTTATATTTCATTTGTATATTTATATTTACTATAAGATTATAAATGTAAAAGTAACCGTCTGTTATGTTTTCACACCTAACCCGCTGAACTAATTTTGATGAATTTGGGTATAGAGATAGATTGGACCTTGGGAATGAACATAGGCTACTTTTTATCGTGAAAATAAAATTGGAAGAGGTGAAGAAGGAGTTAAAAGTTTGTATTAAAGTCCCTGATTTTTTAAGTGAGAAATATGAAACATTATTTTTAGGGTACTGATTAAAAATAAGTTAACATCTGCATCGGCGTTTGTGCAATTTTGACTTACAGAAGCAGATTTTAAAATAATTAACATAGACTATCTTATTTATGGCATAGGAATTTTAGTAACACGCTAATAAATGAATCGTCTTGAATTTTTGACTTTTACGAAGATGAAGTGGCGGGAAAATATTTATTGAAGAAGAGAGTATTTTCTCGCAAGCAAGACATAACTCAGTGTTTGTACATTTTTGTCCTTGAAGACTACAAAGTTCTACAAAAAATTCCGCAGCTACATATAGTTCCCAGCCAAATTCCACGATCATAGAAATGATCATTCAAATGAAGCTATGTCTGGCTCCGGCATAAAGGCGATCTTTAATACGCAGAGTAAAGGGTTTATTGATTTATCCTTTCTTTTGCCAGAGATTAAGGTATAAAAAAAAGATTTTTTTTTTTTAAACTATTAATCTTGTTTAATTTCATCTATCAGCGACAAAACTCTTCTTTTAAATACATTGAATTGCTTAAAGTCCATTTCGTTTAATTCGGGTAAAATACAATTAAGGAATGAAACAACTGGATCGTTTCCATGATTCACAACACTTTCACTCACAGGTGCTTCAATTTGTTCATGTGTACTAAAACCAGCAAAAGCGTGTTGTTCCGATTCGTCTGTACTTATTTTCCTATCGGTTTCATTAAATTGTTCATTTTCAATAAAGGTCTCACTGTTTGATTCTTCCTGCTCACATTTTATTTCATTCTCTCCTATGTCATTCTCCAATAATGGTGAATCTTCGTATGCTTCGGGTTTGTCGTTTTCATTTCTTAACTCCTTCAGTTGTACTTCTATATGGAAGTTGTTTGTCTGTGGTAGTGACCTCGTCGAGTCTGCTGTAGGGGGCATAAAAATTAATTACGAAATAAGAACTTGCATCTCATAATATAACGGCTGGCCAGTTGGCGCAGTGGGCAGTGACCCTGCCTTCTGCTCCGGGGATCGTGGTTTCGATTCCCGCCTCGAGTCTGGGTGTATTATATATATGTATGTATGTATTTATATATTTCTACAAAAAAAATTGTGTATAACAGTCGGCTGTTACCTATAACACAGGCATTAAGTTATCTACCTTAGGAACAGATGTCCGTGTGTCATATAGTCCTGTATATATTTAATTTTAATATTTAATCATATGGTTAATACAGTTTTCTCTTCGAGAGCGTGGACATTTTCAAATGCCTTATCAATACGACTCGGGGTTTTCTCCAATTATATATACAATCTGTGACTAAAAATATATATTTTTCTATTTACTGTTGTTGAGTCTATCAAAAGCTAAGTCACTTTATACTCAAACTTGTTTGTCAATGTTAGCTATCATCAAAATCGGTGCAGTCGTCTATGAGATCATCAATACATAAGAAATGATAAACCAAACCGCAATGCAACCTACTGGGCCAAATTTCGAATTTAAACCACTTTAAAATAATTTAAATATTCATACGAAATTAATTAATCAGTTAAGCCATATGGGGGTTCAGTAACATATACGCCATAACAAATCTTAACATACTAAATAGACTAGGCATGATGAGAGTAATTAGCAAAAATTTAATTCATATATATTTGTCTGAAACAAGATACATAGAGATTAAAAAGAAAACTACAAAATATAGCAATCCACAATGATAGCTATGCATGATATGATAGCACCAATAGAATGTATGACATCACATATATATGTATATGTAAACATTGTTTTGTTTGCATCAAACTTCGACAGTCTCTTCACAATTTGTATGCAGTTATCAATTATTTTGTATTTCCGGACAAAGGAGTTATCTTCTTATGTGTGACCGAACTCAAGACGTGTCAGCCATGGAATAATGATTTACTATGGCATTTAGCTCTGATTTTCCTCGAAAAAGGAATCAAACGAGGATGTCTGTTCGGCAGAATTCATAAATATTAAATCTACCATGCAAGTAAAAACAAAATAAATTACTAAGTAGCATTTGTAATACAATGTGACATATATCAAAATGTGTGACTAATTATTTCCTTGCAATCAAATTTTTCATCAGAATGAAAGTAGGCAAAAATAAATTATCATATCTCAGTGATATGTTGTTTATAATTAAATAGAGACATTAAATTTTTGTGTTTTATGCCGGAGCCAGACATCATTTCAATGATCGTGTAGTGGCTGGGAATTTGGGCAGCTGCACAAAATTTAGTAGAACTTTGTAGTCTTTTAGAACAAAAATGTACAAACGCTTTGAGCTATGTCTACCTCCGGCTCAGTAATGTACAGAGTCAATATCTATTTTAATATGATTAAAACAAATTTATGGGTACCTGAATTACCAGATGAAATGTCAACCAGTTCCTCATTTTTACTAGTACTTAATCTATTTCCTTTTTGATCCACGAGGCATCCCAGAGGCTCGCAAGCTATAACCTGCAAACAAAGGGAAAGAAAATGAAAAAAAAATTTAACTTGAGTTACAATCTTTAAAACATATCATATGTTCATAATATTTCTGAATCGTAACAGAAACTAATTTACACTATGCCTTCCATTCAACGAAATCTAAAATAAAAATATTTCAGCGGGAAAGAAATTTTAATTCGACTAATTTTAACAAAATTAAATAAATATTAGAATTTATTTTAGTGGCAACTAGCCTATTATCGTCAACCGAACCACCTGTCCGTATCGTCTCCTTCACGCTCAATGGGGGGTGAAACGGGAATATTGAAGGATCAACATACCTCAATAATCGTGTTTTTCGACAGGGGCAGGAGTTGCCGGACGGCCTGAACGCTGGGCCCGTGCCGGTCGCCGATCTCCTTCTTCAACTTCTTCATCAGGTTCTGGTAGTGCTTGCGGTTGTTGTCGTCGCCGCCCTCCGCCAGGGTGGAGTGTATCAGGGTGGCGAGCATGTCGATCAATGTACTGAACAAGTTGCTGTGACACAGACTAAAATAAACTCACTGTAGGCGCGCTGATCTGGGGGGCCCACTACGCAGCAAGTCGGATGTGACGTCACAGGCCAAAGACACTGTTTTTTTTTTTTTTTAATCTTGTAATTAGAGGTATTAAGTGCAGTGGCCACGACTTGCTGCGTAGTTATATTACGTTATCATTTGTAATTAACATAAAAGTTGATGTAAATATAAGAATAATATGATAAAGAAAAGAATATGTACATCGTAGTTGTATGCTGTAGTGTTTACTTTAATTACTTCGAAACATTCCCTTCAGTTAAAAATTTCCCAGAAGTTTGCGTTGTGAGAGAGAAGCACTGCTTCTGTACGTAAAATACCATGTACTGGTGCAGATAAATGTGGTGGTAGGCATCGATGAGTTGGTGCGCGACAAGCTGGGTCAGTAGCAGTGCCCAATCTGCGATGAGCTGCTGGGAGCAATATATGGCGTTGAACATACCGATGACTAGAGAGAAGCACTGCTTCTGTACGTTAGATGCCAGGTACTGGTGCGGTTACCTATTGTTGTAGGCGTCGATGAGCTGGTGCGCGACGAGCTGGGTCAGCAGCAGTGCCCAGTCTGCGGTGAGCTGGTAGGAGCGACGGATGGCGTCAAACATGCCACCGGCCAGAGAGAAGCGCAGCTGCAGAGCGTCCGGCGCCGCTTCGTCGTGCCACGCATCACCGCACGTGCTTCGCTCGTGGTCTCGTGCGTGCGTCAGGTAGTGAGATAGTTGAGCGTGAATAGAACTCAACAGACTCTCCTACGTCAAAAAAGACAGTTTCAGAAAAAACATATAGTGGGAGACCGGAGCAGTAACAGTTATATTGATTGTAGGGTCAATAAAACACCGAACTTCCCTTAATTTGCCCTTATTTAAGGGTTGATGACAACTTCTCAGCTAGATATAATGCTAAATCAAGAACATATTTGTACAGGTAAGGCGAAAATTAGATTTTTAATACAATACATTAATTTTCCTTTTTTTTTATTTAATTAGCCTTCTGTATCCCACTGCTGGGCAAAAACCTCCCCCTTCTTGGTCCACTTTCCTCTTTCTTTGACCAATCTTATCCATAACTTCGCTGCAAAGGCATTTAAATCATCATGCCACTTCTTCCTCGGCCCGCCAGGCTGCCAAGGCCATTGGTGGCATCCAGAAAGTCACAATTTTGATCCACTTTTGCGAGTCCATTAGAATCACATGCCCAGCCTATTCCCACTTCGGCTTTGCTGACTTCTTCTCAACATCCATTACTCCAGTGATAGAAAATAAGGTAATGTGACGAACTCCATTAGTTCTTTTTACACCTATTATGCTATGTTACATGGCTTTTTGGCAAAACTTGAGTCTGCACTTTTGTCTTTTAGTTAATGGCCAAGTTTGTGCACCATAGGTTAAGACAAACAGAGGGTCTAGCGCGAACAATCTCTATAGTTTTACTTACTTTAACGTTCAAAACCAAACGTCAAATGAAGGTTGGTGCTTCCAATTTACACGACTTACATGAACGTAACTTAAATGATTCCATACATGCGAGTTCTGATTTTATTCAAGCTAGCAATATTTAGCAACCAAGTTGTGTAAAATGGTAGCATTAATTAGTTTTCGGTTTTATTTTTATTAGCATTAAGTTTCGGTTCGTTCGGTTTCGAAAGTAAAAGTAAGTAAAACTATCGAAAATGTTTGTGCTAGGCCCTCGGAATACACATGTCGACAAGTTTATATAAATATTTTTTAGATTAGCGGTACTGAAAACTGAAGTTAAATACCATGAGAAAACTGCAATAGCATCTTATATACCTGTTGAAGAATGGAAAAGATGTCACTTCATTAGGTAATGACATATAATACTAATTTAGTGCATAACAAATCCAAAATGATCAAGTATTCATTATTTCTATCGAATACTTTTGTTTATTGGAGTATAACAAAGTTTATTTTATTCTAATTTTGTTATGTCTTCCGCTTCCTAGCTTTATCCCAGTATAGTACCGGTCGACCGGCCCGCTAAGAGTGCAGAGAACATGGCTGTGGGGCGACTTAAGACGACCGACAGGCTTTTGACGTTATCCACGGAAACCCCATACTCTACAACGTCATGACTAATATCACTCAGTGACAATAATCGGGACCCACTGTTTTATGTGCATTCCGAAACACGGAGGAGGTCGGATATTCTATGAGGATAATAGAATGTAGCAAATAGTAAGTAACCTAACGTTCGGACAGGACAGCGTATGCCGGGTCCCCTAGTTAATTATAAACCAGTGTTTGAGTGTCACCCATCTCATCATCCGGACGGTGAGAGCCACTTAACCTAGCGAGCTCCAGCTTCCAGCGTCTGAGATTCACAAATGATATGAATCTGAGCTGTTTGTGCGGTGCAACTCAAACAACGTGGCTGACGTATAAGATGGCTTATATAGTGCCCTGCGTGCCTTAATACTTGCACTTAAGAGGACTTGATGGCCGTCAATCATAACGCAGTTGATGTGGCTAAGTTCTGGGCCGACACAATTTAGTGCTAGCTAACGAAACGCTAAGAAGAAGCCATATCTTCTGCAATTTAAGCGGACAATGGTATTAGACGGGGGTGATATTGATGTCTAAAAGTCTACAACCGTGCGATTTGAAACAAAAGTCTTGATCAAAACATCTACGTGGACCTGACTCCGATGTTTCCGAACAGATACAACTTAAAAACTTTCAAGATACTAATTTGCCAAAGACAACGCGACAATGAGCTCTTTTCTTTCCCTCCACGAATGTCAGACTCCGGTGAACCTCTTGCGCGTCTTTTCCTTGTTACATAAAACACAATAACAATCGCATTCGAGGTCAAACTTAATGTTAAGAATAATAAAATAGGTTGAGAACAAGAATAATGTAACATTCACAGACACCTTCCGATCATTATCAACACAAATCTCACGAGTCCCACTCAACAACAAATTCCTGGACCTGGGAACGAAATGCATTTAAGAAACATGGGGTAGAATATTTATATCACCTATATTCGCTTGTTCACACGAATGTATACTCTACGTATTGAAGCGTAGAGTTGAAAATTGGTTTGCAGAGAAAACAATTGTCAATTCAAGTCCGGTATGCATGTAAATTTGTTCGTAACGTGACTGTGTGGTAATCGGTAATGTTGGGTAAGAAATTGCTAGGCGCCATTGGAGTGGCAGCCATTTTGTATAATGAGCATCACTTCGAACAAGTAAATATGACAAGTTGAAAGTGTGTATAGTCGACCAAGAAATTGGTTTGCCACGCTAAGGTCGAATGTTGTTTGCATGTCAATTAGCTAAAAGGCTTATTTTTGCTTGATGTGTATTACGTTAATTTCTAACACTAACCCTTAGCGAAATTTTCTTGAACTAGGAGCTGTCATCAGCACTTTCTTGGTCGACTATACATGCAGAAACATTTTTCAAGATTGCCCAATAATTCAATACGAGTTGGCATGTGTTCTTTTTATAAATATATACAACAAGGGGCAAACGCGCAGGCGTTTCACCCGAGTGAAACCAGAAGGCTCGTAGATGCGTTGAAGGCGTTTGAGGAATGACTATGCTATTTCCCTAAATCGTATCGGTTCGGAAACACTGTAGTTAACAAATAGTTCCATTAAAATGAGAAACTCTTATAAAATTGCACGGTTGTGGATTTTTAGAAAATCAAGATGACGGGGGGCGTCTCCAGCATTAGAGAAATATATGCTCTATTATTTAAATGTTTGTAAGTAAGGTAGAAACTGGTTGGTCGAGATATACGAAACCCTTCTTTCTATTTAAGCGTGTCTTGACACGCTTTTGGTCATTTTTATTCATTGCATAGAAAGGCTTTAAGCATTCAACTTCTAATGTGGAAATTGTAAGTAATATGGAAACCATTTACAGCTTGGAATTTACATCATAGTTAAGAAAACAGGGTAAAAAAAAGGGTAAAAGCATCTTTTACCTAATTATTTATTAGGGAGTTATATGAATAAGGAAAACCAACTAACGTGATTATTTTAGGCATAAACGGCCATCCAAAAATCAAGATTACCCCTGAATTACCCAAAACAAAAACTTACCAGACTAAATTTTGAAACTGTTCTTTAGAGCCATGTAATATATAAAAAATGACATAATCCCTAAAGCGAATGTCATAAAAAAATACGTCTATACTTATACGTATAGATAGTAGGTACAGAAATATTGGCTGTATTGTGTTGGCAAGTAAAACAATACACTTCTACTTCACCGTACATTGTTAAGCATTCTAGGTAACTAGAATCGCTTATGCTTGCTTGTTTAAGTAATAGGACACTAAATTATTGGTTTCGTATTTAAATACGTAATATAAGCCCTGCGAATAAGCAAATTCAACGGAAAATGCGCATACACTCGCTTGTATCCCACACCGACAACGTAATGTAATAAGCGAATTGACCTCCCTAGTGCATTTCATATTTCCATTTAATTTAGTATTATCCATTAGTAGACTGAGATAAATGTTGTAACAGTTGAAAAAGCACTACGATAGGAAGGATACACTAAAATCCGTAATTCTCGACCCAAAGTCTCTTTCCAAAGAATTTGTACATCCAAATCACAGAACCCATTCCCTTCTTCATTACTGAGGTCCTCTACCCCAGAAAATCCCTTACATATTTCTTTGGGCCTAGGCTATAGAAGTAGGAGTGGTTCTATGTACGTTTAGAGAAAATTTGGTTTATTACAGACTACAGTATTTAGTAAAACTTTTACAAAGCTTTTCTAAGGATGTCGGAGACCGATGTTCTGGGATTACTTATATCGAATTAAACTACCGAAAAATGTTATAAAATCAATTTCATTTTAACATTAAATTAGAGAAACGCTTCCAGGCGCGTTACTGCTTTTGGACACGACAAATACTCGTATTAGACATCTTCTAGAAGAGTAAGTTATATTATAAAGTGTCAACCTTTGTTTCGTCCTACACAAATGCGCCTTTGACTAATCCAACGCGTGGCATCTAAATTCCTGGTAATATAATCGTGTACTACCCTAGTTTTTCCAGACGAGCTGTGTCAAAAGACCATGACACTGTGATCTCTGAACAAAGAAATGTACACGCCTTTGAATTTGGAGGCGTGTGCGAATAAATTTATTCTTTTGGCACTGATATCACTGATAATATTCTGTATAAATTTTCGTGCAGTTGTCTAAAATCATACTGACACGAGGGCATATATAATCTGAGCATGCAGTGCAGTGCAGTACTAACCGTGTGTATTACCGAGTTCCCTATCCCATGTCAAGAATTTTTAAGAATAAGTTGCAAGGAATCACGAGGGACTCATGCTTTAACAATCCTAGTATAATTTTTTGATGACTTGATGTGATATTTTTGTAAATAATCGTGTTGCAAACGTAACGTTTAACATAAAGTGGCTTTCATTAGATGGACAGATAAAAATTGTATACAATTTCAATAGCGTGGTGTTTAAGGTGACAGGTTAAAAACTGATTCGTTCTAATTGTTTTGAAGCAACCTCTATTCCCGAATGTAACCCATTCTCAATTTACTAAAATTGCAAATAGAGCCTGTAACTGATACTATTACGGACTGCGTTCTCTGTAACTGCGTGCTGTAATGGGAATGGGTGGAAAACGGTGCTGGAGTGCAGCCAACGCTGGGCTGTTTGGTTATTGTATGCATTTGAATGTCTAGCCACCCTCGATAGGGACTTTAATAGGGACCGCAGTAATTATGCATTATTTTTGTTACGACAACAAAATAGGTAGTTGATAGAATCAGACGTTAGAAAGTTATTACAAACAGAAAACATTTTAACTACTAAACAACAATCCTTTGTTGTAACTTGAAAAGTACGCCTCTAATTACAGTCAGCAAATCACAACTCTGGTATAATACTCCTCAACTGTGCCTCAACGCACAATTCCTTCTGAAACCGGATCATTATCAAGAGGTATCTAATTAGAGATTGCAGTCCTATCGGTCTGCAGCCGAATTCACATACCAATGCCTCTTTCTTACATAAGTCAAGTGATAGTATTATTGTTGCATTAAGTTCGGTTTGTGAGAGTTCAAGGTGGCCTAAACTCCTTTTGAAAAGCCGCTTACGCATCTGGAAGTCCTCTGGTAGTACAGATGTCTGTGGACGTCTTCTGTAATTTATAGCTTTCTTGTTTTCCTCCTTGTAATATAAAAAGAGATATAGACTCCACAACCTTATTGATACTTTCCAGCTCTTCATAGGAGATTCTTTAAGACATTTTACTTTTACTCATCGTCTTTCGATTCTTTCATCTAAGTGTGTTAATTAAGTGTGTATATCCTTCCATATCTTCCATAATATATCCTCTATAATCTTTTAACATTAGCGCAGAATCTATTTCTGCAAAGAATCTGTAAGTGTTTTTTGCTACTTAAATTTATTTCTATTGAACTTTGTGGCATGTTAAGTAATATCTTAACTTTTGCTTTGGATGTCCAATTTCGGATATTGTTTACAAAAAGTCCAGTATTGGTTTTAACTCAATTTATACCAGAAAATGAATTGAAATTTACAGAAAATTTAACCACACCGGTAACAGAAATGGAAACATTGATTTTCCAATAATATCTCCATTTTGCCAGCGAGCTTTTGCCTGCAGCGGTAGCCTGGCGGTCGTCCAGCGACAATATTTCAGAAAATAAAAGAAATCATCAAATCTCTCGATACATATATATCGAGAAGGAAGTCAGGAATTCTATGGATTCCTAATATCAGGTTTCGAAAGAGAGATACAGAGGGTCTTTCCATGATCAATTTTTGGAAATTGGCCAAGCGCAGAGCTTCAAGGGTTCCTTTTAAACCTATGTTAGTTCTGCACCGTAAATAACAATTTTAATATTTTCGAAAATCAATGCTAGGCGATCAACAGCTACATCGTTCGAGATGCATGCCAAAAAATGAACTATTATTATCATGAGTGATAACGCTTCTTACCGATTTTGACATCGGCAAAAAGGCAACTTGTATCGCTGCTGCATGTATACGTTCACAATAATGTTTATTTGGAAAAAAAAAGACTTAAAACTACATACATTAAGTTTTAATGGTATCGAATAATTCCATACAGAATATCTACTACTAAACTGCTTACTAAAGCATTATTAAAAATGCCTATGTCAGGAAGTTCCGCTCTTCCATATCGATAAAAAAAATTTATCGGTAAATAATTATAATAAGAATCTAAGATTTAAATGATTATAAAAATGTATGTATATTTGTGTGGGTATATATATATTTATTATGTGTGAGCGCGCGTGTTTGTATATGTGCGTGTGTGTGAGATTTAATGGTTTCCACATTTAATGGAAAGAAATCCCTCAATAAATAAACCATATTTAAATACCGCTGTTGTTCTAAATGCATGTTAGGTAGTCACCTGTAAGGTGACAGAAATGGTAGATATTCGATACCAAATTCCTCAATCTTCCCATGAAAGTTTTGTGTGTCTTTCCTAATGCAGAATCATCAGAAGTTATGGTTCTTGGTACGTCCAACAAGGGAAATCAATACCCCGCCCTACCAACGTCAACAATAATGTATAAACATAGTTAACTGCTGCTGCCGGCGACCGCAAACACGTCCACTGAGGTCATGGCACTTTATTATGACAATTGATGTTTCCGTAACTAGGTGTTTTTATTTTCATTGAGTGACCTAAATATTTTTATGTAACCTAATTCACTAGTATGTGAATGTTTATTAGTTGAGAAATATTTTTCATGTTTTAAAGTTAGTTTTATTTTAAAACATGAAAAAACAAACTAAACTAAAATGCATTTTTCTTAGATCATTCGCAGCATGCCCAGACGAATAAAAACCTTAATCAAGCACATGAGGGAACACATAATTAATTGTAATTCGTCACAAAATCTAAAATTTTCGACTGTTGCTCTGTCATTACGAAATCTAAGCAAAATGTATTTTTTTTAAATTTAGTTTTTCTTTTCATTAAACTTTAAATATGGTGTTGCAAATCAATGTCCAAACACGAAAATTTAATTGTTATTTCATGGTTAATTATTATTTTAAAATAAAAGTAACTATTTTATATACTCCCTTTTTTTACGTTCCGCTGCATTTGTGTCTAGTTGAGTTTGGGGGTGGTTTGTGGGTGGGTTGTGGGGGGGGGGTGGGGGGGTGTGGTGTTACTTTAGAGGCAAGACAGACGGACAGAGCGAAATTATAAGCGTTCCTTGTAGTACTACGGAACCTTAAAAAGGCATTCGTATGTAGTATGTTTATAGATGAAAGTTACTCTATGTCTTTTCCTATACCATTGATGACGTTTATACAATATTTTTTCTAATAATCGGATTAGTGGTTAAGGCGTTAAAGCTTAAAAGAGAAACTCCCTTTCGCATTTGTAATTTAAGTGAGTATTATAAATATATCACAACACTGTTAAAGTAAGAAACTTTCCCTGTTTTTCGAGCAGTTAAATTGTTTACGTTATTCAATGACTGACGATGTTTTTGTAAATAATCTCCTGTTTTAAAAATAATGAGGTGCCGATCAGAAGCAACTCGCGGTACCAATTAAATTGCCTTTAGCTCGATGACGCGACCCCTTTACAGGATCCACGATTTTTGTAAATTTGGTATATTCCTGTTTTTTTTTAACTATATGACAATTAACAATAATGGCTCGGAACAAAGCTTGCAAGGCCGCAATTTAGACAGATGACGTCGAGTGGTGCATTAATTGACTTTGCGTAAATGTAGCTTTGAGCTACTCTTATTCTGCAGAGGCAAAATCTGTATATATGTATATATAACCTAAAGGTCATTTAACATGAAATTTGACAAGGAGGTACTTAATAGTTTGTAAACATTCGCTAGGAAAGGAGTTACGATAGCGGCAGATTAAGGAGGCATAAGTGCTCTTGCCATTTTACGCGGACAAAGTCGCGGGAAACAGCTAGTTATTATATAAATAATTCAAGACTTTTAACTGACTTTGATACTACTGTTTTCTTTTAATTATACTCAATACATGCGAAATATTTCAAAATAAACTGTGATGTCACACCAAGAGGGAGGGGGTTTAGAAAATGTGAGAACCTGTGACAAGGACAGGGTCAATAAATTCGTGCGACGTTATTTATGGATGACCCTTATAACAAAAAAATCACCGTTCTTATATATTTGTCTGCATGTTTGTTAATCTTCGTAAGATCGGAACTGCATGAACAAAACGACGGAACTGATGTATAATTGATGATGTATTGTATACATAGGTATGGTTCGATAGGCTTGCGGTTAGGAGGACTAAACGACACGACAGCGGCAACATTCAATTAAGTTTTCCCGCTAAATTCGTCTGCTCTGGTTGTGGCCGATCCAGCCATTGGTTTGATATAGCATTGGTTTGCACAGACATCAACGCAGGTGTACACTGTGTACATACATTAACAAAAAAGATGTAAGGGCCAATGACGATGTTGTTGATGATGGATTAATTAGAGGTAGCGCCATGCTTGTAGCCGAATTGGGCCGGCGCGTCCGGGTACCAGTACCTCTTTCTCACGAAATATATTGTTGTATTAAAAAAAAATAATACAATGAATACGGTTGTCATGATTACGTTTTGACATCAACCTATACGCGTGTGTGTCAAATACTTTCACGAAAATTTTCATAGACTTTAGTTATCCGAAATAATTGTAACCTGCGTGCTTCTTGGCCCCCCGGCGACGAATGGAGGAGCATGCTGAAAATCATCGCTGCTTTCATACCTGGAAGCGGCACTAATCTGAGCTTGCGTCCTTTTGCTTTAGTTGTTATTTTAAAGTTAACTTTATTTTTTTCCATATTTGCTCTTGTTATTGTAACAGTTATGGTAGCAATAAATGATTTTTTTTTATTTTTATTTATCATTTATTTAAATAGAGTAAATCGCTTAGCATTGGTGTGTGTTATTTTATTTCGATAATTAAATATATTAATATTGAATATTATAAAAAATATATATTAGCACTCGCTCTTCTACCTTCCTCAGCAATTTTCTTATTTTTATATCGTAACGTAATTAGCTATTGAGGCTCAACGGTATAAGGTATGGACTGAAATCGGCAAGGTACCCGGTTCAAACCCCACCGCCGTCGGGGTATTGTCGCACCCACTCCTAATACAAGTTTTTAATTAAGGCCTAGTAGGAGGGGGAGAAAGGGAATATTAGACATACCTAAAAAGTATTCCTAATATTCTTTAAAAAAAAAAATTTCGTTTCAAGTATTAATATATAAATAATCATATTCTATACTTAAATACGTACGTTCATCGTTAAATATCCTAAAACTTCTAGGTAGATGGAAACCTTCAGATCATCATTCTTGGAACGTCTACTTTAAATTTTGCTGACTACATTGAGGATTAATTTTTACTTGGGTCATTATATCCACTTATATGAAGCCGTATCGCGCGCCAATTTCTATAAGTGTCATGTCATCTGAGTTAAAAATTAAATGGATTACCGTCACGGCAACGATTATGTATTACCTTAAGTGTCTAATCCGCTCCATTAGGTATAATCGCATTAAAGAAATTAAGCCAGGCTTACTTCACGCTGACATATCCGGAGAAATATGTCGGAAAACGCCTAATCTATGCATTACTTAGGTAAATGGGTTACTGGAATTTCTGTTGAATTCCAACGCGGCGTTTCGTAGTTGTGCTAATGCTTTGATTTGATGAAACTTTAGGAAGGAGATCATAAGCTCCTAAAGTTATATACGGTACTTTACTAAATTATCAAGGTTCTCATTGCTAGTACATTATGTAATATTTGGTTGAATTCATTGGATCTTTTAAAACCAGGTTGTGAAAAAGCTTTTGTAACCTTTTGTATAGGTAAACTAGGGTAGTTAATGAATGAATACAGTGCTATGCAGTTGGATGGAGTCTCCCATACTTAACAGGGACACCCCTGTGGCGTCGAGTACCACGACGTAAGACCCCAAGGTGGGGGTCGACTCGGGGGTCCGGCATTACAATAAAATGCAATTCAAAATGTTTTCAGTTTATTTATCGCCTACCGTCCGAACAAAACTACGGAACCGGTAACAGAGGCGCGTACACTGTTTACGCGGCCGATCCCAGCATATTCCAAGTGCGGAAATCCGACACCACGAAACCAACTCTACCTGGTATTAAACCCTTGCCGCAGATTACGAAAATGAGGTAAGTTACAGAAGCGAATATAGGGCACCTTAAATACCACGTTTTTGTCTTAGACTTCTTAATTAACATTTCGAAAATTTGTGCAGTTCGTCCGATAAGGAATCCTTAACGGACAGCGGTGGTGGGCCGGGGCTTAAGAGCACTCCCACTTCTACTGAGAAAGCCACTTCTACGAAACAGATACAGCACGTAACGTATCAAATACTGAATCCTTCATATGTATTTTAAAATTGCTTCCACGATCTCAGATACATTAAAAGACTTTGAATTAACTTAAAAAATATATAAGGTACTTTTTACTTACTCCTTCCTAGATTTATCCCGGTTAAGTACCAGGGCCCGCTTAGATTGCAAAGGGTTTGGCTGTGGGGCGAGTTAAAATGACCGATTGCCATGTGACGTCATCCTCGGAACCCCCACGATCTACAACCTTACGACTAATATCACAAAGTGACACTAATCGGGTTCCACTGTTTTACGTCCCTTCCGAAACACGGAAGAGGTCGGATATCAAATATAAACCATTGCTAGAATGGGTCACCCATCTGTCACCCAGTCGCAGCCAGTGCAACTTAGCTTAGCGATCGACTCAAATGCCATAAGGCATAAGGAGTACTTTTTAATTATGTCAAGTATTCCGGTTTCCTGTCCTACTAAGCGTAAAAAAAAAGCTTGTGCAGGAGTGGCCGCGACAATACAAAGTATGTAGCGTATTTATAAGGATTAATACGGCATTCTTTAAAATGGCTATCCTTTGGAACGGTTATCCTTTGGAGATAGACAAATGCCGTTGCTGATTTTTTTTATAGATCTTTTTATTATATACAATTCCGTAGTACATTATTTTGATCTATCTCGTAAGGTTTAGCCAGCGCACGCAATTTAATGCGCAAAAATACGTATTTTATGATATCACATTATAAATTACTGAAATTGTCGGCTTCTAACTACTGTAATATGCATGTATTATATATGTAAACGTTCTCTTTGAATTGCTCTGTTCGTTGACGAAAACTGCATTAAAATCTGTTACACAGTTTTAAAGACCTACGCGTAAAAGGACGGGAACCGGCTTCATTTTATACAATTTAAAAAATAAATATAAGATAATAAATAACGTCTATTTAGTCCAAATATATATATAAATAAGAATGCTATAGGTGTCCGCGGCAACTTTTCTGGACGTTGCAACACTGCGATGTCTCTTTGCATCGCAATGGCAAGAAGAAGGGGTATATTGGGCACTGCATTAAATGAATCTAACCTATTTATACGTCTGATTTTTAAATATATTATTTAGACAACTATTGCAATGTTAAATTTTAATCTATAAGACTGTTTGGTAACTGTGACCCATCCAGTATTTCCAAAAAGACAAGCATAAGGGAAAATGGGACTATATTTTTTCGCCTATTTATCTCTATATAATACCGGAGCCGTCAGATGTTTTCTTGCACTATTTAAGGATAGACCTAAGGTCCAGTAAGGACAGGGCCGGCTCTACCATAGGGCGAACGGAGCGGGTGCTCCATGCGCCGATTCCCAGGGGGTGCCTCAACTAGGAGCGACTCGTAACGATTATTTTAAATTAAAAAAATATAAACGGGTCATATTTGCCCCCCCCTCCCTTATAAGGGGGGGGGGGGATAATTTTATCTCGCACCACCCTAAAATTTATCTCGGGCCGGAACTGAGTGAGGACGGCATCAATTGGAAGTTTTCCGTAGTATTTCTTTATATACTCTTAAATTTATCTCATTTAGTATTTCTAAATATTCTTTTGAATTTTCCTTTCTTTTTATTCAAATAAATCTCTCCAGAAATATTGCGGATTAAACTAAGCATACGGAATTCAAATCGGTCCAGCAGTTTTAAAGTTTTTGCGAAAAATTTGGGCTACGTACCAACAGCATCGCCACTTACTGGGTCCAAATTTATTTTCAAACCCCTTGAAATATACACACAAAATTTCATTCCAGCCGCTTAAGAGGAGTAGGGTTACCATGGCTCGTACTAAGATTTATCTATACTAATATATAAAGCTGATGAGATTGTTTGTTTGCTTGAACGCGCTAATCTCAGAAACTAGTGGTCCGATTTGAAATATTCTTTCAGCGTTAGATAGCCCATTTATCCATTTCACATAAATTTACGCGGACAAAGTCGCGGGTAACAACTAGTATATTATATAAAGGCGATGGAACATTCCACGTATATATCGAAATTCGTA
This sequence comes from Charaxes varanes, assembly GCA_024363005.1. NCBI lineage: Eukaryota > Metazoa > Arthropoda > Insecta > Lepidoptera > Nymphalidae > Charaxes > Charaxes varanes. The sequence continues at coordinate 5,733,604 of JANCMC010050420.1, read as the reverse complement.
TTTAGTTTTATTTCTTGATACGCTCACCTCAATATAAACGAGATATCAACTTCCTTAATGAAGTGGCATCGGTCTCTTTGCACCAGTTTACCTCGATCCGTGACATGACCTCAATGGTGTTCCTGTAAACAGCTGTACTTATCTTCTTAATTAAGTATATATTTTTAATATGCTAATGTCAAGGTCAGTAACACTCTAAAAAATTACATAAGTAACAAATACTGGCCATATGAGTTGTAAAACCAATAACCGTATTGTTAATGTTTAATTATTTATATGTGCGAGGTAAGAGGATTGTAGAGAATCACACGGTTGTGGACTTTAGGACATCGAGGTGGTGAGGGTGGAAATTCAAGTTTTAACAAGATGTCCTGTGATGGAATGCAGCTGCCGGTATTAATTCGAAAAAATTCTCGGAACACTCCCCATGATACATGTGGTAAAAGATGTAGAGTGACCACATATCTCTTCGCACAATCATTATTATATCATTAATATACTTACTTGTGTAAAAGTTCCTTATTACTGTTTAAAAGTCCATTTAATATGAAAACAGAATAAATCGACAAGAGTATAAAAAATGTAACTTCAGTGTGAACTTTGTACACATCGTGCAGGGGGTGATAAATTGGAATAAATAACAATATTCCACCTGGCATACCTAAAAGCGATGCGATTAATAATGATTTCCACTCAACAGCTTTCCTGCAAAACGTAAAAATTAATTCATAACAACGCATTAAATAAATGCTAATCTAAACAAACGTATTGTGTTGTTTATACTGAGCCTGATCACGGTCGACTATAATATAAATTTTGATATAAACGCACTTTTAATTTACAATATACCTACTCGTATTCTCGTAAGTACTCGTATCTTGGTTCGAGTAATCATCCAGAATAAGAATTGCACTGCTTCAGTGCTTTGTAAGAACACAATATCAAAATACTAAATAATTATATTTTGCAGAGCGTTACAAATTTGTAGAAACAAATATTGTTTAATAGTTAAATATGCATTTCGTCCCGGGGGTTGTGCGTTCGATTCCCGCCTCGAGCTTGGATGTATTATCAAATATTTCAACAAAATAAATGTGTATAACAGGCGTGTGTTACCAATAAGACAGCCATTAAGTTGTATACCAGACAGATGTCAGTGTATCATATATATTTATTTATTTATATATGCTACTTGAAATTTCATAGCAGTTTAGCCTAGTTTGTTAAAATTCAGGATCACTTACGAGTCTGAAACCCATCGGTGTTTGTTTTGCGATAGCCATTTGCGGCTCTGATGGAAAAAGAAGTATAAGCTAGCAGCAAAAGAGGCATGGAAATAATATGAGTTCCAGGGTACCCAATAGTGCCGATCGTAAATGTTAGGGTCGGTATCGTGCCACGTCCAGTGCACAAATTTTACAGATACTATGTCGTACGGAATATCAATAAGCACGACAAGAAGGCCTACGGCAAAGGGTTCAGCGTAGTGTGGCAGGTTGAGGCGACTTATAGCGTAAGCCGCGTGATATATAAACGCTGGATCTGTAAAGTTTAAAAATAAAACAAATGTTTACCATAAACTTAACCTATTGCCCTACTCTAATAATTGAGAAACACTATAACATGTTTTTTGATAGTTCGTTTTATATGTTCATTCCATAACAATAGCAATAGAAGTTATAATGCAATTTTGATAGAAATATAATGAAAATAATAGAAAAAGGAAAAATAATACTTCTATCGGCTTGAATTAACTCTTACATTTGAAATGACCTAGCCTCATATGTATATAAGAAATACTGATGTCTGATTCTATCTAATTTCTATGAATTTTATCATCGTTGTTTTAGTTTGATAATAAATTTATTGGTCCTTACTTAAAAACAATTTTTGCAACGGCTTTTAGTAATTAATAAAAATATTCATTACACAAAAATATTATGTGCAGCGGGAGTCGGCCGCCAAAAAGCATGAGGGGTGTCCGCGAATGCCAGAAGTTATCGTATTCCGGAACAACTAAGTGCCAGAAATTATCACTGTATAGTCCGTGCAACACCGTTGCGAGCCAGAAGTAAGGCCATCGCCCGCCTTTCCGTAAAGCTAGAAAAAAGTAATTGCTCAATGACTGCAAAATGCAGATATTCCGCTATTTTGAAAAGAGTTTATATATTAATGATTAATACGTGAAACGTAAACTTTCGGTACCATTTTAAAATGGACGGAGGACACGAGTATGAAATTTGGCAAAATTATAGTTTATATAGAAGAGGGTATGCGAATGCTAATATTTTTATAAAAGGAGTAGTCATAACGACCATGACAAAATAGCAATGTATTTTGTATGTATTATACATACACACAAAATACATTGTTATTTTGCGATTAACATGTCAAATAAATGTAGTTGTCGTCGTTATTATGAACGAATATATATATAAAGATTTTTGGCCGAATTTCGACGAACCGGCGACCTATAAAAAAAGCAAGTATTTTAAAAATAGTAAAAATTCTTACCGTGGATAAGAGTTACTATGCCGGCTAGTAGATACGACGCTTGAGCAATTATGTACGTTGGCTGGTTATTCCAGAGTTCTGTAAAGCTTGATGTCGTAACAAGCCATTGCAACCACTGAAAACCAGAACACAAATACTGCGTGTACACAAACACAAGTACTAGTGTGGTGCTACTTCGATATAATAAAACTGAAGGGAAATGGATTTTCAAGAATCATTACATAAATTAGGAATATCTTTTAGGTATGCCTAAATTTTCTGTTGCCCCCCCAACTTGTCTTAAAAGTTTGTTTTTGCTGTGTATGCGAAATAGCCCAGCGGCGTCTGCCGTACATACACGACAATAGTTACATATATAGAAGTGGCATTTTTTTGTTTGGGTCACTAAACTGATTACAAATTAATACATCATAGCTTCATAGAATGCACGCATAAATGATACAGATGTAAAACGCATCTATTTAACGTATTTTCCTATTATTTTATGTATTTATAAGCATATTATTTAATAGAAGATATTGCACCGCCCGCAAAGTGAGTCATTAATACACGAGTGTTATATGTTGGTACTTTTCTTGGTAAATATGAAGTAACAAAGTTTGCAATGGTTTAAGGTATGTGCGCCTTTTTTTCTCGGTTAGTCGATCTTTATTTTTGGCCAGTATCTTTTTGAGCCAATGTCATTTTACATGAAAGTTAATGGGAGACGTTAAACCTTTCTGGTAAATTTATATGAAAATCAAAACATTGCAGTAATTAAGTTTCATACAATATTTCTGCACTGTTATAAATTTTAAGTAGAAAATACCTCCTTTGTGATCGGTCTTATAGTGACTAATGATAAGATTATTGCGTAGTTAAAAGAAAAAAGATTAACTTTTTGCTCTGATTCATATAAACTATAACTGAACCAAATATCATACACCTCAGAACTCATGTTTTTTTGTAAAAAGATATATAAAGTTTTTCTTTCATATTATTATTTATCATTTACTAAACATTGTAAAGTAATAAAAGCGTTAACCTTTTATCTATAATCTATACTCATAAATAAAATTGAAGGTTCTGTTTATGACGTCGAAATTTTTATTTTATTTGCATATGACTATAATTATATACTATACCTATAGCAAAAACGCAAATTAAAACATTTTTGTCTGTTTGTTGGTCTGTCTGTCCGTCTCTCTGTTTGATCCGGGTAGACTCCGAAACCGCTGAGTCAATTTCAGCGGGACTTTCACTCGCACATAGCTAGCTGATTTAGCCAAATGATAACATAGGCTACTTTCGTGTTACAAAAATAATTAGGATTCCGCGAAAAAAAAAAAACAAAAACCTAAAGCTAATTATAGCTGGTGATACACGGAATAAAATAGACTACTTTAGTCTAAGTAAAAGAATTAGGGTTCCGCACAAAAATAAAAACCTCGAGCTACTAATACCTCTGCATATAATTAAATTTTAAGTGTTTGTTTGTTAAACGTCGAAATTATTTTTTTACTAACTGTAAATGACTAACACTAAAATTGCCTGTCTATTGGTCTGTCTGTCTTTTGGTTTCGGGTATTCTCCAAAACGGCTAATTTGGACGGGACTTTCACAAGCAGATAGCTCTCTGTTTTTGCAAGGAGGAACATAGGCTACTAAAGTTTAGGCATGTAATAGAATTGCGCAGAAACAAAATAAAAACCTTAAAAATTTAACAAAATCGTTGAAAGCATGCGAATGAAGCCGCGGGTTACATGTAGTAAAAAATAAAAATATTTCATCATATTTTATTATTAAACAGACTTTATAAAATTAAAAATAGCAGCAGTAGCAGTTTAGCATTCCTTTTTATTTGTACCCAAAAATTACAGTACATTTTTTTTATTTATGCATGATTTAATATATTGACATTATCTTCGAAGTTTGTTTATCTTACAACATTAAGGTTATCTTTACAATTCAATGTATACTTATCTGTAAAAACTACCAGTCACTATGCCAATGGCGATATCTAAAAGTGCCCAATCGATTTGAATAAAATTTTCAATTGGTTCTCATCAGTTTCAAGATAAGACAAAGATATGGAAAACAAAAATCCCAATTGGTCAATCCCCTCAGCGCTATTGTGACCCATTAGGATTTTTATCAATTATTATCTGATTTTATTATTATCCTTTCAATTTTTTATTCACAGAACACTGAAATAAATAGATTTTTTAGATTAGAAGTTATGTGTTCGCCATGATTAGAAGGCAACTTTCGTTTCGGACAAGTGTCTCCTCATTTCAAAAAGTGGGTGTTTCATTCAATAAATAAGTGACTGTTCAATGCACAGCGTTTACGCTCATGTGATTTGTTTCGATCTCGATCATTGTCAATAAAATTATTGCCATTGATCACTACACCATGCTCACAGTTTTTCTGTGACTTTGTACTATTCCGGTCCGATATAATTCGAAATTAGTACATGCATTTCGTTGCACTATGGCGCGGGACTATCATCAGGCGTAGGTTCCAATTTTTCAAACTAAAGTGTTGCGATTTTTATAATAAATCAGTATAAAAATATAAATTAATGGAAATTAAGAGTTTGTAACCTTTTGGATTTGTGGGCCATAATTTTAAGAAATTGCTGTAATTACACATGATACGTTCATGCAAATTGTTTAAACATGACCAACTCGGAACTAATTGCCTCGGGCATCCAATATGCCCATTTAGTTATATTTTGTTGGCAATCTAACATTAAAATTTAATTGAACTACAAAGATGAACGTGAAAAATAGAATATTAATAAAAACGTTTTGTTGCCAATATAAAAACTTCTGGTAATTAAAAAAAAAAAGTTTTGATTTAGTACCTACATTCTATTTGTTACAATATTCTTTATTTACGAACTCGTTTTTGGTACCCCAATGATTTTTTAAACTTATTTATATAACTTTTTTGACAAGTAAAATTAATATAAACTGACACAATAGTTTAACTAATGTTTCCAAAAAATAAGCTAAGCTTAAGCAACCGAAGAGCTTTGTAACACAATTATGAAATGTAACTCATAGTTTGTCGTACTCACCGTCATAGTTATACGACCGATAAAGACGGTAACTTTCAACGTATGCTTTTAACCGCTTTCTTATCTCGAGTGCGTGGTTATTCCATCGGCCTTCCTAACTAAAGTTCGATCAAGCACATACTATTCACATTTCGTAGACATCACGTAGGTATCGAAACGCCAACTATTGAAAAATGAATCAAACTCATTTTTGGCATTGCCCACAGAGCGTCCGCCTCTTGTTGACACATCTATCTTCGTATCATATTCTTTGTAATCTGTTTCATTGTCATTCATATAATATGATTGACGTCTATTATTTCATTTATCATATTAGCGATATTAAGCTAAACCTTAGTAAAATTTTTTTTAAGATCATAAGTAACGTAACGATTATTGAATAGATTTTTTGAATTTTTATAGTTTTTAAAATGTCGATGTTTAGAGGCCTGCCAAAACTTATAAAAAACATTGCGGGGCTTAGTAGCAAAAGCCCAAAAAATGTTGTGCTTACTGTAGTAGCAAGCGCGGAGCAAGAATGAATCCTCTCGCGGAGTGCTTTGCTGTTTTTATAGACAAACCCTCCATGACAGCTGTTATATCACCTTGCCTACGCGATCGTATGAGACGTCATACGATCGACGACGACGACGACGTGACCACGCCTCTTGCATAGTCGTTTTATTCTAAGTACATATATTTAAGATCGTATATTGATCATTTGCTGTGCCCGCGACATTTCTCCGCCTACAATTAGGTAAAAAAATTAGATTCAATTTTAGTGTGATGATACATAGTTTTCCTCGATAAATGGGCTATGTAACACTGAAAGGATTTTTCAAATGGGATCAGTAGCTCGTGAGATTATCGCGTTCAAGTAAACAAACAAACTCTTCAGCCTCATATATTAGTATAGATTTAAATATGACAAAAAATAAGATCAGGTCACGGAAGCAGTTACCTCGTCTGTCCGAATTTATGAGGGTTGCCATACGAATAATATTGCGGAAAAGTGACCTATGCTATTTAATTCTACCATTGACATACCCTAAGCAATAATCTTTATGCCTTTTGTCTATATTTTAGATCATAATATATTGAACTTTATAGTGCTGGTACGTGGACAAATCAACAAAACAGCGGAACCTAAATATCACCTCATTTGTTACAATTTATGATCGTTGCCAGACGAAAAATATGGGATAAGTCAGAACAGAGTTTAGTTTGTTTTTTGGGGAGCCAAAGTTTTGACAATTTTTTTTTTGATTGCATCTTGACGAATAGACATATTTCTATTAAATAGATTACAACAATTTTTACTATCACACTCAAGAAAATAAGAATGGCAACTTAACACTACAACTTTCCATCCCTGGGCGAAGACCTAGAAGCAGGCCTAAAACAAGATGGAAAGATGCAGTGCTAACGGACATGAGGATATACCAACTATCAGAAAATGATTTTCAAGACAGAGCGAAGTGGAGAGCAAGAAGTATGAAGGCTGATCCCATTACCATGTAGACATAGCAAAGAAAAGAGAGAGAGGGTTCTTTCTCCCAGGGGGAGATCTTCCTTTATCTGTCCGATAACTGGTCAGGTCCACAACGGGACCCCGGAGCGCTCTAGCAGTTATTTTCACTTCCCCTATACCGCCTGAGACAGTAGTAACCGAATCCTTTCTCTCCTCTCCATCTACCTTACCTTTTTCTCCATCACTTTCCCATACTCCTGGCTTTCTAATTAGAGGTAGCGCCACGCTTGTAGCCGAATAGGACCGGCACGTCCGGTCACCAGTACCTCTTTCTTACGTAAGATCGGCCCGAAGTGGCGGCAATGCTGTCAAGTCAAATGATGGTATTTTTGTCGCGTTTCGTTCGGTTTGTGAGACTTCCCGCCTTCTTGCTTCTATATCAGTAGAAGAAACAAGTGCTTCAATGATAGCTCTAGTATATTTTGCATTCATATTTCATTGCAGTGAAGGTGAGTGTTAGTGATCACTATAAAGAGCGCGCTCCTAAACCTACACCTGGGTCACAAGTCCCGGGCACTTCCTCTGCAACGCGATGGACCCGGCACCCGCACGGTGAACCCATGGAATGCTTGTCTCATATATTATTTATATATACATACATTCTTATGTACATTATACAACTGGACTCGTAGGCACATATTTGTTGAAATTAGGGGGGTTTTGGCCATTTGTGGTTGTAATTATGAACTAAGATTCCACAGGATTACTTCCCTCATCTGATTTGTGTATAAAATCAAAGATATGATTTATTCTCTTTACGATGATATAGAACTCCCAATTTGAAAGTGGCCGTAAATAGGGCTTTAGGCCAATTTGAGTTAGATGCGAGCGAGAGGGATTAATCGCATATCTTGCATCAGACAAGGTCGCAGCACGTCAAATGTACGCCTAGAAGTTTTATGGACACGCGTTACTCATCTTGAAGCGCGATTTTAAGCCATTGTTTTGATTTTTAATTGAGAATTTCATCTCATGGTAGTGGCTCGCGGTGGTACCCTGGTGGTGTGTCCCGCCACGCTGATGCAGCAGTGGGCCGGGGAGGTGACCAAACACTGCTCAGCGCACGCGCTTTCCGTGTGTCTCCACCACGGCGCCTCGCGCGCCACGCAGCCCCATCGTCTCGCAGCCAACGACCTCGTGCTTACCACATACAACATACTACAGCGGGAGAGCGAGAAGGTACGTGCCTCACGTGACGATAGACAACTAAGCATCATAGACAACTCAACGCCATAGACAACTGAACACCATAGACAAATCAATACCATAGACAACTCAACATTATAGACAACTCAATACTGTAGATATCTCAACACCATAAACAACTCAACTTCATAGACAACTCAATACCAGAGACAACTGAACAGCATAGGCTACTATACACCATAGACAACTCAACACCATAGACAAATCAACATCATAAACGACTCAATATCATAAACGACTCAATATCATAAACGACTCAACACCATAAACGAATCAACACCGTAGACAATTCGACAATGTAGACAACTCAATACCATAGGCAACACAACAACATACACCATATAGAATTGCGTACCGTAGACAATTTAACACTATTGACACCTCAACATCATAAACAACTCAACAACATACACAACTCATCACCATAGGCACCTACAGAAAATATTAGGCGTATCTCAAAATACTCTTAATGTTATTTTATTTTAAAAGATCGTGTTAAAAAAGTGAGTATATTTTTATATACAGACTGGAGTCCTGATGCGCATACTGTGGCGGCGCGTAATATTAGACGAGGCGCACGTGGTACGGAACCACAAGTCCGCCACGTCTCCCACAAATCAGCTGCAGACCAAAAGGACTGCAAGCGTGGCGCTACCACTAATTAAATAAACAGACAGGACTAAAGAATACTCGAGGTGGGAATCGAACCCACGACCCCCGTAGCAGAAGGCAGGGTCACGGCCCACTGCGCCAACGGGCCAGCCAAAGTTCTTTTAAATACTTCGTTTAAAGTAAGGAGAACTTTTCCTCCACAGCTTTTTATTATGGGTGCCATTTTCGAGTAATCGGCCTTCAAAGTGTTTTGCAAGGTGCCCACCACCTAGGATAAAATGCGAAACCTAACTATAAAATGCGAAATTTTCCATGTTGATAGGAAATGCTAATTATTAATAAAATTATTTTGAGCGAAATCGGACAATAACTTTTGAAGTTATTTTAAAAGTACCTTTGTCGCGTAAAAGATACGGAACCCTTCTATATAATCGTGTCTAGACTCGCTCTTGGCCACTTTATTTTTTAATAAAGAATATTAGAAATGCTTTTTAAGGTATGTCTAACAGTCTCGTTTTCTCTCCTTCTAAGCGTAAAAATTAAAGCTTGTGTTAGGAGTGCTTGCGACAGTACCACAGCGGCGTCGAGGTTTGAACCGGGTACCTTGTGGATTACAGTCCATTCCTTTTACCATTGAGCTATTGAGGCTAAATATTTATTGAAATCTTTAACGATGCAACCTTTTACGAAACAGAATAACTATTGCGTAATTATGAAAATTGTTTGAACTATCGTTTTGCCATTAATTACATAGCAATTAGTTACAGAGCGCAATATCGAATAAAAATTTTCAATACATTTTCTATGGTACACCTGAGGTCCTAGCGCGAACATTTCGAACCTTTCGAGTCGAAGATTCGACTTTGAAAATATTCGTGCTGGACGCACATCGGACCCTTCTTGCAGAGGCCTCGCAACGTCCGCGTATACGTTACCGGCGCGGCGTGCCATCGGACTGCGCAGACAAATATGCTCACAAATCGGTGCGGTACACCGTATTATTGTTTAAATCAATCTCATACTGAGGAGTATACAATATCTCCATAAACTGGTTAGAGTTTCTGGATATGAAGCTGTATATACTTACTGTATACATTAATATTAAATAAATTAAAAAAGTAACAAAAATGCTCCCAAACTTACCATTCCCGTCACATCTTCCGTACTTAATATAATTAGTTCATTACTTTGTGCCGGCTCAGATCTTCTCAGTCTGTTGTTTAGATTTATGCATCTCTTTGCTGCTTTCAGCCGCGAAATTGAAACTGTACTTATGCCCTAAATTTGCTATGAACTGGAGGAAATTGTGCTACTTATGTGTATAGACTATAACTTATAACGCTGTGAAGAACTACATGGAGGCACAAAATATGCTTAGACGTAATGACATAATTATAAAAAAAATACTTTAATTAGAGGTAGCGTCACGCTTGTAGCCGAATTGCGCCGGCGTGTCCGGTACCAGTACCTCTTTTTCACATAAGATCGGCGTGATGTGACGGCAATGCTGCCGTACATTTTCTATTTGAGTTGAAAGCTACGCAGAAGACGTTCACCTTAGAGGCGACCGTCCGCCTCGGCTCGGTCAGCATGCAACATCACAGGGTCGGTCAGCAAATGATCAACATGTTGGAGACCCCCGAACTGACGACACACGACCAAATCTCCGAGAATACACTCTCTGCAGCACCAGTCAGCCAGTACCTATTCGTTGTTACATATAGCAATGTAAGTATTTCACTATTAAATCATCTTTTTATTCTTATGAAAGTTTAATTTTTTGGGGGTAAATGATAGAGGCAATCCATCACCTGAGTGACTACCTATGCTCATGGACCTTTGCACGACCAGAAGGCTTGCTTATGCATTGACTTTTAATGAGGGCTTTAGGGCTCCGGGAGCACTCACAAATCTAACGGAACGCGACAAAAATACCATAAGTTGACTTGAAAAGGGTACTGGTACCCGGATGAGCCCTCCCAATTCGCCTTCTGAGCAAAAGGACTGCAAGCGTGGCGTTACCTCTAATTGGATATAGGACTAATAAAATAAGGGATGGAGTAAAAGGTATAGGAGGTATATAAAGGTAGATGGAATGGAAAAATAGGATGCGCATATTACTGTCACGGACGATATAAGGAGAGTGACAGTAGCAGCTAGGGTAGTCCTGGGTCATGTATCTATATTGGATCTGACCATTTATTGGACAGATAAAGAGGAAGATCCACCCCCTGGACACAAAAGTTATGGCCCAGCAGAAGATATTTGAATGTATTTATCTTAGAAAAATTTAAATTTATTAAATTAAAAGAGTTAGATTCTTATTTGACACAGCAGAAAATGGATTTCGCTATATAACTATCACGAGACACTTAAGAGGAGGGTTTACATTACCGTTGCGTCAAAGGGATGATAATTTCAAATATAGAAACTAAAATAATATATGTGAAATTTTCAGGTAGACAAGAAGTGTCCCGAATTCCGAAGCATCTATGGTTCGGTAGAACAAATGATAGAATTGAAATTTACAACTCTAAAAATTTTACTGCATCTGCAAGGACTTCAAGAGATTTTGATTATAGTCAACGAGTACCAGGTAGTTTTTATAGTAAATTATTGCATCAAGTGGAAAGTGTGTCCTTAATGCACGAATGTTATGTTAAACGTGTACTAAATTAACACAAGAGCATTCATTATTCACTTCAGCATGGTGCGTAATCACCTTCCTTTAACTATATCGCTGTCTATTTCCATTTTTTAAGCTTTTCTTGCTAAATATGGAGTATCAAAGTTTTACTTCGATATAGAATGCACGTCATTTGTTTTTTTCTTTTCGAATTTATTCAGTCAATTTTTATTTTCAGCCAGTATCTATTTAATTCCATGCATATATTTTGTATGAAACTTAATGGGAGATTTAAACCTATGTGGTTAAATCATATAAAAATAAAAAACAATGCAGTAACGAGAAACATTACTCCTTTTTAATTATCAGGACACTACTAGCTTGTACTGTCGCTTCGACCTCCGCCTCGCAGCGCGCGGCTGGCCGAGTGCCTGGAGGCGATGCTGCCCAACCACCCCGACGACCAGCAGCCGCTCGGCAACTTGGCCTCCTTCTACCGAGAGCAGCTGTTCAAGACCCACCCCTTCCGGGCTCAGGTGAATCGGATGGAAATTACTAAGTGACCCTAACCCGATCGAATCGGTGAGACGACGATCTACTAACGGACGTCAATTCACTTGTATATCGTTATGCAAAACAATTGTAAAACCATTTCTTTATACTAATTATAAACACACACACAAAATACTGCTGTAATGCATTACATACAACATTACAGCACTGTCTTAGTTCTAAGCAGCAAAAGCGTACTTTCTTATCAGTTCTGTAGTGAATAATGATAACATTACAGCGTAGTTGGAAGAAAATGATGTAACCACTTGTAGACCTAATTGTATACATCAAAGTTTTTCAGTCGATGTGCGCGTCTAGAAATAAGCATTAAAAACTTCTAATTACAGAAAATAAGCAGTTGCCTATTTTCAGGAAACCAGTTAATATTATGCCTGACAGTTAACTAAACCTAAAAATATTCCAGGCGTTTTTATGAATCCCTATTAGCGCCAAAACTATCATGGCGTCGTCTCAGACATAACGTGTTGCCAAACAACAGCTGTACTTGAGAGATTGGGGCCGACCGCAGCAACAACCGCGTGTTTGGCGAGAGATATCGTCGTGCGCTCAGATTGCTGCTTAGTGACGTGATTGGTGTCTTTAATTTTGTTGGCTTTTTCAATTTGTCATACTTTAAGTACTTCCACTTTCCACTGTAGATGACCCAGCCCTTTGTAATCGGCTTGGCCATTTAGTACTACGAAGACATGTGTGTTCACTCTGCATCTTTTATCACATATATTATGGGGGTTGTTCGGAGGAATTGTTTGCACTCATACCGGTAGCTGAATTTCGCCGCAGGACATCCTGTCGAATTTGAAATGCCACCTTCATCACCTCGAAGTCCTAAAGTCCACAACTGTGAGCTTCTCTAGAAACTTCTTGCCCCTCATTCTGTGGAATCTGTTACCAGCTTCGATATTTCCGAACGGATACAACTTAAGGACCTTCGAGAAACGAGCATACTCTTTTCTCAAAGGCAGGCAACGCGTTTGCGAGCCTTCTGAAGATGCATTTCTCTATAGGCGTCGGTAGTCTCTCAGGTGAGCCGCCTGCCCGTGTGCTTTATATGCCGTTGTTTTATATAAAAGACTAATCCAATTTAATTTTGCGTAACCCTCCACGCTTACTACCCCGCGCCCTTCAGCTGGTGCCGTGCCTGCTGAACGTGTTCGGGTAGATTTTAAGGGCTTAGTAGCAACGATTATAGTCGTTGTTATTAACCCGAATCTGAATAAATAAAAATGACTATTATACTTACTGAGGTTATTACTTACAGCTTGTTATAAGAAAAGTAAAACTTTACTATACTTAAGTATATTATAAATGTGATAATAAATTTGTTTTTTACATTTGTAATGTTAAGGTACAGAGAAAAAAAAGGACATAAGTATATCGCAAACACGTCATATAAAACTTTACTATACTTAAGTATATTATAAATGTGATTATAAATTTGGTTCTTACACATGTAATGTTAAAGTATAGAGAAATAAATAAAAAAGAACCTAAGTATATCGCAAACACGTCTTTATAACCTTGTATCAAACATATTTGAGATGAGGCGACCTTATTATTGGAATAAGAATTTTACCTCAAGTGTCGTGAAGCATTGTCATGCTTTTTTGTCAATCCTGCGCGCCTTACGCATCAACACACACTTGCGATCAAACGACTCTCAATCCACAAGAAATAAGTAACAGCTTGATATATAGGCTGGCCCGTTGGCACAGTGGGCAGTGACCCTGCCTTCTACTCCGGAGGTCGTGGGTTCGATTCCCACCTCGAGTCTGGGTGTATTATCCATAAGTATGTATTTATATATTTCTTAAAAAAAATAATTGTGTATAACAGGCGGCTGTTACCTATAACACAGGCATCAAATAAATGTTTCTTTCTTTCTTTCATTAAGTTGTCTACCTTAGGAACAGACGTCCGTGTATCAAATAGTCCTGTAAATATATTTATTTATTATATTAAGAAATGTTAAGTCATAACATTCTTAATTAAACAATGCGAATATAAATATCTTTGTTACGCTTTTAAAGTCGTTAAAAATACAAGGAAGGTCAAACCAAAAATGGTCAAGAACGTGTCAAGACACGCTTTTATAGAAGGGTTCCGTATGTGATACGCTTTAAACGTTTTTGTTAAATAACTTCAAAAGTTTTAGTTCGATTTCGTTCGAAATAATTTTCCTAATGAGTTTTTACGTTCATAACATGTTAATAAGATGGAAAATTTCAAGCCTCTACGTCTAATAGTTTGGAAATGGTAGGAGGGGGAGCGCCTTATTGGCAGTCAGACGGACGGACGTACAGAGCGAAATTATAAGGGTTCCTTGTAGTACTACGGAACCCTAAAAAGGATAAATGTTTGTTAATGTTTCCCATTTAAAAATTGTTTCTTTCTTAAAAAAATCTACATTGAGATTCACTTTAAAACGTGTGTATGCGAGGATATGAATATGGAGGTTATCGGTTAAAAACACGTGTCGTTCCACCTCATCGTTCACTATAATGGAGTAATGCGAACGCTAGTGTAACAGGTCTGTCACGCTTCGCGACAATTGGGGTAAAAACCTTGTCTATTAGGGCTACCTCATCACTTCTTCTTCTTCTTCCTAGTGTTATCCCGGTTAAGTACCAGGGTCCGCTTAGATTGCAGAGGATGTGGCTGTGGGGCGAGTTAAGATGACCGATTGCTTCGTCATGTTTTTTTTTCGACTCATAATCACTTTGGACTATTACCCCTAACAAAAGCTTCACGTGTACTCAGTTTAGTCGATAATTTTTATTTAATTCACACATACAAAAATATTTTAAATGCAATTACATCACCGCTTGCTACTAGACACAACAAAAGTGGTACTAGTATATTTGAGACCCTAACTAAAACAGACTCTTTCAGTTCCCTACACGACAACTAATTGGGCGAAAACACAGGAAACATAATTAAGACACTTCCTATTTTTCCTTGTTGAAAATTTGCCACGTTTAACTAAAGGAGAAGTCACTTTTCTAACTCTTTAAAGTTACAAAGAGCCTTCTACTTACCCACCAAATTACATCCAAATAGGAACAACACTTTTAAATACAGATGCTACGAACATTCAGTTAATATTCGGTATTCGGCCTGTTCGACCACTTTGATATTCGGTACGTATTCAAATGTTTTTAGTTCTCCTTACAATTTACTCGTCGTCTTCATCTGATTTAGATTTGGCGACGTTGTCATAATCTTTATCATATTCGGCGTCAGTATCAATTATATATGTGTATATTCAACCATACATGGTTAATTTGCAACATACTCGGCATTTATTTTATACTTCTTTTAATTAAAAAAAATACCCATCTTTTATTGATCTATGATCTACGTTTATGTAAAGCAATATGTATAAATTTGTTTCCATGTAAGTGACTTGTTAGTATTTAATTTGGGCAGCGATTCACGTCACCCCATGGATGGCCACACTCCGGTTTTTCAGAGATTGAAAAGCCGGAGTGTGGCCATGCATGGTTTTTCAAAGATTGAAAAGACATAAGAATTTTTTGAAGTGCGTAGACCCTCTAGCATTGGAGGTTTTGGAGGCGAGATACAGGCTCTGGAAGAAGAGAGCTCCCTTACGTAGCCCATTTGTGTCACCCACAGAGAATCTTCCACCTGGGCATGATCTGCCTTGGCAAACCTGGAAGTCCCTTAATAGACTTCGGACATAGGTTGGCAGGTCTAGGGAGAACATGTGGAGATTCACAAATGATATTAATCTGAGCTGTTTGTGCGGTGCAACTCAAACAATGTGCCATCTTATATCGTTCCCTGCGTGCCCTAATACCTGCACGCAAGAGGATTTGATGGCTGCCACTCATAAGGCAGTTGATGCGGTTAAGTTCTGGGCCGACACAATTTAGAGCTTGCCAACGAAACGCCAAGAATAAGAAGCATTTAATGAAAAATAAAGATCTTCAAACCTTATTTAAAGAGTTTTGTCAGATATTCGGCATTCGGCTATTCGTAGCAACTCTAGTTTTAACTATCTTATAAACAAAGACATGATTGTGATTCAACCTGGGCGGGACCCTGCTAAGTCGCCTATGAGTTTATCCCAGGGGATGATTATAGGACAGCTTTCGCCTTTGTGACCGTTGTAAAACTCTGTTTCTTCATGACAGGCCCTGCAAAAAGCAATGTCGCTTAAAGCCAATCGAAACAGAGTCGCCCTCGTTCCATAATGACCGGCTAAGACTGCCACCACGTATCTTAACTGTTTCCTCCTTAAGCCTAAAAATGCAGCTTATATTTTACAGCCTATAAAGTCATATGCAATTAGTATTCACAAATACACACCTGGACTCAAAATCAGTATGCATTTTATATAATTTTTAATCCTGTAAAAAAAATATCAGAAAATATGGAAACGAACCTCTCAAGTGTCACGTTTTATATTGTAAACTACGTTATCAAAAAATGCGGATAAATGCTAAGTCATCTCATAGCCCTTGTTGACTTTTTAAATAATCCAAAAACTGGCTTTAGGCCACTTCTGACCTTAACACAGAATTAACCTTCGATTCGCAAGTTCAAAGCTGACAATCATAGATGCTGACAAGTTTACCTCGTTCAATTCCTAACTCTATCACAAGGGTGTAAGGTTCAATTTACATTGATGTGTAGTTCTCGAGAATTTCATAAAGTTATTAACATGTCACGGTTACCCGGGCGTTTTTAGCGATTTGAATTTTTTTTTTTTCATCATTTATATTACATTATATTACACAATAATACATTTTTACAAAAGTTAACTTATTTTTTGTAATTTTTCAAGGTTTTTAGTTTTCGTCTCATTAACATTGGGATTTAATCATTGAAATGTTTACTAATTTGGAATGAATGGGCCAGAATGCCCCAGTCCCATGGCCAGGGGAGCACGCAAATTTAAGAACTCCCCTGACGGGGCACACACTGCAATTGTACTCAATCCACCAACCACACCAGCTGTGTACCTATATTATAAACAAGTAAAAAAAAAATTGAAAATATCTTATAATTATGTCTTAAAATTTCATAGAATTAATTATTAAAATAATATTTTTCTTCTCCCTAGCGTTATCTCGGTCTAGTACCAGCTTAAAATGCGGAAGTTATAGCTGTGGGATGAGATAAGATGACCGACTGCTGTGTGACATCATCCACGGAATCCCCACAATCTCACGACTAATATCACTTAGCCATTAATCGACATCTACTTTGGTACGGAACACGGAGGAGGTCGAATATTTCTAAACTAGTATTAGAATGGATCACTCATCCATCACCCGGGCGCTGTAAGCACCGCATAGCCTACCGAGCGAATCAAATATCGACCACTGATTAAACTATGACCGCCTCTACCAATAATGAATAAGTACAAATAAGAAAATACAATATTGATATTATATCTTATATATAAAATTCTCATGTCACAATGTTAGTTATCGTAACGACTGGACCGATTTTCATGAAATTTTGCGTGCATATTGACTGGGGTTGAGAATCGGTCAACATCTATTTTTCATACTCCTAAGTGATAAGGGTGGCCCACGCGGATGGGTATTGTTTGATAGAAGTGTATGCAAATCAGTCTTTTGTTACATTCTTTATCAAAAAAAGCATTTTTACGTATACAATATATAGTCACTTTAATCTATATAAATAATCAATACCGCAATTAATTATTTAAAAATATGTATCTTACGTATTACGTATTTATTTTGTCTTTTAATATTTCCAGCGGTCAGAAAAATCTGTTATGGTTTATGTCGCACGAACTGTGCCTAAAAATTAAGTAAAAAAAAATACATTCAATTTTAGCGTGATGATATATAGCCTATAGCCTTCCTCGATAAATGGGCTATCTAACACTAAAATAATTTTTCAAATTGGACCAGTTGTTGTGAGTTTAGCGCGTTCAAGCAAACAAACAAACGAAGTCCACTCCACCTCTCCACCTTTATATAGATTGACTACAAATGTATTATACGATAAATAAATAGATCAAATGTGAATAGTAACTTTAAGTAGTGTCATCGGACATTTGCATGAAAGTATCTTAGGTAATATATTATACTTTTATGATGAAATACTTTAGTAAATAAATATGGACGTCATGATAAAGATAAGTGCTCATAAAACTGACCACTTAGAGTATATTTATACTTAGAATATATTTCGATTTTCTTTATGAACACTTAGCCAATATGCTAAGTCTATATTGCTAAGTCCTGGACAGAAAGCAGTTAATATATTATACATATATATTAATAGAGGCGGGATTAGAATATTAATAAATGTCATTATCAGTCCATACAGCTAGGTCTAAGTCAATATCGCCTAACCTTGTTAATATGTTAGATACGTAATCAATAAGATTATTAGGGCTTTGCTGTGGGCGGCTGGATTACGTGGAAACTATAATAACAGTATCAGAAACCAACATAAACATGAGCTTTATGATTTAAGCTCCTAGATTCCAATTAATTCGGACGAGTTATTCTTATTATTTATTACATACTAGATGCAAAAATCTTCACACTCATTAATATCCCTATCGAAAAATCTTTTCTTAGCGGATGTATATTAACTGCCTCCTTGCCTCTTATCATTGTACGTTCCGCGATTTTCGAGAGTTCGTGTTAGGCTTTCGCTTTTATATATTTATTATTATTATTAATATATAGAGCCTACTTTTTTCCACTGCAGAGCAAAGGCCTCCCAACCCACTTTCCATATAGTTCTGTCTAAGGCTATGCGTTGCCAATCTCTAGTATAACGATCCAAGTCATTCCTCCATCTCGTTCTTGGCCTGCCGCTTTGTCTTTTCGGGGTCCGTGAAGTGGAGAATGTGGTCCAAAGATACTTAGCTTGGCCGCTGTTGTAACCGCATCGGCGATTTGTGTTTTATGATTTTACTATTATATTCAAGTATTTACGTATCCTTTTGTACATAATATACTTCAGTATCCATAGATCTTTTTGTATATAATATCATTGCGCGTAATGGAAGTTCCACGAGGAACAAGATCGCCATCGCCATCGCCATCGCCATCGCCATCGCCATCGCCATCGCCATCGCCATCGCCATCGCCATCGCCATCGCTATCGCTATATCCGCTTCGCGGTTATTTTTTTTTAATACAGAAACGCATGTAAATATATGTTGTTAAAATTAACGTCGAAATGCTCCAAAATGCCCTATTGTAACGTTCATAATTAGAAAACTTTACAACATAAAAGAGTCATCCTCCTCCTACCGAATATCACTCGGATAACCAAACTGCATAATGACCATTACTTCTCCAGGTTTTTGTGAAAAAGGAAGAAAATATAATAAACATACTGGAATTATTATCTGTAAAGCCTTGTGGAGTTTGAAACTACACTGGTCAATAACAAAATAAATAGGTACTGCTTTAACCACATTATTTGTAAGGGATCATTAATGTGTACTTTGTAGTAAAATTGCCAGCTACGGTATTTCCGAACGGATACGACTTAGGGACCCTCAAAAAAAAGAGCATACTCATTTCTCAAAGGGCGGCAACGCATGTGCGAGCCTTCTGGTGTTGCAGTTGTCTATGGGCGTTGGTAGTCACTTGGGAGAACCGCCAGCTCGTTTGCCCCTTGTTATATAAAAAAATTGAAGTAAAAGAAGCTCTAAATAATGACATTTATGTTTAAGTGATTTATAATGTTACAATTACAAAAGTCATTTTATATTTAAAGATTTTAATGACTTCGGACATCAATATGCTGATTGCAGGCTATTCATGCATGAAGATTGCCGCATGGCACAATAGCTTCAATCATGACTACATCAAACGAATTAAAAAAAAAACGTACGCACATAATAAAAATAATTTGCAATAGACATATATGTCAGTTCTATCCTAGCAAGCCGCACTGGCACATAGACACCTATCGATTTTATTGAAAACAGTGAATATGCAGTTACATAATGTTAGTTTCTTTGCCATTTTCTTTCCTACCATCGCTAGTAACGTAAGTTTTTTTTAATGTCATAGTGTGCTTGAATGAACACATTTATTGCCTGAACACTTGCAGTTTTCGGAACACTATGAAATACTTTACCACCCACCACCATCCTTGTAAATAAGGGGTTTATAAAATAACTTACGACCGATTCTCAGACCTAGCAAATTTGCATGAATATTTTCATAATAGTCGGTCAATCCGCGTTATATTACATATCTAATATTTTATATAAATATTATCTACTTGCGCATCCGGCAGACACTGTCCTGCCCGAACGTTGAATAATTTACTATTTACTACATTTCCCGTTATTAAGAGCACGCATTCTGTCAATGTTATGTCAAGAGCACTAAGATTACATTAGAAATAAATTTTTATGTCAATCCAATCAATTCCATAAGCGATTTATGTCAGGAGCTCAATCAAACAGAGCTGGGTTGGGTTCAAGAGAGAAAACGGAGGACAGGGATGTAATCAAATAGTATTAAATATGCTTAGTACAACGATATATATTGTTTTATTTGACAATTAACATAACATACGGCTGCCGTGGTTGCCACGATTACGCTTTGACATCATCCAATAATAAAAGTATACATGTGTGTGTAAATCGTTTCGCATCAGTGTGCATGAGGATTTATTTTAATAATTTAATATATTTGTAATGCATATTTTATAAAAATATTAGCCTTAGTACACCCTCCTCTATATAAACTATAATTGTGCCAAATTTCATATTCCTCCCTCGTCGTAATTTTTGTTAAATTGTACCGAAAGATTTCTCTTCACATATTAAAAATATTTATTTTTATTATATTTTGAACAGTCATTATGAATCACATTCTCTTTTATTCTAGTTCAATGTCTAGTCTCTTTAGGTCCTCATTTTTATAATAATTTACATAGGCCCGTACAGGCACAGACGATCTAAGAGGGCACTAACTAAAGTTCACACATTCTCTATAAACTTGCTACATTAGTGTTTTAAAATTTTACCATGTTAAAAAATAAATAAAAACATTTCCTTACTATGTGTAATTATTTTATTTCGTCACCGTCATTGACCTGTTCTTTAATCTTTAAGAACGTGATCTAGTGAAGAAATAAAATACAGTGTTATTACAGTTGCGATATATTTATGAGTCACTGAGGTAAACGTAAGAGGTTTCTTCCTTTTTGCTTTAAAATGGACTTCCATATACGAGAAGGAAGTATGAAGAAGTATTACTCTATATTTAATGGTACATTATTAATAAATGGAGAATTTTAGAAAATAGACTTAGGCCAAATATTATGTATTAACTTATAATACAAGATACATATAAAATGTATTAACTTTTATATTCCCCACCTAATAAGCTTAAATTAAAGGCTTGTGCGACAATATCTCAGCGAAGCGATGCCCGTCGCCGTCGTAATTGAAAAAAAAAAGATAAACTATATGCAATCCAATATCTTTTCAAGACTTACGTAAAATTCTATCAAAATTGATCAAATATATAGACCAGTAATATTCACGATAGAGACTATGCAGCGTGAATCACGTATTAATACAGCTGAATAAATAGTATGTAACGCGTTCGATATACCACAATAGTATTTAATAATTATGCTTTATACACTTGTGTATCTAAATATCAATTATTCACGCGTTAATGTTACAAAAATAAATTCAATATTTATTTCCTCACCATTGAAACTATAGACAATAGAAAAACTTGTAATCGTAACAAATTCTTTATAATCTATATCTATCATATTAATATCAATATATGTAAAAATATTATTTATAAAAGCGACAGGTCAGGTTATCACGCAATCTCGAAAATCTCGTGACGTACAAAGATTAAATTTGGCAAGGACGTAGTTTTTGGTGGTAGACGTCCGCTAAAAACGGATTATGCGATAGGACCGGATCAAGGTGGTCTAACGACTCTCGCAAATTTATATAAACTCTTCCGCAAACGAAGTCATAGGGGCCAGTTAGTATAAATATATTCTGTAAATAAAGTTGAAGTACTTCTCTATGATTTCCAAAGAGCAGTTATTTAACCAAAGATATTAAGTTCTAGATAACTTCCAAAACCGCTTACCTGACTTTGATGAGAGTTTCATAAATCAAAGTACGGAGAATTATATGAACGCTACATACCTTTCTTTCTTGGCAAAAACTCTTAATTTAAATTCACTTGCAAGTACCTGTAAAAACTAAAAGCATGTAGGCCCGTCCCTTATTGTTGTTTCGTTCCTTTCACATACACAGAAGAGGACAATAATGAGAAACATTATCTTACCACATATCGCTTTCCCAAGTGAAGCCGAGCGTAGTAAAAAAAAAACTATTGCCTTCCTCCTACATTTTGCCAAAGCAGACTTGATTTAACCACCAAACTAAGAACTAAAGACTCGTATTTATTATTTTGCTTATATTAGTAAGCTCACATACTAAAGGACACCTCCTTTTTTAGAGATTAAGAATGTGTGACAGTATGCGTTGACAGTGTTGGAAGAGTAATAAAGTGTCAAATTCTAACGTGTAACAACGACATTCCATAACTGCAAACGAAAACTACGCCTTTTTCTTTGACTATTTTCAAGTATATAACATTTGATAATTATGGTTTGTTTAAAAAAAAATACGTGAAGAGGTCCCGTTTCCCAATAGAACGTATGGAATCCTAGAATATTTTTATTTGCTACCATACAATTTTATAATTTTTCGATGTAATAGGTTTATACCAGGCTGAATTCCCAATACTGCAGTTAACGGTTGACCCATATTCACCAACATTAGGGACACGTCATGCGGGCCGTGACACGCCCGGGGCGCACCTCTCTTTATTTTTACAAAAGGCTTCTATTTCTTTACACTTTTGGAAACTTTAATCGACGGTCATTGAATATTTTTTAATACAAAAAAAATGTAATGAACGATTGAATTAGATTAAGACCCAATAGCGATTTTTTACGAAGGATTGTCATAAAATTGAGAAAGACGTAATAAAAAAGCCTACAAGTATGTAATTTTTTACAACTTTTGAGATTATTGTTTTTAAATAGATAAGAAAAAAATACTAATATTACAAAAAAATATAACATATTATTGAAAACATATTTTTGTAAGTATATATGTACACATGTACGCAAACAGGTAAACTAGCTTTAAGTGAAAAATCTAGATGATACCTGCTACTGGTTTTTGTTGTAGACAAAGGATGTCGCATGGAGATATATGTAGTTATATTAAAGTAGGTATGACATGACTCCCCTTATGGAAATTATGACTCATTAAATTTATGAGAGTTACTAATAGCTAGTCGTGTCTAAGTAACAGCCCACCACCCACTAAAATTATGACATAACTAATATCCTTCTTAAAATTAGTATAAAAATTTAAGTTTCCACTTAATAATAAAAAAATCATGAAAAAACAACTTTACCAACTGAAGTAGTGTTTAATAGTAGATTGTTACACCGAGCGCAAAGTGAGCTATTAATGCACGAGTGTCATGTTGGTACTCGAGTGAATGCGAGGGTTGGTCTACATCGCTGTCCTTTTACATTTTTTAAGCTTTCCCAGCGAAATATCAAAATATCAAAGTATCAAACTT
>JANCMC010050420.1:5691095-5709775 GCA_024363005.1 Charaxes varanes | reverse complement strand
AAGTGACGCTTACTCATCCGGTATTCTTGACATTTTTGGTATAACGTGAGCTTTGACTCGCATCAAGGCCAGGTGAGATATAACAGTCTTACAGTCTCAATCAAGAGTCATTTATATATTTATAATCTATGTCTTTTTCAAAACTTTTTAATTTTTATTAGAACTTGTACCTTAAGGAACATACGAAAAAAATTGCCGAATTGGTCGAGCCGTTCTCGAGTTTTGCGCTTAACAATATTCATTTTTATCTATATACTAGCTGTACACAACAACTTCCTATTAGTGTCAGAGTTATGGTATATACTCTTATAGCCTTCCTCCATAAATGGTCTATTTAACACTGAAAGAATTTTACAAATCAGACTAGTAATTCCTGAGATTAGCGCGTTCAAACAAACAAACAAACTCTTCAGCGTTATATATTAGTATAGATAAACAAAATAAGAATATTAACTATATGTATATCTCTTACACACTCGTAAGGATTTTACGAAAAAATCGTAATTTTCTTGGTGGATAAAATAATATTGCGTGTAGTTACGTTACTATTATTCTAAACGAAAAGCCTTCCTTAGTATAAATATATAAAATTAATATATAAGATACGGTAATTATATTACAGACTATATGTAACATGCGGCTTCGTCCGCGTGAATTCAGTGATTTGGTTAAATTTTCAGGGATTCATTTTTTTAGGCGGAATATTAATTAATTTTCTAAAAGTAAAGTTGCACGTGTTATAATACCTTGATTGTAACATCAGCTATGTGCCTGTGGTAGTCCCATCAAAATCAGTCCAGCCGCTTCGGAGGTTAACCGTAAAAGTATCCGAACAGGCAAACAGACGATCAAACACGTTTTAATTTGTGTTTACTTACTGGTATATAGAGATTTTATTTCCACGTTATAGTCACTTCAATTATATTTTTTTATGATGTTGATGATGTGAACTCAGAAAAATAAGAACTGTGAAACATATATACTAAAATATGTTATATTATAATATAACCTATAAAAAACCAGAACACGGCCCAGATACGCTTCAGGCACTCTACGTCAATCTAGACACGGCACGTGACCTCTTTGTCTATAATCTGACCCTGAGACAACGCTACACTTAGACCTTGCTAAAAGCAATACCGCAAACATCGCTAGTCTATAGGTATTAGGTACTCATGTCTTAGAAAGTCTCTTTTTATTCACTACTGTTTATTTTTAATATTTAATGATCAGACAATCATGAGCTCAAACGTGACATATCGCGTGAAAAGTCATAGTCTTAAATTATCCACTAAAAGCTAGCGGTTCGTGAGCGAGACTTCGACAGGAAACCGCGATACTCATTGGTCATATGGCAATGTATGGACGTCCGTTCGCGAGCGAGACAGGAGACATTACCTGGTAAAGTGACAATCGTGGTGCCCTGTGTGGGTCTCCTGTTTCGGTTTCTTGTCTTGGTCTCCTGTCTCGGTCACCGACGTCGGTCGCTTGTCGCGGTCTCCCTCTCGAACGTAAAGACTTGTACTGCTGCAGGATTTTTGCAATAAATAATCACTAAGACAGTCAGACGTGTTCTTGATAGTGATGAGATCTAAAATCTGTAGAGATGGATACTGCCTGACCTTCACTAATCCGTAGGAAGAAAATATAGCTTTTAGTTCTAAACCGGATACCGTACAGTAAGGTAGTGTAGCAGTTTCTTGCGAAGGCAAAATATCTCGTCTATAAACACGCATGCAGGCAATAACCATCAAAGTATAAAGTTATCGGCGTGCTGAAGATTATCGCATATATAATCACTTCGATATGCCGCTTGATTAGAATTCGATGCCTCATGTCCAATGTGTGTATATATGTTATGAACAACGGTATTCAACCTTGATTCGTTGGATATTATTTTGAATATATATATATTGAGTTTTTCTTTTCCTTTTTTTAATTATAATTGAACACATACCGCACATAGTGGTGAACAATAATAAATATTTTGTTATTACGTATAAAACTTTTTAAATTTTTTATACGTTTTAGAAGACAATCATGACAACATAAAAATTAAATAAATAAATATTCTAATTTCGTCAAAAATTCAAAAATCAATTGAGATAGCACCAGCTCAGATAGACAAAACAAAGTTAGGTTTATTCATAAAAATAATTCTGTTTTATATAATTGTAGTAACGTCCATTTATTTCAATTTTTTAAAATACTGGTTCTTAAAACCACCTAAATTAAAATCTATTTTAATTAATTACAATTATTTCTCATCCGATTTCCATAGATAATATCATTTGTAGTTATTTCACGTGTACCATAAAACTATTATAAAAGGAGACTGTAAGTACATATGGCGTTTGTATATGGCGAGTGCCCCAACGGTAGTGAATTACTCCAGCTATTTCATCTTGTATAGTCATTTACTTTATAGACTTAGTCATAAACAAACGAACTGATATTCATTCCTGACCTAAAAGTTCTTATTAACCGGGTGACTAACACGCAATCTCATTGTTATGTAAATGCAGTCACAAACATAATGAGAAAACAAATACGGTAGTATGCAAAGTTAACTTTGCGTCTTCATAAATTCTTAAATGACTACGCGTAAGACTCATAATAGGGAATTTATTTGCAGAGGGTGTTTGTAACCCATTTTGTCCACGTGATACAATAATGAGTTCAGTGGTTGCGGCAAAAACTATTCGGATCCAATTAATTTATTTCTCATACACTAAACTCGTTAGACAATTCATTAATTGTGGCTTTTTTGAATTAAAAGTGATTGAACGTTTCTTTGATTAATTCGCCGATTGAGTTATAAAATACTGTTTTAATTAAAGAGCATGCGCGATATGGTTTCCAATCTGAGGTTGGATAAAAAAACATTATTACTGAGGCAATCTTGTCGACTCAGAATATTAGTGCCAAAGGAAGATATTTTCGAACCAATTCAACTCAGGGACTTTAACACGTTGGACGCAACGGGCCTACCCGTTCAGGCCACGTTGAAAATCATGTTCACTTAGACGTACGTTCAATTAAAGATAGCGCCACGCTTGCAGTACTTTTGGTCCTTAGTAAAACTTGAAGTTATTTAACAACTACCTTTAACGCGTTGTATTTCATCCCTTTCCCTTACTCCTGTCTTTCTAATTAGAGGTGGCGCCGCGCGCGTTCGGATATCAGTAGCAGTATCAGCCATAGCGGTGCCCGGGGCTTGTGACCCTGGTGTAGGTTTCAGAGCGCGCTCTTCATTGTGCTCACTAACACTCACCTTCATTTCCAGTGTTCCCTCCCCAGCCTAGCCAAATCTGGTATGATCCTAGTAATATAGGAAAAATCCGAAAACCGTAAATTAGAAGATACATAAAGAAAAATATTGTGGTGTCTTTGGTTAGTTAAAAGAGATATCTTATGAAAAGTATAAACCTTAAAATGGCCTGGCATTAAATAACCCTTATTGCCCGAGTCTAGCTCGCACTTCCCCGGTTTATTTATAAAAATTTGCTATCTTAAAAGGTAAAATTCTTCCTTTATTATCCATCTACCAATGCAACTAACGGTTAATTAAACGATAATAACTTATATAAGTAGCAATAAACGTCAATATGACGATGTGGTTAAATACCTAATTCACTTTGCAGATAACCGAGGAAGCAGAGACGCCAGTAAAGATTACGGAATGATAATTACAGGCAATTTTCACAGATTGTAATAACTTGCTACTCTTTGATGTTTATTTTTACATAAAACTCTATGTTATTTAAGGCGCTGTTGTAAAATATACCGATATAGATCATAAATCATAGAATTTATGTATTAATTACGATTAATATCACAAAGTGACATTAATCGGGTCCCACTGTTTTACGTGCTTTCCAAAACACGGAGGAGATCGGATATCAAATATAAACCAGTGCTGTCAACCGGTCGCAGCAAGAGCAACTTAACCTAGCGATCGACTCAAATGCCGACCACTGATTAGGCTACGACCTCCACATTATTTTTTATTATTTTAATAAATAAAAAAAACATAACGTTCATAGTGCTTATAAAAAAAAGTCTAAATGAATTTGACTTTATTTAACAAGAGGCAAGTCTTTATCGGGTCCACTTTTAGTTAATGCGAATGTAACCCGTGTTGACACAAGAAGATAGTGGTTTAACAGTGAGGCCCAGCAATGGGGTACTATAGACTTATCAAAAATAATTCACGAATATTGAATAAATAATAAAAATAAAGCACTCGTATAAAATTAAAGTACAATCGTGTGAAAGACGCATCTGGGTAAGAAAAAAAAACTTGTCTCTGATACCGGCATATGAAACAATAAATTTATTTTTTAATTATTCATTTCATGAGAGTGACCCAAATTAAGGTACGAATAATGAATTCACACGGTAATTACATATTTAAATTAAAACAGCTAAAAGTGAACTTTTATTAAACTGCATAATAATCGCCGTATTTGCATTTATTTTTTACAATTGGACTGGATATAGTGACTTATCTTTTACGGGTAGTATTAAAGATAAACTTAAACGAAACCTGGGACTGGGACATCGCCCTCATACGCACAAATCCTTTTTACTGTGCGTTTAAAAAGCGTTCAAATATAACATATGGACCCCAAGTTTTTGTTCACGCGGCGTTTCTTTTATAACGCGACGTCTTTTGATGTTCTATTTTCAACGCTATATATATACACATACGCCGTTAAAAACGTGCCAATGCTGAGATTTATCGTAACACTTTTTAACTCTCGTGCCAATGGCGGCTTAGTTTTAAAATTCTCTTTATGGGGGCTCTACATTAGTGCCGTGAAGCTCCGTAAACAGGCGTGAACGTATATCTGGACGGTTTTCGCGGAGTTCGCGCACGTTCACGCATTTTCCCCGATTAGAGTCGGTATTTTGTTCCGCAACAAAGAGTTTGCGGCCCTTTCGTATGGCGTTCACGGGTACACATCCACATTCACGGCCCCGTGAAATTATTTTCGCAACTGGGTTCGATATAATAATTTATACCAATGTAATTCTGAAAACTGCTTCTTTATAGAAAATTTTGAAATGCAATTGTTATAAATAATAAGGACAGGTCTAATCATATAGTAAGGCAATTCGAAAGTTCAGCAAGCAGCATCTTTCACGTCCATTTCGCGGCGAGTTTCACGAACGACTGTCAGCATCCCGTGAAGTTGGAGGGCATGAAAGGATGTGAATTCACGGCAATAATGTGGCGCCTATGTGGAGATAGAGGACGTGTCTTGACAAGTATTGACAACAGCGGATCTGGGAAGTGGAAGGGACGCCAATGAGAAGATGAAAAGGATCAGGGGGTCTTTGATGTTTGGTTGATACTTGTCGCTTGTATTCAAAACATTTTATACATTACACTATCGGAATGTGAATAACATTCGCAATAGTGACTTTTAATAGAATTGCATGTGAGCGGTAGTTGCATTCAAATGCCATATGATTTATATGACGCAGGATGAAATTTAACTGTTGCTGGGACAATGGCGTGGTATTTTGGGAATTATAATGGAAATGTAGAGCAATTTAATATAGCGCGAATTATAGCCTCGCCGTTGTTAATTGCACAAAAGCTGCGGTATTGGCCGTATTTAACACCGCCATTTTTAATTAGTATATAATGAGTATAGTAAAAATATAAACGTGGTTATTTGACAGTATTGTCATATATTAAAGGTATTACCAAAAGTTAAACTTTTTTTTTTAAATTAGTCTTTAATTAGAGGTAGCGGCATGTTTGTAGCGGAATTGGGCCGGGACGTCCGGGTATCAGTACCTTTCTCACATAAGATCGACGTGAAGTGGCGGCAATGCTGTCACGTCAAGTGATCATATTGTTGTCGCGTTTAGTTCGGCTTGTGATGCTCCTTCGGCTTGTGGGGCTCCTGGTGGCCTAAACTCATTATTAAGGGCCAGCAATGCATGTGCTGGCCTCCTGAGCGTTGGTAGTCACTTAAGTAAACCGCCTACTCGTTGGCCCCTTGTAACTTAAGAAAAAAATGTATATATGGCACAAAATATAAAATTTGGTAGGGCATTTCACATCAAACGAGTATATAAACGGTATGCTTTAAACAAGATGATTGGTGAGACACTTAGAATACTTAAGGACGCTACTCGGTACTCGATTCTATTAAAATCAGTACTTAATTTTTGACCAAACTTCCTTAAAATTAGACAAAGTGTGGTCTTACGTTGTGTGGTTGATTTTCTGTTCGAAGAAGTTAGTTCGTAAATGCATTTCCAAACGTAAAAAAACTGGCCAGTTATAAAATAGATTTAATGACGGCTGTCAATCAGAATTAATCCCGATGCTTGATATCGCATGAATTTTTGGCTATACTCATTAAACAAATATATGAGTGATGAGTGAAATACGTATTGTTCCCTGTCTCAAGCCAGAAATAAAGTGTGAAGGTAAAATGGACCATCATCATGCGTCCACATTAGTAATTGTTAACTTTCTTTTAATAAAAAAAAATTAAAAGACATTTAATGTTAATTTTCTTCGTATCGTTAGTGTCTCACCAGTCAACCTGTATATTTCAGTTTTTAAAACGGTACTAAATTTTTAGTTTTTCAATTAATACTAGTAGTCCACTTAGCTGGATATATTTCTTGTGGTAATAAGCTAATAAAAATATAAACTACACATAAAAGAGAATTGCTTAAAGATTCCAGTTTGCAACTTTAAACGCGACAACAATACCATCACTTGACGTGACAGCATTGCCGCCACTTCACGTCGATCTTATGTAAGAAAGAGGTATTGGTACCTGGACGCGCCGGACCAATTCGGCTACAAGCGCGGCACTACCTCTAGTAAAGTCTTAAAAAGTATATAAAATCTCAAAATAATCATACAGGCCAAGCGATCCCTCAGATCCCTGGCGGGGGCCACGTCGAGGGCGGACTTCCCGTGGCAGTTCAGGAGAGTGGGGTCGGCACCTTCGCTCAGCAGCAGGGAACACACCTGGCAACACCACACCACCATTTAAGATGAAGAAATAGTTTTATTTGGCATGAAAACACTGTACATAGATATACTTATAATAACAAATAAAACAAAAAACAAACACAAAAAAAGCCCTCACAAATTATAAGAATGTGTATCTATACCCAGAGAGATGCCCAAAAAGGTAAACCTCTCAGTTTATTCGTCGGAAAAGGGACAATTCCCACTTTCAACGCTGATTTTCGGAGGCCACCTAGTCGTTTAAGTGATCAAACAATTACTAGATCAATTAATCAATATATAAAACAATAAGTCAGTTAATCAAACAATCAATCTTTCCTTCTATTAACCAATCAGTTAATATAACAATCAGTAAATCAATTAATCATTTACTTAACACATAAATCTATCAGTTAATTTATATAGCGATCTATCTATCAATCAATCACTTATTCAGTCTATCAATCACAATACATTAATCATTATATAGTTATTCCTGAGTACTTAATGTGTTATACTTAATGCGAGGAGGTCGTGGCCTAATCAATGGTCGGCGTTTGAGTCGACCGCTAGGGGAAGCAGCTCTTGCTGCGACCGGGTGATAGATGGGTGACCCATTCTGGCACTGGTTTATATTTTGATATCCGACTTCCTTCTTGTTTCGGAAGGCACGTAAAACAGAGGGTCCCGATTAATGTGGGGGTTCCAAGGATGACGTCAGATGGCAATCGGTCATTTTAACTCACCCCACAGACAAATCCTCTGCAATCTTAGCGGACCCTGGTACTTAGCTGGGATAACGCTAGGAAGAAGTAGTAGTAGTTCATGTATAAGCCAACGGTAATTAGCACTTGGAAGTCACTATGGAAGTGACATCATCTAAAATGAAAAAACCCTCTTGTTAAATATAGATTTTTTTTTTAATGATGAAATGATGCTGGCTCATAAAATTACACATATAACATATATTTTTAGCTGTCCCTCTTTGCTTTTTTGTAATACGACAGTGCTTTTAAATTGTTTTGTCTGATTAGAGGGCAGAAAAAGGTTTTCTTTCGATGATTGAACAAAACATATCACGGATTTAAGTCCGTCTACTGATGTACCATCGATTTATATGCTTGCTGTGGTCTCCTGTAATTGAAGGAGCACACAGGTTTTTTTTTGAATGTTTTTGTTTTGGAATGGGACGCAAAATTTATTGTTTTCGTTAACGATGCCATTGCAAAGAACCTCGATCTTTATCTTAAAGAGTTTGATTTTAAGGTGTTCTGTTAAATTATTAAGAATTGAACTTTGGAAAAAACTATGATTTAAATTAACCACCATTTTAACAAAGGTTTCGAATATTAAAATATTTTAAAGTCTAAGCTACAAATAGTTATACAACTTTTGGTTAATCTTTGCCTTTCTGCAAGGGGCGGATTTCCCAATAGGCTCGGACCTAGGGCGGTAAAATTTAGGTTTTTTTTGTAGTAGTCGCGTCTTCGGTGAACCCACGCGCCCACGTGAAAAAAGTCAAATATGTTCATAGAACATCCCGCTAAAAAAAATAACGCGTAAGGCAAAAAATATATGACGCCTTAAAATTTAACATAGTAATTTCACTCCATATCTAGATGTGTTATATGTCAAAAAATCGTATATAGAAAAAATAATTTATGAAAAACTACGCAAGCCCAGCTTTATGCTAGTAAATAATTAATAAAAAAAAAATTGAGAATTGTAAATTAACACACCGCTACAAATAAACAATAATATAAAGAAGAAAAGAAAAAGAAACTTATTCTCTATAAACAAGATATCGTTCAGAAACAATATAGATGAGTGTGCGTCATGTTATATCATTCTATACCGTCTGCCAATGCTGTATGTGAAAAGCTGGCGTCACGGTAACCACAGATAAAGTTGCTGAATCACTGCCTCACTTTAAAAATAGGATTTAACTGCGATTTGCGCGGAACATGTCGTATGCTCAGATACCAATTATCCCTTACAACTTTGCTCGAGATTGGGTTTGCGATTAACAATCTAAATCTATCTAAATATTTAAATAGAAGATATTTTGGTCTGTAACCTGAAGAAACGTTTGAAGTCCGGTTGTGAAAAAATGTGATGATCGCTAAATAGAAGATGCTGTAAGGTCCTGACATGATTCCAAAAAGTAGATCCAGGGCTGCCCGAAAACTGTGTTATACTTTAGACGAAACTCTACCTTAGTCTATGGCACGTTATTATATAAATTCAAAAACCTAACTCGCCTTACAATCAAGGCATTTACCCAGATTCATTTTAATAACTGCAAGGACTTCGAGTTAGTCCCATTATGAAATTCCCAGGTATGCCGCTGATCTCATCAGTTACATAAAGAGAGTGCAACTCACCGTAGGTGGGTGGGGGTCGTTGTAGCGCATCGTAGGGTGCACACCATGAACTCATCATCATGTTCTGTCCATAGAGGCCGCTGCCGACAGAACCAACGCCTCCAACAGCACCGACCGCACCGCTCCCTGCAACAGAAGTATTATTTAGTTTTTATCTTATATACATAAATACATAGGACTATTTGACATACTGACGTCTGTTCCTAAGGTAGACAAGTTAATGCCTTTGTTAAAAGTAACAGCCGCTTGTTATACACCTTTGTACGTGCTTGCGATTATGTCGCGAAGCTGATTCAGATGCTCCGGCCCTCGTGTCTCGCAAACCACTTTTACCCATAATGAATCCAAAATAAACTTTGAATCTGATCACTCTGGTCAGCGGGAGGATTATTTTCCTTCACAATTTATTAAAGAAAATTGCAGAACTGACGATAAAGACAAACTGAATAGTGTAAAAAGGGACTGTGACAATAGCGAGTGGGGTAATGATATGTATGTTAGAATACCGTTGCCGATAGGAGAGTTTGGATATCAACGATGTCCAACAAGTGTAGATAATAGTATGCCAATGTTACCGGTGTTGAATCAGGGCCAGTATAATGATAGTGTTGTGCCAAGTGATGATATGAACTGTAGTGATAGGGAGGTTACGGTTGGTAAAAGTTTCGTCAACTATCAGCTGTTAGAACAGAGTGTTTCTCATCAGTCTATTGTCAATCAGAGTATTAATATACTGAATCAACAGATTGGTGTGAGTAGGGCTATAGTTGGTGATGATGGTGGGCCGCAGTTGGTCCGGACTGCAGACGGTGTGGTCCTGGCCGTGCTGCCGTCCGTATTGCCACAGTCAGACCCTGAATTGAGGACAGTTAGTGAATTCCAACAAACTATCACTGTGCCACTCGGGTGGAGAAGAATCGTTAACGGATCCTCTGTACTCTATATTAGGTATGTGTTTTTTTTATTTTTATAATGGAAACAGCATGTCTATTGTTTATTCTTTGATATGTTATATTTACAGCTTAATGAAAATGTATACTGTACATATAAAACGGGGAAGAATATTGCTTGGAACTGATGCATGTTAATACACTAGTGCAACAGAATCAATTCAAGACATATGTATGGGCGTAAAAGTTTAACTATTTATTTTAGGAGTTTTATTTCATCATTCATCATTTATGTGAAAAATGTTCTTTTTTGTGTTCATATTCAATTTCTTTGCTTTAGAATAAAAAGTGTTTTCCCAAAAAACAATTTTCTGTACCAATGTTTGACTAGAATCAATTCAGTTGTAAGCGAGTTTAGAGATAGTACACGTTTCTGTCAGGACAGTCTTGAAAATGCACTAATAGTACTCATAAAACCAGCCAAAATCATTCTACACAAACATTCAAATAACTAAATAATATTTAAAATTCTTTCAAAATTGACGTATCAGCTATTGGGGCCAATGAGGAATCTCAACTATTTAAAAAAAAATCTATATAGTTTAATATCCTTAGAATTTCAATTATAAAAATTTCATAGGTACATTTGGATATATATAACAATATTATAGTCAAATTTTTCGACTGTCTTTCTAAACATTAGTTTGTATCAGCTGTTAGGCTAGATATTTATATAATGTGCTATTCTACATATAATTGCTGTTTTATATATTTAATATAAACAGACTATCTTTTGTGCAGATAAAAATAATTATTCTTTAAATGAAGTTTTTTTTCTAGTACAGATACTTTGTTAATAAAATATCATTAAAATAACATCACTTTACGAATAACCTTTGTATAGTCTATCTCCTGATGATGCTTCGGTGTCGAAGCGAAACGTGCACGTTGAGGCACATCGGAAAGTCAGTGTAGTACTGTGCTTTGGTGGCGGATTTCAGCATTCGCTCGTATTTATTCGCGGATTTAAGCAATGTAGTTTAGTTTTTCATGCATGTCATGGATTTTCGCAAAGTAACGCCTGATTCAATCAGTTATTAAAATAACGTTTCAATACCATTAATCACTTCATTAAATTAAACTACATAATTTGTTACTATAATTCCGTTTTGATCGAATCATACGCGGAATAAGTCGTGAGGACAAAACTTTTTTCTTTCCTCGAAAATTAAGTTTTTTGAGTTAGGTCAGTTTATTACTAAGCGTGCGATATGTTTGGGACTGGTGCTAAATCAAAAACATTAATGTCTTGAATTTTCTTTGTGTATGTAATGTGTTGTTATATATTTAATAATTTTCTTTGCAGAATGTATTATTAAGAAAACATTCAGACGGCGAGTACACCGCAATCGTAGCGGACTTTGGTTTAGCCGCCAAAATACCTCATTCGATGTGAGTACCTTAAACTAGAGACATTGCTAATACAAAACCATAAGTAGGTTATCGTACAGTTACTCTAATGTAATATTACAGAGTAATTTAGAGCCTCAATAGTTCGACATTGAAAGGCGGAATTATAATCCTGACAAACCAAAACATAGGAAAACAAACATTGAAACTTTGACGGGTGGTATCACAAACAGGCGTTTTAATCTTATTTATTTGTAGTGGTACTAGTACAATAATACAGAAGGTACTAGCATTCCATACTAATAAGCATTGCGTCGTCGAAGAAGCGCCGCCATTCCTACCCGATAAGTGCATAACCAATAATTACACGCGCACTCTCCGATGCGGGAAAGCGAGGCACGCTATTTCGCGTGCGAAAAGCGATATCGTGTGACGGAATGGGTCATTTGTCAAGTTTGGGCAATTTATCAAGGTGCTGTGTCGTAACAACTACCCTTCACTTTTACATGCGATGCGTGAACGTTACTACGCAGATATTCTTATCTTTCGCATTTCACGCTTCGACCATTACGCATTAGGTGGTTGAACTTCCCAGTTTTCTGTAACAATAACAGTGAGTTATTATTTGGTTATTTATGCAGAATAAAGATCGCCGGCTGGCCGAAATTCGCCAACAAACATTTAGATTTGCTCAATGCGTATTTCATCATCATCATCAGCCTATGTTCGTCCACTGCTGGACATAGGCCTCTCCTGAAGTAGTAAATGCGTTTTTAAAGCTATATAAAAATTTGTTTTCTTTGAACAACGGTATTGCTATATTTGACAATTAATGAACATACGGTCGTCATGATTACGCTTATCAATTACCAACTACAGGCTCGTGGTGGGAATCGAACCCGCGATCCCCGGAGGAGAAGGCGGGGTCACTGCCCACTGCGCCAACGGGCCAGCCAATACAATTATAAGATTGCACGTACATGTATTGTTATGTATAAGCCGGTAAAGTAATTAGTGTGTTTGAATTATGAAAGGTCTGTAATTTTTGAACAATATGAAATGCGGAATCGTGACTAATGTGTATTTTAATAAAGTCCTCATTTCTTAATTTTACTGTTACTCCTAAATTTTAACACTGCCTTCATTCTTTTTTTATTAATATGTAGAGCTGAACAGTTTGTTTTTTTACTTAAACGCGCTATTCTCAGGAGCTACTGGTCGGATTTGAAAAATTCGTTCAGCGTTCGAAAGCCCATTTATCGAAGAAGGCTAATAAGCTATATACCATCACGCTCCAATGTTTCATCTCCTATTACGCGGATTAAGTCGCGGGTAAGAACTAGTGTTACATATGAGTGGATAATATAACAAACGCCAAAATAGCCTTAATAGGTGAAATGAAGATAAACAAAGTGATTTAATGAATTGTAAACTTTGGGAACTAAGTGTTCATTTTTTCAAACCAAATAACTGTACATATTTAAAATTGTAAAATTTCAAATGTTTTTCATGTAACTACACGCGTGAGTACAAAAAAAAAATTCTTGTCTATGATCGAAGTATTGGAGTTTGTTATTTATCAATGCACTAGTTGATACACGCGATTTCGTGTGTGTAAAATTACTTGAAAAGCTTTAGTGTGACGATATATATATATATAAGACTATAAAAGAAGAAGGAAGACTATAGTCATATATATATATATATATATGACTATAGTCTTCCTCGAAGAATGGACTATCCAAGACTGGAAGAATTTCTCAAATTGGGCCAGTAGTTCCTCAGATTAGCGCGTTGAAGCAAACAAAGAAACCAACTCTTCAGCTTTGTATATTAGTATAGATCTATTCATATCAAGGGACAAGAGACAAAAAAGGGATATATATATACACACACGCACACACGCACACACACACACACACACACACATATATATATATATGTTGTTCGTTAGTCTCGGTAAAACTACAAGGGCTGGAGCGATAAAAATTATGTTCAAGGTAACAAACCAAAATGGCGGCCTATAGATGTCATCAAAGAGAGCTGTTGCATCAGCGGTACACGCGGACGTATATTTGAGTTACATTTTATATTTCCTGGTCGGTTATCCTTTCTACTGTTACAACACTACCATCGTGAAAGTTCCCCGCTGTATTGTTTTATTTGACGCGTTATATATTTAAATCTAACTCTAGAAGGTTACCTTTTAGATAAATCTTTAATACATGCAGGACTACCCTTCCTTCCTTCCTTCCTTCCTTCCTTCCTTCCTTCCTTCCTTCCTTCCTTCCTTCCTTCCTTCCTTCCTTCCTTGGCCGGCGCGTCCGGGTACCAGTACCTCTTTCTCACATGAGATCGGCGTGAAGTGGCGGCAATGCTGTCACGTCTAGGGATGGTGTTGTCGTCGCGTTTCGTTCGGTTTGTGAGACTTCCCGGTGGCCTAATTCGGTGCCTGCTGCCTGCTCGTTTGCCCCCCTGTGACATAAAAAAAAAATCGTCTATGAGAACTGCTTAAGACGTTCCGTTCTTTGAGTATGCGAGAAGGGCACTTAATAGGGAACAGTCGAGACGCATAGTCAAGCACCATGACATTTAATTGATGATCACGACCGATCTGCCAAGAGTCATATCGTATGAGTCGTAAGAAGAAGAAAAGTAAGAATGCTTCTGCTTTCCGGCAGTGATATTGTACCTAATGTTAGAAAGGCCAGTAAGCTTCTATATAAATAAAAACGAATGCTGCAAAGAGCTCGAGACTTAAAAATTGGAAAACTAGGCAACGGCTCGATCAATTCGGCCAATTTATTTTTCGTATGTTCCTTAAGATACACGGAAAGTTTTAATAAAGTGAAATAAAGTTTGAATTAACTTTTTAAATTTTGATAAAACAAAGTCTAAAACTAATTATTATAAAATATCTAAATCAATTGAATGTTCCCCAAGAATTAAAATAAATATGCTATGACAAATGTGAAAAAAATATCATATTTGCAATATGACAAAGTTTCATAAAATGTGTACGTTATAATTCGATAGCAAAGAATTAATATAAAAATACATTTTTAGACTGTATTTTTTTTTACAGAAATGATGCCATCGATACAAAATGGAGCAGAACACAAAATGCCGCAGATTACTACGCAGGAAAAAATGTGCTAATCACGGGTGGCACGGGATTTTTGGGAAAGGTGAGAATCATGACTTTATCTGTTAGTAAGGAGTAGTAAATGGACGAAATAGCGGCTTTTGGAATATAGACACTAGGACCGAACCGAGCAGAGGTGTCGCCTGAGGGCCATGAAAGCACAAGGGCGCCTAGTTTAAATATATATATACTAGCGGACCCGGCAGACGGTGTCCTGCCCGAACGTTGGGTTACTTACTATTGACTACATTCTATTATCCTAAAAAAAATATTCCCCGTCCCCGCCCCCGTTCCTTTTCGATTCCGCTTTGCCGTTCCTCTTTTATTGCAAACTTTGTCCTAAGAATAATGAACACAACAAAAAAGATTTTACCCAATTTGGTGCAGTCGTTCGGAAGTTATGCACGTGCATACATTAGATCGACTCATTTTTATTTGCGACTATAAATTAAGATGCAAGCTATCCTATCTATCAAGTTGGATCAAACTGCACACGATGTGTAAGTTTGACTAAAATCGGTTTAATTGTTTAGGAGTCCATCGCGGACAAACAACGTGACGCGTAATATAATAATGACATATTGTTATATATTAGAGCCTCAATAGCTCAACGGTATAAGGGTGACTCTCATGAATAAATTTCTGCTCATCTGTAATGATTGAATTAAGGAGCATTACTCACTGACTGGATGCTGTACCTCCGACGTCATTAGACGGGAGCCAGAGGTCAGATTAATCTCAAATGTGATACAGGGTGACTTGATAAATGATATTTTGTAATAGTAAATTAACTTTGTACTTTAAATTTTTTGTTGTCCGACAATTATTTTAAGTATCACCTACAGTTGAGGTACCACTTTTTGTCTGTACTCTGTTTTTCAATGTTTCTGATCACTAATGGATATATAATTAAAATAATAGTTACTTTAGTTTCACTCAATAAACCCGTAATATGTTTTTTTTCTATATATATCTTTTTAGTATATTGTTGTACGTTTTTTTTTTAAATTTCAGTTTAATTGCGAAAATACTTCATCGGCACAGTTTTATCTTTACAGTTGTATCTTTACTAAAGAAGATAATAAAACAAAAATTTCACGGGCCTTCAGTCCCTGGAGTATAAATGTACATTTAAAAGAAAAGACAATTTAAATTATATAAGTGGATATATTGAAAAGTTAAAAAAGTTATGGAAGAGCGAGGCCACCTGCCACAAGTACTGGTAGTGTATATATATTTAGTTCATGAAATAAACATTCTTAATTTTTTTTTAATTGAATTATCTTCAGTAAATGGTGCGTTGAAGTCTGTGTTAAATGCTTACCAGTTTTGCCACCATGACCATCATGACGTAAGACGAATGTCATTTGCCGGCCGCAATGTTGGCTATATTGAAATATCCCTATAGCAGTGCCACCATCATAATAGTATGCTGTATATATGAGTAGGTCCTTGAGACTAATAGGGACAAAGTGCAACCAAATACTTGTTTCATTTTATCGTTGTCAGTATCAAAAACATTCCTGTAAGTAAGAAAGATAATATTGTGTAATAATGTTGTAACCAATGTATGGAACATTAAACGTCATTACTGTAAAAGAAACCTATTGTCAATCTATATAAGAGAGGCCGACTATGGTCCTTAACTCAACGTCTTTAGGGTCTACTATCGAGTAAATTAATTTGTAAAATGCGATAATTTCTATTGACGTATAGAAAGTGAAGGCCCAACAATTGTATGTGGAAAGCTAAGTGGGTGCCAGCGAAATGGAAAATGTTCGAGAAAACTCGTAGCGAAGCATTGTCTGGGTTTTTGCACATGTGATTGCAACATGCAATATGCTTTTGTCTCTGTTGATCGGTTTAAAGAAAATCTTTCTTAACGTCGATATCTTATAAGACGACAAACAGACTATTTCTTCGTGTAACGGAGTTGTAATATGATATAAAAGTAGAAGAGTTCGTAGCCTAATCAGTGGTCGGCATCTGAGTCAATAAGTTTAAACAGCTGTTACCCTGACCGGGTGATAGATGGGTGACCTATTCTAACACTATTTTTCAAATAACTGACAAGTTTTCTCGACCTTTAAATCGATACCTCCTAGGTAAATAGTTGTAACCTCAAATTCCCAACTGCACAGTAGAGCGTTACAAACATGTAAATTGAAATTAAATTTTTTCTCTACAAAGGTTATCACTTTACGAATAACCTTAGTAGAGTCTATCTCCTGATGTTGCTTCGGTGTCGAAGCGAAACGTGGGTTGAGGCCCATCGGAAAGTCAGTGTAGTGCTGTGCTTTGGTGGCGGATACGGTGGTGTAGCTTTCGGGTTGCAACATTAAACCGATTTTCCCTTGTATTCATTCGCGGATTAAAGCAAAGTAGTTTAGTTTTTCATGCCGAAAGAATTTTTCATATCGGACCATTAGTTCCTGAGGGTATCGCGTTCAAGCAAACAGACGAACAAACAACCAAGCAAACAAACAAACTATTCAGCTATACATATACTATATAAGTATAGAATATAGATTAGATGTATCTAGAATAAATTTAAGGGAGGTATAAAGAGGCCTCACATCCTATCAAAAAATATTGACAACGCTGCTTATATTACATAGCATTACAAGGAAAATCAGGAGCGGCTTTACGGAAGACGACAAGAAAGTATGATGGTGTGATGAGATAGTAATTACTTATTACTTTGTGATCATCTTTGTTATAGCGTCGAAAACCGTCATACATCATTAGATTGCTGAAAAACAGCGAACGGACAGAGCACAACTATAAGTTATTTATTTATCTGACATCTAATCAGTACGGTGTGAACCAAGTACACTGACGGATAAATTATTATATAACTAGCTGTACCCCACGACTTTGTCCGCGTATGCCACTCTTATCACTTAAAGGTTTAAAAATAGTTTTTGGGTGAGGATTAATATTATGTTTATAAAAAGACTTTCACAGATAATGCATTATTTTAGAACAAATTTGATTAGCATAAAAAATGTTATACTGAGCCAACCTTAAAAGATAGTCATATGCTGTCGTGGACTTTTGTTTAGAAACTTTTAAAAGGAAACCATGTACACAGCGCACGCAGCGGAAGCTTTCAAATGGAATAAAGAACCCCCGATTTTGAAACATTCTTCATTGGTGCTCCGCTCCTATTCAATTAGCGCGATGATACATATATAACCTATAGCCTTCCTCGATAAATGGTCTATCTAACGCTGACCGAATTTTTCAAATCGGACCAGTAGTTCCACAGATTAGCGCGTTCAAACAAACTCTTCAGCTTTATATATTAGTACAGATTAAAAACTAATATTATTTAAAATTAGGTATAACATATTATTAAATCAAAATGAAGATTATGTTAAAACAAAGATAAAAATAAAAGAGAAAAAGACAGAAAAAAAATGTCAATAAATACTACTATAAAATTAATATTATGTTATGTAGTTACTATGTATTGTAATTGCAGGATTGCATTGCATTGGAAAAATATTCACGTTTCTCTTGATGACTTGGTTTCATTACGCTCAGATTTTCCTCTTACACGTGACGAGTACGGATTATTTATACAAATTATTAGCGTATTGATACTAAATTATGGTAAATTATAAAGGAAAAATATATTTTTAGTGTCGGTGATGAAGAGCAGTAGTGTTTTCGATAGTGATTTAGTATCTTTATGTATCAGTTTGTGACCTTTTGTGTTTGCGTGACTGTTTTTTTAAGACCATGAAGCTTAAGAAAATTGAAGAATTTTTTTTAAATATATAACACGGGGCAAACGGGCAGGCGGTTTTCCTAAACGGTCCATGAGCATCTATGTATCCAGATCACTTGCTTAG
>JANCMC010050420.1:5660266-5690995 GCA_024363005.1 Charaxes varanes | reverse complement strand
ATATAACACGGGGCAAACGGGCAGGCGGTTTTCCTAAACGGTCCATGAGCATCTATGTATCCAGATCACTTGCTTAGTTGCTGGCAAACTATCTTTTGCAAGACTCGAATTCTTCTCTATAGACCATCTATCTGTCTACATATCATCTGCGTGTCATCGCATCTGCGGTCCCTCTGGTTTTGCAGTTTTCGATGGGCTTCGGTAGTCACTTACATGAATACCCCTTGTGGTATAAAAAAATATTACCATACAACGCTCGATAATATAATATGTTCAGATTATTATAAACCACTGGTATGTACCCTGTTACCGCTGCAACCCGTAGGATAGCGGAGAGTACAAACATTGTAATCGGGTAATACCGGAGCCAGACATAGCTTCATTTGAATGATCATTTGAATGATCATGTAGTGTGGTGTAGTGCGGGGACTTTATGTAGCTGCGCAAAGTTTTGTAGTACTTTGTAGTCTTCGAGGGCAAATATGTACAACCACTCTGAGCTGTGTTTGGCACCGGCATTAAAGTGCGTCTCTATTGCGAGACCTACCGTATAGTTATTGAGGTTTTTAGAATTATATTGCATTGTTGTTTTGTTTTTCAAGAATATTAGAATTACTTAGAGGTATTTATGCAGTAAAATTTTTACGCACGCTTGACTTGGAGAAGGACCTGCTTGAGAGCGTTACGAAAACTGTGATCGAGCCAGGTTAAGAAAGTTAAGACGGAGGCGTATGTTAGTGAAGATAGAAAGAGAGTTTCGTTTCGTATATCTAAAACAGTGCAGGCATATTGTCTGTAAATAATATATATGCAACATAGTCTTTAAACTGAATGAAATTATAAATTCATTTTAAAGTGCAATTATACATATACAGAAGCTAAAGAAGTTTTACTTCAGTCGTGTGGTTTAACACACGTGCACTCTCATTTTGTTTTATTGTT
The DNA here is from genome assembly GCA_024363005.1 of Charaxes varanes. Taxonomy (NCBI): domain Eukaryota; kingdom Metazoa; phylum Arthropoda; class Insecta; order Lepidoptera; family Nymphalidae; genus Charaxes; species Charaxes varanes. The sequence continues at coordinate 5,690,053 of JANCMC010050420.1, read as the reverse complement.
AATATTCTCCACACCTTTCCAATTAAGATTTTTTTCAAAATTATGTTAGGAACCCCAATGAGTCGGGGTATAGAATAAACAGTTTAAGGATTTCAGCGCCTGCTTTTACTGATGAGCTATCTATTATGTAATTTTACGCTGCGATATGTTACGTTAAGTTGCGTTACATTAAGCTTCTTTACGTTACGTTACCTTACGTTACGTTACGTATTGTTGCACAACATAACAACATATTCAAATGATATTTTATTCAAGTGGACTCTTACAACTTCTTTTGAATCGTCAAATATTTTAATAGCTACCACTGATTCGGAAGCGTGGAGCCATGAGAAGAAGCGGCAAGAAACCGGTAGTTAATTTAACATGTAAGTCAAATATCGACTAGATAGTATTTATTAAACTATAAATATATGAACAAGGATGTAAAAAATATTGGTATGTATTATTGAGTATGTACACACGATAAGAAGTTTTCTGAGATTCTCTCCGTGTGTCTGTTTGCGATGATTGTTGCGGGGGGTCGACGCGTCATAACGATATGAGCGCCTCTCCATTCTAGAATATTTAACTAGCTATCACCCTTGAATTTGTTCGCATGGTATGTAATATGCATAAACGTACCAAGTATTTTTTGTACGCATTATAAAGAAAACATAAAGATAAAATTATAATTTGTAATTATATTTAGTAAAACACGGTAGCTATATTCCAAGCCACCTTTTGACCCATGCAATCAACTATTTACAAGGAGAGCAGAATTTGATAAATTGTTGATAACTAGGTTTAAGTTTTCTTATGAGTAAATTTCAGTATCTGAATGTTGTTCTAAAATAATGTCGCGTTTTGGCAATTAGCCATACATGTTTTTCTTATAAATATAAATAAAAAGTATTAATTTCAGGGGACATATATGTGTTGTGTTATGTACAGCTGTTATTTTCAAGCTTAGACTGTGATTAATAGTGATATTGTATACACTGCACTCCTTACGACATTTATCAATCAATCAGTAAGCATAAATTCTTCAGTGGCCCCCAAAAATTGATCAAAGAATGTCGTATGTATAGCGATTATGATGCTGACAAATCAATGCAGTGCTGTGCTTGGTAGGCGATGTTTATCGTACAGCATTCGGTTTACAGCATAGCTTAGATTATAATCAAAGTCAGTCATTGTTGTATTCAATTTATCTCCTTTTGGGAAACACTAAATGTCGCACTAGGTTTATAAATACCTAAATTTATTTAACGATAGTTACTCTCAACCAAACATAAGTAAAAGGCATAAAAATAGCATCAGCCAGACAAAATAAAATTTAGAAATTTTCAGCAGAAATTGTAATTTTATGCCCATAAAAGTTTTAAGCAATTTAAATGGGAACTGTATACAGGATACATAAACTGATTTTTTAAATTAAACATAATATTGACTTTTGGTCGTCGGAAACGACAGATATGATTGCACCAAACATATTAATTACCTTTGTAACCATACTTTACCAAATAAAGCTTAGATTTGATGATTTGGTTAAGAGTGGCCTGTGGGCTTTAAGCCGAGGACCTCATATTTCAAAGAACGGTGCCAAAACCTACATCAAAAGCATCGTTTGCGATATACGATTTAGTTTTTAATCTTAATTCTTAGTATTTTGAAGGTTACGATGGGGTGGTATTTCCTCTGAAGGATAGAAATCCCTTAAATGGAAGATTTTTTTATCTTCCAATTAATCTTCCAATAAGTCAAGCTCCTCACGAATTTCTGTCTATCTGTCTACCGTTGCTTATTTATTTATATTTACCAACGCAATAAACATTGCATTGTATATAAGATATAGTGTCGTATTTTATCCCGTATCGTTGGTACTAATAATTCTTCTCAACAATCATTTTATTACAAGACAATAAATGGCTCCCGTATCAGGATTGAATTAACTCCAATTACATTACTGTCAATTACATTTGATTTAAAAAGACATACTTGATTCAATTAGAGTTCTGTACAAAAGTTTATTCAACGATTTAAAAATAGTATTCTACATGTTATATCAACTCTCATTCTTTCTGTGTTTTTTTTAAACAACTTTTAAGTCTTTCGAGTTTGTTTCGATTCTGTAATTGTCTCTAGTTTATAATGACAGAGCCAGACATAGCTCAAAGTGTGTGTACATTTCTGTCCTTGAATATTACAAAGTACTAGAAAACTTTGCGAACACTACATGATCATTGAAATGATCATTCAAATGAAGTTATGTCTGGCTTCGGTATTAAAGTAATTAAAGAAAAATAAACAAAATGCCACACAAAGCTCTACAAAAGTGTAATTTGGATATTGGCTTATTGACAGGCACTTAAATTTTGCTTCTAATTTATAGAGTTTAAGTGTCCTAAAGATCCAGCAATTTACTTTTTCGTGGTAGCCCTACTAGTGTTGGCGTTTACATTATTAATTACCGGTCAAACAAGTAACATGTCACTTACTAATCTAGGGTTTCCTTGCCACCCAGTGTCGAAGCCATAAGGGTAAAGAAGCGTGATTAAGGTGTCTAAACATCCATGTATACCAAGCTATCGCATTCCCCTCTTGATCTATATTGACCTATATTATTATACTTAACAACTTCTGTCTTCATAATGTTTCACAAATAAAAAAAAATATAAATGCAATTTTTTTTTGCACTTTCTTGTCCCCACATGTGAAATAAAAAAAAAATGTAATCCGGTAATAAAATATTTTTAGATACATATGCCGGCGCCAGACATAGCTCAGTGTTTGTATCATTTACTAGAACGCGGTAAGAACTGCTATACCTAGCGATAGACTAAAAGACCGAGCACTGTTTAAGCTAAGACCTAATCGCCGGATGCGGGAGTCGCCCGCACATTCGATGCCAAATAATCGAAGCCACCGAATTGCCGGTTAATTGGCAGAACACGGCCATAAATAGCGCGGACGCAAATTGATTCGGCGAGTCGGCATCGGTGCATCCACTCGGGCCCGAACATTACCATATTTCGATTGGGATAAAATATGAGCGGACAGCTAACATCTTCCTGCCGTTGATTAAGTGTTTGTCTGGATCGTAAATATTGACCGTAGTGGGTATGTTTACATCAAACATTCAACATTATTTTCGAGCATGCAGCGAGAGCAAGGAATGAAATATGTTAACAAAGTCTGGCACGGAAATGGAAGGGCAGGCCGCGTTTTAAGTAGGGTACGGGATGGATATATCGCAGAATTATCTCGGGCCCGTTTCCGTTCGTAAATAATTACTTTCAAAGCCAAATTGACCTTACGTGATCAACGATGGCAATTACTTTTTTTGTACGAGCTATTAGTAACGAGCAGTCGTTTGTTCTTAAGAATAAAAACATTTTAAGCAGACCGAAAATTCGTTAATGGCAGTCATTTCCACCAATCGTTAAGTAAGCCTACTTGTACATATTACCTCTAAAGAACGAAATATGTTTGAACACACTTTCTACTCCTTTGGTGTACATAAAATTATTTTACCAGTCAGAAATATTAATTTATGAGTAAGATAAATTAAGAAAAAGAAAGAAAGGTGACGAAGATATGAGAACAAATTCGCCAATTATAACAGAACCTCTGCATTACACTTCTGCAGAACACAATATGTTTTGCGGGGTTGTGTGTACGATTCAAGATATAAAAAAATAATTACGAACATTACGTAGCATTAACATAGACTTTATACCGCAAACTCTTCGTACACCTACTCTAGTAAATAATTTCACACAAAACGCTTTAATACGTAACCGAGCATAATACGTGTTTCACGTTAATCTCGCAACTAATCACACCACATCCACATATCAAGTGTAGCGCAGTGAACATGCGGTGTCGAGTGTAGTGTAGTAAAGTGTCGACAGCATGGCGGCTATGGTGACGACATTCGTGACACAGAGGGCGTCTATATCCGGCGCTGACGCAACATCCGCGCGTTTCCGCAGGATACGGGCACACGCAGATACGATGCGGTGCGGGAACATCTCCCGACTTCCGCGGGATTTGCTATCGGCCAGACGTCGTCTGTATTGGATCGGATTTGATATTATTTAAATAGAGCAACTGAGATAATAGCCTAAACGTCTTGCCATTTAGGTATAGTGAAAGACAAAAAGTCTTTATTTACACAGACTTTTATACAAGGACTTGTGTTATTTAAATAATTTTTTAATATTTTGGTGATAAAATTTACAGTTTAAGAGTTAAAACTGTGTATCTTCTGTATTTTAATGACCTGCTTGTAAACGAGCAGTAGTCATTCCTAAGCAGATGATAAAACTGGAGAAGCTTTTACACCGGCCGGGCCAATATTTCTCAAGGACACGTCACCGAGAGTCGGAGCAAATTTGTGTCCGATATCGACACCTATTTCACGTCTCGATATGGGGACGACTAAATTTAGTCGAATGCAACCCCACTAAGAAAAAAGTTTGCGCTTCTGCGCTGCGAAGAGGACAAAAGGTGGCTCGGTAGTTGCAATAACGTATATGGATTTTTTTTTATTCTTAAAATTATACTTGGACAAAATATTTGAATGTCACAACATGCCCATTACCTGTCATATAAGTTCACGAACTTGAACTTTGGCATTTATACATGTACCTATGTATATAAGCCCCCGTAAGTAATATACAATGAAAGTGTTAGACGTAAATTTTTGTTTTCGAATCTAAATTAGTTAATGGATAGTGGTGAGACTGAGGATACGTGAGTATGTCAAAAAATGTATGACTAAACCAATTTCCGTCTGTTTTTATTCGGAAGAATGAATGGACGTTCGAAAAAAAGTCAACAACTGACAGTATCAAGAGGAAACATCTGTTAATCAGACAGTTTCCACGAAGCACGGATTAGGTATTCATTTTTGCTTTTTCGATTTTCTTAAATAGACTGACTACTGAGAACTTGAGAAGTGTGATTTTTGAGCGACTAGCCTGGCATAATGTTTTCGGAACGCGTTTTGAACCCAATATTTCAAATAAAGGTTTAGATACCTACTGTTCTTTATTGGAAACAGGTCTGGGGTCAATAGCTAATATATGATTAATAATAAATACTGTTGCAAGAGTCAGGCTGAAAGTCTAAATCTAATATTCAATTTAAATAAGAGTTTACAAGAAAAATTATGAATGGACAATCAGACAATTTATAAACAAGCGTCGATGCAGTGACTCAGGTCGCTAGTATTTTATGCGGAAACGGAAATCGAAGGTTTTATTATAATGGCTGGTCATCATTGTGATTGTTCTAGATTACAATAAAAAGTTTACGCATTATACAGGAGTACGCAATTATGAGCGCAGGCATTGACAATCGGACAATGTGTCACGCGACCAACGACCAGCGACCTAGCGGAAGTCTATAGTTAAACTAAACTATGGTCATCTCTCGACCCCTGTTCGGCGTTGTTTTTGACGCCTACGACATTACTGTTTTAACTGTTCTTAATACACTTTCAAAATATTGAGAGTTAACGAGCATAGAGACTATCCAATGGTAAGTAAACAGGTATAGAGGAGCTGTCAATACCATGCATATTATTCGGGTTTTGCTGAACTCTTACAATGATTACAGAGACAAAAGGGAGATAGGATAAACATTGCTTATTATTTGGTAATTCACATATATTTAGCAAAAGTTATTTCATTCCTAAAGGGCGTATCCAAAACAACTTGTGTTATAGAGTTCGGTATAGTCTCTGGTGCAGTAAAAATCCTCCGAAAACTAAGCTACCAGTACTCGAAAAAGAATTAATGTATTCACTTCTTCAGTTCTAATTCTATGCGGGTCTGTTAATAATAGCATTCCATAGTCACATTACTTGCCTTAACGTATCGCCAGCAACCCTTCCGAAACAGAATGTCAAATTCATTGTCATCGAGACAAGACATCTGCCGCAGCGAGACACGACAAACCGCAGCATTTCGGAGTACTTAAGTATGTATCCGTCTCAAAATAACATTTGGACGGCAGGAAGCGCGAGTTTAAAGGGGTCGAGCTGATGACAGACCCCCATTAGCGAAGTGATGATTTGACAGCTCCACGAGGTTGTTAGGAAACGATGACGTGTGACTAAATGTCGTTAGAGGACTTTCACACGATCACCGCGGCGATAAAGTATTGACTGCTGCGGTTACACGTCGATGGTGGTGACGGATTTAGGTATATTTGAGGCAAATTGTTTTGATTTAAAACTCTTAACATTTTTATAAATCGACAACCGTTACATAAGCAAAGAATTTACTGCTTCGCACGATACCAGCTGCCGATTCCGGTGATTCGACCCAGGAAAAGAGCAGCTATGGATCTAGGAACCTTCGCATTCAGTTGTCCATGGCTGTCGGTGCTCACTTTATAATCAGACGTGGCGATTTGCCCCCTAGCATATGGAAGAAAAAGCATAACACTTGCTATTATAAGTATACTATACAAGATGACTATTTATCGAAAGACCCGTTCCACAAGTATAGGAAAAATTAATTGATAGGTTTCTACACCTTCATAAAATTTTTACATCAATTTTTTTAAACTTTAATTGCAGGTAGCACTTTAAAAATAAAAATCGATTTCACTTATTCGACATAGCAATGACGGGTGTATCATTTTAGTAGCACTTTAATACGCGGAAATAGCTGGCAGCTAAGTGATTTTTTGCCAGCTTAGGCAGTGATTACGCGGAAGATCGACAGATTGTGAGAATCAGTTTTCTTGTATCACCTGTTGAAGACAAGTTCAAAAAGTATGTGGTATAATAATATTTTTAGAGTGTTTCTTCTTCTTCTTCTTCAGTACCAGATTCCGCTTAGATTGCAGTAAATTTGGCTGTGGGGTGAGTTAAGATACCCGACTGCTGTCTGACTTCATCCCCGGAAACCCCACAATCTCTACAATCTCACGAATAATATAAGTCAGTGATATTTATTAGGACACTTTGTGATGTTAGTCATAGGGTTGTAGAGATCGTGGGGGTTCCTAGGATGACGTCAGATGGCAATCGGTCATCTTTACTCGCCCCACAGCCATATGCTTTGCAATCTAAGCGGACCCTGGTACTTAACTGGTAAACGCTAGAAAGAAGAAGATATTTATTAGGACCCACTGTTTTACGAGCCTTCCGAAACACGGAGTACTTCCGATATTAGAAAACCCGAGTTAGAATCGGTCACCCATCTATTACCCGGTCGCAATAAGAACTGCTTGACCTAGTGATCGACTCAAATGCCGACCCAGTTGATAAGACTACGACCATTTTAGAGTATTATATATAAAGATAAACCTAAGCAAACGCACTATTATTGTCTGACTTCTGTGTCTTCAAGAAAAGGGCTGGTCTAGTTTGTTAATGGAATCAAGCCACAATATTTCTATTATTGCAGGCTCTAATGATATTGTTTGTTATACGACTTGAAACATAAGAAATGAGTGAGGTTATTTATTATTTTATCAATATTTAGGGAGGGGGGGGGGGGCAGCCCCAATATTAATATTACAGCTAAATTTAATAGGTATACTATCGTTTGTAATACAAGCTGGAACATAACGTGTGAGTGAAATTAGTGAATTTATTTAGACAATTGTCGACGTCTCGCGCTAAAAGGTATGGAGAGGGAGGGAAAGGGACGAATGCAGGCGCGTTTCAAAATTCCTTTCTTCCCGTCCGGGTCATTAGGGTCCCGGTTAATTTTACGAGTGAAGACCACTTAAAATTCCTCGGTGCGAACACAAATCGCACCGGAAATTAAACTTGGACACTTAGCAAGATGCATTTGCACTTACGGCCGAGGTAAATTAAGAAAAAACAAAACATTACCATAACTGCCCATTACGTATGGCACATTCAAAATTGAAGCGAGGCAAGCCGAAATTCTTGTTTCTTTGTAAATCTACAAAATGTTATCTGAACGTGGGATGCTTCTGAGTAGGTACTTTGATTACACCATTTTAGAACCTCAATAGGTCAACGGTAGAGGGGATAGACTGAAATCCGCTAGATACCCGGTTGAAACTCCAACGCCTAATAACGAAATATTAGTTAATACTATATAATAAAGGATGGAAGGAAGAAAAAAATTACCCAACTGAGTTTGTTGCGGACTCTTCTCAGTGCAGGGCGCTTCGAAACTCTTGTAACCTTAGCTTTTAATTCGTAAAATTTATTACCAAATGTTATAATAAAGAATTAAAAAGTAATAATAATACACATGACGATCATAAGTACTGTAAAGTCTATATGAATAAAACATTTTTGCTTTGGACTTACATACCCAAACAGTCTTTCTAGTAATATTTAAATAAATCTAATAGCCTTTCCATTACTTTCTCTACTCCATTGTCCTTTATCTAAGTATTCTATTCCCTGTCTAAAGAAACTCTATTTCGAAGTAACAGTGTATCACCAAACGGTGAAACAACGTCCTTTATCATTCCCCTTAGTACATTATCGAACCAATTAGCCAATACCAAGAATTCTACAATTCAACCTCTCTCGATAAAGTCTTTATATAATCGCATAGCGATTCGCGCACACTGGCCATATCCGACGGAACTGGTTTCCTAATAGAGACTTCGAAGCGGTCGCCCGTTATCACCATCTTTGGCACGGCACCGATATGGTATGCCAATAACTCAGCCTATTAACGAAAAGGAAAACCGTATAATACGGCTCTATTTACCGGAACAGGGTTGCCTTTTTATATCGACGGATATATAACATTGAATCGTTTAAGACTAACAACATATTCGCAAAAAAAACGTACCCCTACAAGGTACTGTTATTGTTCGCTTTGTCCGCCCACAAGGTGTCCCCCCCCCCCTCCACTTTGGATTTCCAAATGTAGACTTGAAATTTTCCATATAGATAGGACATATTAAAAACTCAGGAGGACAATTATTTTAAGCGAAATCGGATAACAGCTTTTGAAGCTATTTAACAAATACCTTCATCGGGTATCACTTACGGAAACCAGAGAGAAAAAGAGGATCTTGAGGTTCCTTGGCCACTTTTATTTGTATACATTAATTTTAATAGCTTGGGATGTAGCAATAAATACTGCAGTATCGTATAATTAAATACTGTTAAAGCGTAATTGTTACAAGGGGGATTTACATCCACATTAAGTGTAAAAACTAAATAATGTACCTTTCGTGTAGACCAAATTCAAGTCTATACTAGTTTCTAGTACTGTTCCCTCGTCAACATAAAAGTAGTCCACTAAATGTGTAGCTTATCCATAGGACAATTCTGGCGCATCTGGAGAAGTAGGGTTGAACTAGGCCTTAAAACCACTAAAATCGTAAGATTTTAGCCTTTATTAGTCTACGAAAACCTTCGTCAATTTTTGCCATCGCTTAATATTAGTAATTATAGAGGTCGAATGTTCATTTACGTTTTCGGCCGAAGATCGTGTTTCGTACGGGCGTTGTTCGTCATTGTCCGGTATGCAAATCAGTCGCGCCCCAAATTTACGATTTCGTAAGTAATAAAACAAAAAAGCCACTGCGTCAGCATTCATTGTTATCACGTGTCAATTCTCACTGCTTATCATATATAGCCGGTCATTGACAATAGTGACCGATCTATAGCCCTTTTAGGGTTCCTTAGTCTTACAAGAAACCCTTATAATTTCACCATTATTAGCTCTGTTAGTCCGTACGTCCGTTCATCTGCCGACCATGGCTAAGCTCTACAATTTTGAACAGAAATGAATGAAATTTAGTACACTTATGTATTGAAAATAGATTTTACTTTTAGCATCATAAAATAACAATAATGTTACTTTTTAGGGGTGACTCCCATACCTGTGAAGTAGGGATATTTTTTTTTCAATCAACCCCATCGCGTGTGGTATCATAGCATAGCTTTTTTAAAATAAAGGGAAGCTTTTTCGAGTAACTTACCTTCAAAGTGTTTTGCACGGTAGTTCCCCCCCCCCCCAGGATTTTCAAACTTTTAAATGTAGAGACTTGAAATTTTTCATGTTAATAGGACATGCTAAAGACTGATTAAGAAAATTATTTGGAGCGAAATCGGACACCTTTTGAAGTTATCTACCAAATACTTTCATCCCGTATCAGACACGGAACCATTTTATGTAAGCCTGTCTTCACACTTTCTGGACCACTTTATTTATAAGACAAACAAGAGCTCTCATATCATATTGACGTATCGTGAGCTCACTATTCACTCTCCAAAAATAAAATGTTCCCCCACTACGATGAGGTGTAGATGAATGGACCGCACGTGGTATCCGATACTATAACGTTAGGTATCCGTTGCGAAAGATATCCATAATTAAAAGCTAGACTAGTTCATACACGTTACTTCGTCCACTTGAAACAAAGAACTAAAAGTTGATACATTCTTAAGTCACAGATTTTCGAAAAATCAAACTTTCTTAATTAGGGATAAGAATTTGAAATTTCGTTAAAAAATCCCTTAAACAATTAAGATAAAAGGTACTCTATACAAATTCCATTACATTCCAGTTGAATCTATACTACTATATATAGCTGAAGACTTTGTTTGTTTATATGAACGCGCTAAACTCAAGAACTATTGGTCTGATTTGAAAAATTATTTTAGCCGTTAACAGCCCATTGATCGAGGAAGGCTATAGGCTAAATATCATCCACTACTGTACCCTTTGAGCTAATGAGAGCTCTTAGCTAGCTGTATATAAATCCGATATTTGAGGCGAACTCGTTACGTTTTTTAATTTGACCGCTCTATATTTTCATAGTCAGCAGTCAATTGATAAAAAACACGGCCGGTTGGACTCACACACTAGTAGCGAATCGCTCACTGGCTCATGTCTCATAAGTGCTCATAAAAAAGCCAAATTAAATGAAAAATAATCACTGACGCTTTAAATTGAAGCAAGGTTTGAAGGAGGTCGAGGATACAGAATGAATTCAAGCCACACTTATTGTTTTTAATAACAGTATATGGATTACTTCGGGTACAAACCACTCTTTTTATGGTTTTTTTACATACTTGTGTTAGGAGTAGTATCCACGATAGCCCAGCTAGCAAATATACACGAAATTTCGAAATCCGTGGGACGTACAAAGATAAAATATATATATATATATATATATATATAGTTAGATTAACATCGACCAAGAGCGGATTTTTAAATAGTGCCTGATTGAGGAGTCGCAGGAAACAGCTAGCTAATTCATAAGTAGCAGACCATTGATAAAAACACGCTCGGTGGTGGGAGGACGGGGGGTTCATTCACTAGTTCCGAATCGACCACGATCAAGCTCGCGTATCTCAGTGCGCCCGCGCCGCTACCGCAGACGCGTGTATCAGATTGTTCGTGTCACAATCATAAATTACATTGTCCCGTCATTCATACGAATGTCGACGGACTGGGAGGAATGCGGGGAAAGTATTGTCGCCGAGGTGACGAGCTGACACGAGCTTTTGGTGACGAAAATAAACCCACTTATCGGTGATACGCGTTAGGCTGAGAGGCGGTGCGATTTTCTAGGAACGTCTTACCCCGCACACAGTGGCGTAGCTTGCCTTTGAGAGGTCTAGTGTCAAAATGTATTTGTAGGGAGTTCAAAGAAAATTGCTAACTTAAGAAAAAAAACCATCCCTTATCGGAATTTTTATTACTAAGAATGGTACATTTTTTCTATATACCATGATTTTAAAAAACGATTATTTCATGTCATACTTTACTTTAGGCTGGAAACCCCGTGTTCTGTGTAGAATCGGTGGCCGGCTTAGGTATTTATGAACCAATGCCACTTCAAGTACTTGTACTTGAAGAATACACCTTTAAAAAACAAGGACTTTACCTTCTGGACTGACTGATTGACTTTAAAAAAAAATGTAAAGCGAAGTGATCGTAGATATAAAACTGCATGGATAGTATTTCCTAGGCGTTAATTATAAAAGTAAAATTGTTGTTGAAGAACAAACTACCACGTCTGTTAGTTCTTACCGATGCCTTCTTACAAAAGTGGGAGTAAAACTATAAAGTATTAAGTTTATGCGACTTCTTACGACCGGCTTTCGTACAATGTCGACTTATGCATCTAAACAACGATCATAATCTTGTCGATTTAATGTCACACTATTCCACGCCTACAACGCACAATAAAGGGACTTTTACAAGGCGTGAAGATACGACATCCCACCGAGTGGGAAGGTTGATACGCGTGTTGTTTGAATACTTGTTAGAATCGGACGATACTCCGCAGAAACACACGACAAGCAGGAATAATAAAATATTGAACACATAGCTTTTTTATACATGTATATACAAAGGGGCAAACAGGCAAGCGTTTCACCTGACTGACTATCGGCACGCCCATGGACAACTGCAACAACAGAGGTCTCGCAGATGCGTTGCCGGCTTTTGAGGAAGAATAGGCTTTTTTCTATGCTTATCATAAAACTAACTGGTGATTGATAGAACTTCTAACTTCATTAGCGCGTCAATTCAAATCCCCTAATCTTTGAGAGTTTTTATTGGTCGATATAATGTCATTGATTAGACCTTCAAGATAAGAATCAATCTTTAAAGGCCGGCAACGCAACTGCGAACCTTCTGGTGGTGTAGTTTACGCAAGAGCGTCCCTCGGTAGTCATTGAGGGGAACCGGCTGCCCTCTTGTCCATTCCTTCCTTTAGCTTGATGCTGGGATTTCCACTGGGATCTTCTATGGCTTAATCCTACGGCTTCCCGCTACCCTCACTATATCACTGGTTCACTCTGCAGAAGGCTTCCCACGCTTTCGACTGTTTATACGGGAACGCCATCCAAGAACCTTTACTCCCCATCGACTATTGGCTATTATTGTTTGCTCCTAGTCATATAAAAGCTACGGAACCCAACTTATCGAAATCTACACACCAGCTGGCATTATTACTATTCACTTGAAGTGTTCGTGGGAGCATATTGACTTGTAGAGCCATGGCCCCGGACTGGCATGCGACAGGTTGGCGGATAGTAGGTGTCCGCAAATATTAGCGCTCGCCTAATTCATTACCTTTAAGTGTACCTGTTTGCTTCATTGCCTAACTTTGACTATTAAGTGCCGTGCCATACTTGTAGCGCGTTCACTCATATGGAGTACTAGTTATTACCCGCGACCTTTCGCTTTTATATATTGTTAGTTATAATTATAATTAAAATTATAAAAGAATTTGTATTGACTTATCTTCAGTAAAACGCTTGTTGTAATCTGTGTTAAAAGTCTATTGTCACCATGGTAAACTTGAGGTAAGACGAATGTTAGTGATCGATCATGTGAATATCTTTGGAACAGTGTTACCATAATTGAGAATTTTATTGCCAAATTCTATTGGCGATTGTAATAGGCTACACCAATGAAATATCTTAAGAGCAGTGCTACCAAAATTGAGAATTGTGATAAAGAATGCTATTGGTAGTTGTTAAGACGGCAAAGAGATGGAAGTTGTGGGTGCCTGTAAAAACAATGTGTTAATTGTATCTGGGATCTGTCCAACCGATGCATCGGGCTACGGCCACGAGGTCTCTTTCCTTCCACTTTGCCCGTAATCACGATCTTCTCATGATTGTCACCCTTCCTGCGGGCAATGTGACCGAAATACTCGAGGATCTATTGTCAATTATCAGGCATGAATATATCTTGTAATCTTTACGGAATATTTAAAAGTTGAGCGGTAACATTTCCAGACGTTTCAAATGGAAAAAAATAATTTGTAAGAGAGAAATAAAAGGAAAAGTACCTGATTTATAACCGTCCTTTCAGCATCTCCTAGAGGAAAGGTATGAGCTGTGTTTCTAAGCAACCTCATTGCAGCAGCGACGAAACCTGACGTGCCTGGTATCTCCTCAGAATCGCAACCTAATAAAGCCTTCACTTCTGCTAAACGCTTATCCCGTAGACTTATGGCTGCCCTGAATGATAACTGTAAAGAACATATAAGATATACATATACATATAAATAAGACCCAAGTTCTTATTTATATGTATACGTAAAAGTGGTAGAACTTCTAAGTCCCTCCTCTATGTACTCTTAAGACCAAGTCTTTATCCAGCCGTGCGATATTAAGAACTACCATTTTCCAATATAAATATGGTCGATTCTCTAGGTAATTTATTAGATATAGGTAGGTATAGATATTATTTGTGCAATTAAGCTGCAACGGTTCTACTATATGTTAATTTATATACAACGCAAGATATCACAAGTTTTTTCTATACTAACTAAATAGATGCGTCGTGTATATGGAATCTTACTAGCGAAGTTGGTACAAAGTCTGTATAAATAAACTTCAAGACAGCAGTCGCAAGACGCAGTCCTCAGAGTGTATAACTTTGTTCAAGATCTCTACTCTAAAGAACCCGATTAAGAGTAACTACAAACTTTACTAGTTCAACTCTCCTCAAGGCAGTTAATATTATAAAATTGAACTCACCACTACAACGGAGAAGACAATCTTGTATTTGAGGTTTGGTGTTGGCTTCAGCGGTTCTAACGCAGCCAGAGCTGGTAAGACTTCATCCGCTGCTCGGGACCATACTGCCGCATACTGGGACACCAGTTTGCTTCTGTAACAATACAGAGACATCTCTTTCAGACACTTATGGTAGGGAAGGCCGTGATGCTAAATTTAATTAACTTGACTTAATCGTTATGGGAAACTATGGAATATCGTAAATTAGATGCAAATTTATAAATAACATTAAATTTGAAATTTAAAAAACCCCCGATACTCCACTCGGACATGTTCGTTGAATTCAGTAAATTTATCCCCTACGCCATTACCTCTTTCCCCCTCTTCAAATACCCAATTTTTTAATACACAAATCAAACCTTTTCAAACACCACTTTCACCCCACTTTCACCCCCCACAACTTTTAAACGGCTCAACCGATTTTCATCAAACATATCTAAGAACACTTGCACATAAGTCAACTTTAATACAAAAAAAAACTGCCTTGAAATCGCTTCATCCGTTCGTGAGTTATGATGCCACCGACAGACACGCTAAACTAATAACCTCTCTTTTTGCGTCGGGGGTTAAAAAGATTTTTCATAGCGATGACCGAATCCGCCACCAAAGCACAGCACTACACTGACTTTCCGATGTGCCTCAACGCACGTTTCGCTTCGACACCGAACTAAATTGACTTAAAGAAATATATAAAATCATTCATTTGATATTTAACATTATATAATAAACCTGAATTGATAATAATGTAATTTGATAAGACATAAAAATAAAATATTTTCGAAAAATATTTTTACAAACGCCCTAACAGGGTAACATGTAAAATTAAATTAAGTAAATGAAATTAAAAAAAATTAAATTAAATTAAATTAGTATTTAAGTACTAACTACTCAGGTAGTTTAAGAATTTGAAACCTAAATGGGCGCGTAAAACTCTGTTCAATCGATGAAAATTGTAGATCTTTTCAAACTTTACTCACCCAATTGTCACTACAAATGCCAACACTATCATAAAATAATGTTTTAAATTTATTTCATTGCTAATGATAGGGAGCCCAAGAGGGGATTTCGTACAATACTCGGGCGCGTCAGAAAATCATATAGCGAGAATCCTTGCACCCAGTAATGTAACCCCACCAAATACGAGATCTTAAATATGAGGTGGATTCTTTATTGGACCCTTTAAAAATACAGAAGCACGTCAGATTAAGATAAGGTAAGATGGAGATAAGTTTACATTTCAATAATCTGACAAATGAAAAAACGGCCATTCGTTAAAATTGATGGAGGGCGCCTACGTTCCGCAGTGGACGCACCTAGGCTGAAATGATGATAATGAATCTGACAAATTAAGCGTAACATAAGAAAATGGGAGAGTCACAAAGTTGTAAAAAATACATTACCTAGAAGTATTCGAGCGTCGTTATTTATTTATTTTTTGACGAAGACATAATCTCACGATTTTCTCAACCCCATGTAAGCCAAACCACCACGTGCTCCATAAAAACACGCTCCAGGCGTTATTGACTACATGATCCTACCTTAATATACCTTTTTCTTTGTTTTTGCACCAAATCTACGTAATCCAATAGATACCCACAACGCTCTAGTGACTACAAATTTAGCAACGCTGGCTCCCCTACTATTTTAGAAGTTGATATTTTTTTATTTTATGGCTACAAATATATTTGCATTCCCAGAATGTATCTAGGCTTAAAGAATAGTAGCAAAAGGTAGTAAGGAGTTACAAATAATTATAGACTTAACTATCAAGAATTATCGTGACCCAAAAGGGGAATGAAAAAAGGCCTGGCTATTTGTTTCTTAAATTAGTATAGTACTTTAAAAGTAATAGAATAATAGCCCAAGTATCTGAGCAAGCCTCCTATATAAAATACTAGTTGTGTCCGCGATTTCGTGCGCGTAAAATTAGGTAAAATAAAAAAAATGGCCAAAAGCGTGTCAAGGCACGCTTATATAGAAGGGTTTCGTATCTGATACGCTATAAACGTATTTGTCAAATAACTTCAAAAGTTGTTGTCCGATATACAGATGCTTGACTGGGTCTGTTTACTGGTTATAGCACCAGGGGGAGGTTGTGGAAAGATGTTTTAACTGTACTCTTATGGCATAAGTTTTTCGTTTTACCCTTGGAGGCGGATAACTCACAGAACTTACACGGGTCTGCATTCAGACGACAGTCGTTCCTTGGAGACTATAAACGCTTTGGAACGACTTCCAACATGGCTGAACTCGGCGATCCTTGGAATGGCTTATCACTTGATTTATATTACATGTATGTTGACTGTTCGATGTGAACTACTATGGGTTTGGGCGGGAATCCAAAACTTTTTTGACTCAATCTTATTTTTTTAAATATAGAATTGGCTAGCGCTTGATTGCAATCATACCTGGCGAGAAAGAATGATGCAGTCTAGGATATAACGCGCTCACCTCAACTAGATACGTTAATTCCTTCTTTGATGGTACTTTATATTTTCCAAGGAACACTAGAAGAGCATTTCACACCAGTTCTCAATTTTCCACCATTTCATTTATGTTAAATCCCTCTTTATCTTGCTTAGGTGTTTTTATATCTTTATCGTCACACTTAGAAAAAAATTGATCAGAATAATTACTTAATAATTTGTGCATATGTACAAAAACAAACCATTTGTTTAGCAAAGTGAGCAGTCAAGACAAGTTAAAAGTACTAAATTCTGTTCTCTGTATCCGTGAAAACTATTAAAATCTATTCTCCGTATCCGTGAAAAGTATTAATCCATATTGAACTCAATTTACACATAAAATATTAATGAATTAGAAGTATCTGTTAAATGAACTTTCAGACTAATAATTTAGTATTGAAGGAAATGTACGGTAATAAATAGCACTTGCTATTGTCTGAAGAGCTGTTGAAACCTCTGAATGGCATCCGGTCCACATTGGTTTACTTTCACATCCTACTTCTGGGGGGTGCCGTATTGAAAAATTGCGCATCCTCCCCGTGGCAAGATCTATGGACGCCATTAAATCGGCACGCCACACAAATCATTGTAACCACCCGCTCCGGCGTTTGCATCATATCAATTTATTTTCTAGTGACACTTGCCCCTACGAGAACGCCGTGATATATTGCAGTGGGCAGAATCGAAATGAATTTAATTATTGTTGCGATTCTATCGAAGGATCGTTTGTTATAAATTATTTATGATTATAATTTTTGCGTATGCCCAATTTTCCAATTTGCCCTCCAATTAATATTGGTTTGTGTCAGGAGTGGGTGAGAAAATTAGTTCAATAAATTTCCTAATTCAGATATCACCTAGAAATTCTGTTCAGAAGACTCCTTTACATAATATGCCGATAGAACAGTGAGACTAAACGCGGGCAAATTTATGTGTTTGTGTTCATTGCTTTGATCAATCTTTTAGTATGGTTGGTTTACAAACTAGAACAATCGACTTATCTTAAACCCAAATTTAATACTAATATGTCTAGGAAGAAGAATTATCTATACAATATATATAAATTGGTTATGTTAAGAATTATCTATACACTATTATAATTGTTAATGGTTATTGGTAGAAGAATATATTCAGGCTCATCTAGGCAAAGCCGGGGAAAATTTGCGTGTGATACAAATGTATTCTGCATAGGACAGTATCAAGACTAAAATCGATTCACTTCCGCGCTGATTTTTATCCCTCGAATTAACCGTATCGGATACCGTCTTCTACGTCGCACGCACAAAAAACGAGCGCAGTTTTTTTTTTGCCAAAAAACTTAAAACTCCATCATTGTACAGCTAAGTAACAGCTGTTCACTTTCTCACGGGAGCTTTTTTGTGTTTTTTCGCGCTTTTTGCAAATTTTTAACGCTCCGACAACACCTGTTTTGATTTAAGAGGGGAAATTGTTTACGTTTATGAGATAACGCGTAAAATAAATACTCATTTATACTCGTATATCTATCTTTCAATCCTCAGCACATTTTTATAACTGGACCCAGTCGGGAACCGAACCGTAACCTGTTTCTGAGATAGCCTTTTCCGTAAGCTATGAAAGAAAAAAAATTAAGCGCGTGAATCACAAGAAAAAGGTATGAATAACTACTACTACTAACTTTTTAAAGAAATTTAAGTTTTTTATCATTGTCCTAATATAATAAAAAAACTAGCGGACCCGGCAGACGATGTCCTGCCCGAAAGTTGGGCTACTTACTATTTACTTCTATTATCCTATATATTATTACCATTCTCGTCCCCGTTCCCAATCCTGTTTTATTAGAAATAAATTTAAAATTGACTACATTTTAGATAGAAAACCTTTGTATGGGAAAAACAAAAGAGCAGTTTTTAGGGCTTTCCCGGAAATTATTCGATTTTTTCTTGCCGTAAAAACCTTGGAATTCAGCGAACATTTAAAAAAAGAATTGGTAAAATTGGTCCAGGCGTTGTTGAGTTATGCGCACCAACACATTTTGCGATTCACTTTTATATATATAGATATAGATTGACCGTATAACCCTTTGTCACCTTATAACATATATCTATCAAAATTACTGGGCCTATTTAATACCTGTCTGTTTCGATGTATTCGCATCATTTCTGGTAAAGTTTAAGAAAAAATAAAAATTATTGAAAGATACAGGACTGGTTGCATCTTCGGAATACCTGCAATAGAGAGCGTCAGTATTGGACCTTTTGTCTGACCATTGATCGGACAAGACAACGTCTGCCGGGTCCGCTAGTAGAATATAAAATTACATTGAATAGATATTGCTGGGTAAAGATTTCTCAGGCTCTATCGTCTCCTAATTCTTCTTACCGTCAGAAGATGTCTTTGTCTAGTAGTGTATTTTTAATTTTTTTATATATAACAAGGGGCAAACGAGCAGGCGGTTCACCTAAGTGACTACCGACGCCCATAGACAACTGCAACACCAGAACTAAGATTGCTTCTATTACAAACTTTAGACTAATAGCTACTGCACACGTATCGATAAATCGTTGCGAAAAACTGTGCAGTTTTATCGATAAAGATTTTTCTTACACACGCATAGACGAAACTGCACAGTTTTTCGCAATGATTTATCGATACACCTGCAGCGGCTATTAGATGAACAATTTACTACAATATTAAATAAGTACTTGTATTTAAAAGACCCTATAATATAAGAAAAATGTGAAATAATCATCAATTAGCCGGTTTCCATACCTATCTATTTACTGAAACATTGTTAATTATTGATTTGTTATATATATCTCACAAGTAACTGCAGAAATCAATAAATTCCTTATCGATTGCGGTTTTAAGGTTTCCGTTCATTTAAAAGAAAATAGGAACCCTTATAGGATCACGTTGTCCGTCTGTATGTCTGCCAGGGCCCTTTTTTTCAAGAATACGTTGAGGTATAAAGTTAAAATTATTACGTCTCTTTATAGTCTGGGGCTTCTTTGAAGCTGTGAAAAAATCAGCCCTCTCAGTATGATCTGATGTGAAATAAAAAGATATGGCCGTTTATGCCATATTTCACATATGGCAAAAGGAACTAAAAGGTTAATCACCGTTGGCCTAGAACCATGAAATTAGGCAAGAAGCTATTTTGTAGCATTAATAAAGGAACAAATTAAAAAATTGACAATTTATTATGTCATCAGCATTTGTTTGTCTATTTGCCTGTCTAAACGTTAAAAACCCTTTTTCTCAGAAACGCATAGAAATTAACACCAATTTCCGTAGTCTATGATCCCTTGAAGATGCAAAAAAATCACTCTCTAAGTAGTCGTAATCAAAAGATGCTTCTTACGTCGCATTTTCCATACTAGGAAATTTGAAAAGGGAATCATAATATATAGGGTACTTTCTATTGACCCAAAATCATGAAATTAGCAAGAAACTATGTCTTAATGTATAAGTATGGGAAAAGTCCCGAAAACTGTAAAGCAGTTGCATCAAGCAATGAATTTGTCAAAATAAATATATCCTTTGAAAAGTAGGATTTTTAAAATAAAGTGGTATAGCATCACTGTGATCTTTAGTGTGCAAGTTTGTCTTGTCGCACTTACCCGGTTTATTTTAGTTCGAATGAATTAACAATATTACTAGCAGATGATCGCAAACATTTTATTAATCTTTGTTCCACCTTTGTGCCACCTGTTTGTATAAATGGTAATGCCATTGGCATCGCGAACTCAATTAAATATCTTGGCCATGTTATACGCGACAATCTATCAAATGTGGACGATATAGACAGACAAAGGAGAGCTATAGCGCTGCGCGCCAATATGATTGTGCGGCGTTTCAGCAAATGCAGCGTGATGAGGTCAAGAAATATCTATTTAGCACCTACTGTATGAACATGTATACCACCGAGCTATGGGCAAACTATACACAAGTAGTAGCTTTCTCACATAAGATCGGCGTTAAGTGGCGGCAATGCTGTCACGAAAAGTAATGGCATTTTTGTCGCGTTTCGTAACATTTGTGAGACTTCCCGGTGGCCTAATATCGCCATTAAAGGCCGGCAACGCATCTGATAACCTTCTAGTGAAGCAGATGTCCATGGGCGTCAGGTTTCTCACTTATGTGAACCGCCTGAAGGCTTGCCCTTTGTAACGTTTTAAAAAATCAAGTAATTTACTCCTAAGCTTTTTCATCATGCAAATAATATTTTAGAATTTAATAGGAGTTTTGAATGTGCTTACTTTTAATAAAGGTTAGTAACGAGGCCTCAATCAAAGTATCACATTTTGGAATATTGGCCAAAAATAAAAATTGATTTGACGAAACACGAGGAGCGACAAATGAATGCAAACACGGCAACGTCTGACCGGTCAAATCGGGCCTAAAACAAAACAACCGACAAATATTGCCAAAACCGCGCCACAACGGAATCGAATATGAGGGGAAATAAATAAAAAAAATATTAAAATTTTCACAGCGGCAATCCCAGCTATCGCTATCAAAGCACGTCCAATCAAAACGGGACGTGACAATGAATCAAAACCTTTTCGCTCGTGAATAGCTAACTTATTGGCAGCCAAGGGAGATTCCGTATTAATTTCATACAGATTGAGTTCGTGAATTTCCCAACACATCTATTTACTTTTGCTTTGCTTTTATTTGATAGCTTAAATATCAAAACCTACAAATCAAAAGCATCTCTCTATGAGAGAAATCTCTTTGGAACCAGCTTCGGTTTACACCGACGTCTACGAACTGATCTCCAAGGAAAGCAAACTGACTCGCCGCAACAGTCAGTGACACATCTACAAGCCTTCTTGTAGTGCAATTATCATGAACGATAGTTTCTTATAATTAACTGCGTGTTTGCTCATCGCCATTTAAAAATATGTCTACTAAAGATAGCTGGCTGGTCGAAATTCGTCCACAAAAGTTTATAAAGCCACAATTTTAATTATTAGTACAATGACATTTAGTCTTTTTGGCGATTAATATAACGTACCAGTTGTGATGACTACGCTTTGACACCATCCTATATAAAAGTATACATGTGTGTATAAATCGTTCGGCATTTATGTGCGTGTGGTTTTATTTTAATAATTGAATATATTTATAATGCACATTGTATAAAAATATTAGCATTCGCACACTCTCCTCTATAAAAATTTAACTTGTGTCTAATTTCATATTATTCCGTAGGCGCCATTTTTTTATAATTGTACCGAAAGTTTTTGCTTCGTATATAGATGTTTGCTTATGTATTTTTTTAGTGGCTGACTATGGGGGTGAAGGCCTAAGGTGTATCTCAAAGGAAGATTTTCAGCCCGGACTAGATAAAGCTGCTCGGGGCCGGCTGTTTCTCGTCGTCAACTATTCAAAGTCAAACAATGAGATCTCTTTTGGGGAATACGAGTAAGAGAAATTAGGTCGAGAGGATTTGAATAAATAATTTGGGCAAGATACCGTCAAAACTGTTTCAATCCTAAAGCTAGATGCTTCAAAAAGATTTAGGTCCTATGATGGAGACAATTGTCAACTTTTAAGCATTTTCTTCATTTATTCGCACTATTATTTTAGACTAGTAGGAGCAAGCCACGTCACAAATTTTCTTCTTCTTCCTATTGTTATTCCGGTCCGGATGTGGCTGTGGAGCGAGTTAAGATTACCGATTGCCATCTGACGTCATCCTCGGAACCCTCACGACTAATATCACTCAGTGACATTAATCGGGTCCCACTGTTTTACGTGCTTTCCAAAACACGGGAAACCTCGTCACTAAGTTCAAATTGAAATGATATTTTATTCCAATAGACTTTTACAAGCTCTTTTGAATCGTCAAAGTATTTATTAAGTGTAAAAAATATGTTTTGTGTTAGCGTTGTATTTAAATGCGTATATTATATTATGTATGTATAGTATCGTTAGTTAAATACGATCGTCATTGTAATTGGGTGTAAATTCACTTTTTTAATACTTTTACCCGGAAACATGAAATAAATCATGAAAGTTAGAAATACGGCCGCACAGTAAGCATGTGCCATTCTTGTTTGAGCTAGCAAACAGTACAGACCTTTTGCGGCGTCATAACGCTTGCCTCTTTTTGTAAGAATTGTTTTAAGAGTAGCTATGAGTTTCTTGCTGGTTCGTCGTTCAACTTGTTCGAACCAGTGAAAATAAGTGTGAAATGAAATACACTTATTAAAAAGCGAAACAGAGTTTTGACCAATTGGTTAGCCCCAATTTTGGTTTATGATCTTGTCCTTCTTAAACAGTCATATAAAAATATCCTCTAAGACAGCATATTTCTTAAGCAGTCAATTATTTACTACGGTGCAAGAACTCGAAAAGTTTTTCACAAAACGAAAGCATTAAAGCAGTGGAAGGGAGTAAATCATTTTATACACTTCCGAGTCAGTGTTTTCTCGCCATTTTTAATCTGAAATCACATTAAACTTGATACTTTGTTTCAAATTGCATTTTCTCGAGCGTCTTCTAAAAAGTTATACATAATGCATGTTTCGCCCGCAGCTGGCCAAGAGAGCTACTATGGGAGAAACTAGAATAGAATAATAGACAAGATTATGTGAAACTTTTAAAATTTTATTGCTCCATTATATGTTTTAAAATTATGATCTATATTATCAATGTTGCGACACTATGGAGTCCCACCAATGACCACCGTACACCAGGTAGGACGAGGAAGAGGTGGCGCGACGATGTGAACGCCTTTGCGGAAAAGGAGTGGATTGGTTCAGCTCTGGAATAAAAATAGGATCAGTTCCTTTCCATTTTTGATTCCCTAATATTGTTGAAGGATTATCTTGATTTAATTGTTTTGCTAGACTTCGTAAAATCAACTGCACATTTATATAATATTCGAGAGATGTCCTTAAAGATAAAACCTTTATTAAAGGGGAGCGCATTCAAAAATTCTATTATAATGTAAAGGATTATTTGAATGACGAAAAAGGTTAGGGGTAAATTGCTCTAACCATGTCTGAATTATTGTGAAATGTTGATATCAAAAAATTACCCGACTGAGTTTGTTGCGGGCTCTTCTCAGTTCATGGCGCGTCGGACACTTGTAAACTCAGCTTTTTATTTCTAAAATTTGTCACCAAATATTAAAATAATGATTTAAAAAATAATAACAACACACATGACGTTCATAATTACTGCGATGTCTATATGAATAAAACATTTTTGACTTTGACTGTAGTTCATATGAATTAATCCTTTTAAAATGAACTATAAAGTGGTCATGGCGAAATTTGATATGACGATGTTACATTTTTATTCCATTACAAAACTCTGGCAACTCTATTTCATTAGAAACTCTATAGCTTAATGCTTGAAGGGATTTTATTCGATTGTAGGCTTCGTCGAAACAAACGGAAAATCGCCCCGCATCCCAGGTTTCGCTTATCCTAACAAATGGATCACTCTATCATCACCCATGAGATATGGTCACGGGTTTAGCGGCGGGTTTTTGTGTCGCGCTAATCGCTGATCTAACGTTTGACGCAACGTCAGAATGTTTAGGGATTTGTGCACACATATATCTGGCTTGGCTTGAAGGATTGCATATAAAATTTGTGTGACTGATGCGTGATGTTTATCTTGGTACCACTCGACTCTACTATTCGGACTGGCTACGGCTACAGCCCAAGGAGATAGAGTTTGAATCGAGGCACTAAATTTTTTTTTTAATTCCTTGCAAATCGCGCCTTTGTAGATTTTTGGACGTTTTTACTAAACGTCCATTGAGGTAATTCTGCTTCCTTGGAACTGATTAAAGAGTCTTTAATTAGACTAGCTGGCTGGCTGATGGAAATTCGGTCACAGATCTTTAGATTTCGTACCATTATGCTTATTAAAGCTTTATAAAATTGTCATGACTACCCTTTGACACCATCTTATTAGTAAAATGTGTACATGTGTGTATAAATCGATGGGTATTGGTGTGCGTGTGATTTTATTCTATTAAATGAATGTATTTGCAATGCATATTCTATAAAAATTCGCACAATCTCCTCTGTATTAACTATAATTGTGCCGAATTTCACACTCCTCCGTCCGCGCAATTTTCGTAAAATGGTACCTGAAGTTTTGGCTTCACAAAGTTATAACTTTATAGATTACACTATTAGATGAATGTAAAACCAATCTTTGAAATAATATGATAATAATAGCGTATCAAGTATTCTAAGTTAGTTGGTTGTTTCATACACAAGGCTATAGCTACGGGCGACCTGTGTAGCGTGAAGTGCGTGTTGCTACGAGTTGCTACTTCGAGAAGCTCGGCTTTGATAGGACGCACCAGGAGATGCTGGCTGATATGTACAGGTAGGTGTGTGATTAAGATAATATTTAACAGGTGTAATAAGTCTATTTTATCGACATCATCATCCACAGCCCTTTCTCCTTCACTGCTGGGCAAAGGCCATTGTATTGAAAGTCAAAATCAAAATTGTTTAT
Source organism: Charaxes varanes (assembly GCA_024363005.1). Lineage (NCBI taxonomy): Eukaryota > Metazoa > Arthropoda > Insecta > Lepidoptera > Nymphalidae > Charaxes > Charaxes varanes. The sequence goes on along the minus strand of JANCMC010050420.1, from coordinate 5,664,616 downwards.
TCATATAGACTTTTTTTAAGCGTCATATGTATACTATTATTATTTATATGTATATATAGACGTAGGGACTTGAAATTTTTCATGTCGATAGCATAGGCTAAAGCTCACTGGAAAAATTAGTTTTAACAAAATTAGACAACACCTTTGGAGGTTATTTAACAAATACCTTTATCGCGTATCAGATACGGAACCTTTCTGTATCAGCGTATCTTGACACGCCCTTGGGCACTTTTATTAGTTATTAAGTTGGCAATTATAAGTTTTTTTGATGTAATCTAATTGTCTTTTTTTATTTTATTTAACAGAAATGCTGACGACATTGAATTAATGATCGCCGGTGCAATGGAAAAACCAGCATCTGGTGCGGTCATTGGATCTACGTTGGCCTGTGTGATGGCGTTGCAGTTTGCCAACTTAAAAAAGAGTGACAGGTCAGTGTCATCAGTGGCAAAAGTTTTACGGAGTGCTGCTATACGTCTACAATATAATACCTTTCCTTTTTTAATTATCAATCTTAATTTGTTACCATAACACTACCCTGTTTGTTAAAAATTCTTTTTTTTTAGATTTTGGTACGAAAATGACCTTCCACCATCGTCGTTCTCACCGGAACAGTTGGGCGCTCTCAAGAAGGTGTCCCTCGCTGGGTTGTTGTGTGATGCGGATGAAACCCTTGGCACAATACAGCCTAAGGCTTTCGTAAGGGAGGACCCGTATCTGTAAGTATTTAGATATATACATTTATAAATGGTGAAAATTTCAGTATAGAGTGTCATTGAACTTTTGACTTAATTTAAAAAGTGTGTAGTCTCCTTATTTGTAACATTAAAGTCTTAAATCAATTAATTAATCATTTTACTTTAAAATCTAATTATACGAAAATCTCCTTAACTTAATATTTTGGTCTTTGATATTTGCAATCAAAGACTTAAGGGACTTATGGGACAGCCCCTATAATTTTGCCCACACTTCAATCAGGAACGCTGCACAACAATGCTCGCAACACAACCGACTAGAACTGTCGGCGTGGAGAGACGACAGCGGCGCTAAAGCAGCTGAGCGACTGTCGCAGGAAATGGTAGCGGCCGCGCTACAGAAGGCAAAACAGGAAATGGCCGATAGGAAAAAACTGGAATATATGCTGTGGGAAGGCAAACTAAAGCCGTATCATTCCTAGCTCGAATCACATTGATGGATCAAATGGTTAACCGACTAACTAGAAAAATAAAAAATGCATCTTAAAGGGAGATGGCAGGGACCCCATTTTTTTTATTGCTGTGTTCGTTATTATTAAGACAAGGTTTTTGTAATAAAAAAAGGAATGGAAAAGCGAAAGCGAAAAGGAAATGGAACAGGAACGGAGACGGGGACGGGAACGAGGCATAATGTTTATAGGATAATAGTAACCCAATGTTCGGGCAGAACAGCGTCTGCCGGGTTCGCTAGTTAGGTATATATATTATAGTCGCGATGTCGGAGAATTCAGTCAAGAGCCATTGTTTAGTCAAATTCATAAGTTGAATCTTGTTCCTAGTTTTACGTAACGTCATATAATTAATGTCTTTGTCCTGCGTTTTTATAATGTATCTCTTGGACTATACCTTCGGACACGGTTGTGTGTATAGAATGTTCGTGTCAAATTGTTATTATGTGTGTAAGTCGCGGAAATGTAAATATGTCAATGTTTTATGGAGCCGGTCGCGACCATTTGTAAATTTATAGTCTTCGCGCACGTGCTGACTGCACATGTCGTAAGTTTAAAAATTATAGCGATTTTTTAAAATTTCACTATGGTTAGTTTCGCAAGGGTTTCATCTATTTTTAAAGTTATCAAATTTTCGACAAATGACCTTATATAAATTTTGAGGAATAAATCTGAAACACCGATATGGTCCAGGTTGGAAATTGGCAACTAACGCGACGTATGAGATGGTGAGACGAAATAGCTTACAAAAATCAGGGACATCCACGAAATCACCTACACGAAACAGTTTTTATCAAATATGTCTGCTAACCTCCAGTAATAGAGAGGTGTTTCAGGAAGAACTTGGTGAGAGTACATCGCGGAAGTGCAACTATTATAATGTTCGCAAAGATCCCTGCGACCAAATTTTGACGACTGCCTATGCTAATAATAGTGTACAATAATGTGGCCTTAGTCATAGGAGAATGTCTCTCTACGAAGGTGATTTTTTTCACGGCTTTGTTCACGTTACTTTTGTCTAAACGTTATTTTCCTGCGCCTCGAAAACTTTCTCTGGATAATGGGTATCCTATATCATTTTCTGTATCCCTGACAACGTGTAAATTTAATATATCAAAATTCATAGTTCGTTTGTAGTTCAAGCAATATTGGAGTGGGTTAGGATGTTCTATATAAAGTAGCGTTGGTTACGAATAAAAAAACACATTCAGATATGCATACTTGAAAAAGAACATTACAGAGTTAGAACGTTAAAAGCTGGATGAATGAAACTATTTCTAGGGCGACTTTTCTCTTTGTAGGGCTTAACAAAAGTGGTGATAAATCTCAATACTGACGGTATAGAAAGCTATATCCGGATTCCGAGATACACCTTTTTCTTATTTCAACGATGAAAAGGAAAAAGCGAGTTGAAGCTCTTAATTTTTGTTTATTAATTATCAAATAAATTCTTTACTTATTTATTTATTTAAACTTAATTGCACACACAGGAAAAAAAATACAATTGTAAGAAAATATTGTAACTTAAATACAAAGTGCGCAAAGGCGGTCTTATCGCAGCAATCTCTGACAGACAACCTAGGCAAGAGAGGACTTTTTTATCTTGCTTAATTTTAGTTAGTAATGAAGATGTTCGTTATAAATAGTTATAATTTTTGAGTTTACTCCTCGATAAAGCTTCAGTACATTTAATGGTGCATTAAAAGAAAATCTCGGTTCGTAGTTACACCTCCGTATGTGGGTTGATTACTGTCAATACACACATTGCGATTTCGTCACCGTTCTTAAAATGTACGTAATTATGCCGAAGACCTTCAGAGATATCCGATGATTCATTAGAAGCAACAAAAATACGTCTGCATTTAAAATATACGGCGGCACGAGTCTTTTGCGAACGGGCTCTATACATTTTATTTGATCCGGGGGTCTAAACCTCTCTTTAAAGGCCGGCACTGCATCTGCGAGCCTTCTGGTAGTACAGATCTCCATCGGCGGTGTTAGTCTCTCAGGTGACGAACCGTCTGCTCATTTGCCCCTTGTAATATAAAAAAACCATTTGAATTGACAAAACATAAAAAAATATTTAATATATTTAATTTGTTGGGTACAATTTTATTTCTTTGTTTGTTTGTTACTTATAAAATTAAAAAAAGACACAATAATCACCAACCTCAGTACTAGCGAAAACTGTATTAAGGTTGGATGGTCTCTTTCATACAAAATTATTTTATTAGTTAATTTAGATCATATTATAACAGCTTACATCATGATATAAATCAATCGTAATAAATAAATTAACAGTATATTAGTAAACCAAAAATAAAGAGCTTACTAGATTGTTATTCATAGTTTAGACGTGATGTGCAAAAAAATTTCAGATGACTTTGCAATATATCTGTAGACCTAAAGGCCACTTTCCTTTACTGAGTCTTGGAAAAGAGCATACATATTAATACATACGTTACAAAGGCAACGTAGAAGCGCTTTCTAGCAGTATATTTGTCCATGGGTCCTAGTTACTTACTATCAAGTAATCGTTTTTTTTTTTTGTAAAATAAAAATATATATACAATATTATAAGCTTTCTTTTGAATTGGATTATAATTTTGTAAATGGAAATTCATATTTAGGGTCCCGAAAGGGTCCTACAGGGAAACCTTATAGTATCCTTCTGTCCGTCCGTCCGTCTGTCCGCCCGGAAGAAGGTGTTCTATAGAATTTCCAAACTATTAGACGTAGAGACTTGAAATGCTCTATGTTCATAGAAAGTGCTAAAAACTGATTAGGAAAATTATTTTGAATTAAATCGGACAACAGCTGTTGAACTTAACAAATATCTTCATCGCGTATCAGATACGAAACTTCCATATAAGCGTGCCTTGACACGCTCTTGGCCATTTTATTATAAATGCATAATTTTAAACATCCTAAAAGGCACGGAGTCAGTTCAAATTTGAAAACAGAAATGTGAAAATAGACCGCAAGCCGGTCCGATCTAGAAAGTTAAAAATATCTTAGGCATTTTATTAAGTGCACTTTACTCTAGGGATGCGATGGAGATGCACTATTTCCAGTGAAACGTAGACGAATTCAATTGTGAGTTATCTCGCTTGAATAATGGTAAAGCACGTATTACATTTTGTAGT
>JANCMC010050420.1:5540283-5660166 GCA_024363005.1 Charaxes varanes | reverse complement strand
TACTTATATACTATTGTTTAAAAATGCTTTTCTGAATAATATGAAGGTATAAAAGGTACATGTGTGCACTACATGTACTCATAAAATTTTAAAAAGTCTGTCGGTGTCGGTTTTACTGTAGAATGTTATATACAAAAATTAAATAGCACTGTGGTAAAAAAGAAATATTTTTTTCTATTGAAATATTATATATTATATTATCAACTACATAGCATTAAATATAACGAAGTATAAATATGGGTTATATTTATATTTCGTAATATTTTTTGCCAGCTCTAGTTAGATCTAAAAACCGAAAAGTGAAATGTGATTAGTCGTTACATTAGAAATATTACTAAGTACAGTTTTAATTTTAAATAATTTTCGTTGACATCGCGTGTAAAATTTTGACAGTTTGACACCATGATAAACAGATTTTGACAGCCTTCAGCGGCAATGATTGACAGAGGCAGCGTTTAGCTAATACTCCACCTATAAAAACTGAACAGTTTTATTGGCTATATATCAAACATTCCATAAATTTGATCCCTACTGGATTCGTTATTTATTGATGCTTTAATAGCCAATAGAATCGATGACGTCACTTCTGTAAATGGATTTAAATCGAGAGAGGTGTCGAAACCGTTTTATAACTATAGTCTTCGTTTTTAAATTATTGGCACATTTCTGCATATTATTTTACTTCTTGTCATGGAATTCCGCAAAGTAACCCTTAAATCTATAAACAATTTAATACTGATATTATTAACTTTACTTAGAGAAATGTTTAAGAAAGCGCATATCCTCAGCAAGAGCGATGTGTACAAAGGTTCGAGTTACGTTTTCACGATTAACATTGTAATCAACTTCGTATCGACCTCTCTATCAGCTTCCTAGAGCGGACGATGAAAGATTTAAGGCGGCAATCCCAATTATCTTTATTATATGGAATATAAACAGCGCAAGGTGTTTCATCAGCCGACCCAATAACTTCAAATATTATGATGTTAATGTAGCCAGGCGACGTGTGCGTTGCACGCGCCTGCCGCACTCCAACTTAAGTTTATAAATAGATTGCACATCGGCTCTGTATGTATTTAACGTAAGGAGCTTTTTCAGTGAGGCCGGCCAGTCGACGCGAACGGTTCCACGCGCCGCCCGCGGCCGCTACCGCGCACCACTCCCGCCAAAAAGGCACAACTCGACGTCGGGCCGTGGAGCGATATATTTTTTTGATTCAACTTTTTGATACGCGAAAGTTTTCAACGAGTGCCGGTCGAGAGGAGTCCGCTCGCGCCTCCAGCGGTGTTTCAGGCGACGCGCGACATCGACAGTGAGTGCAGACAATGCTGATTTCTGAACGTGTTAAGCGTTCCGGTAATCACCGCGGCGCGTAACCGTGATTCAAAAATAAAACGTTACCGATTCGAAACCGGAGCACCCCGAAGGTTAATGACAGAATAAAAAGCCTGCATTAAATTATGTGTCTATACGATCACCGGATCTCTATTCTTTTCGCGTTACCGCGCGAGACGATTGTCGGGCGTATTTTTGTAACAGGTTTGTTATGATCGGTTCGCTTATTCGAAATTAATGACTGATAATTTACGGCGGCCAGTCGTAAAAGAGTGATAAACGCATAGTTTTTGAATAGCGCGATCGCGTTGGCCGGTAGCGAATCGACTATCGCCATGTAAACCCGTCTATTGCTCATAAAACCGGTGAAGTATGTACTTTGACGCCGAAAACATATTTTATAACCTCCTTTAACTGTCATATAATCCGTCGCGAATCGACCGAGAAAACATGGGATTTGGGAGGCAGGTCAGTGATTTACGTATTGCGAAACGCACCTCGATAATGCTAGTTCACTGTTCATAGCACGAGGCGTTTGGAAAATGTTGACCCATATAGGCGAGTGAAACGGTTAGCCGCCGAATTACAATGTACTACACATTAAACACTCCCCGATCTTACCGTCTGGCGTAGCAGTGAGAGTGCTTGCTGTGTCATAAATTACTGGTTCAATTTCAGCTCAGAGATTCATCATGCTGGCTATACATGCAGCATCTGAGCTTTGATTGCATATTAATGCCTGTGAATAATTTATGCATTACCTACTTCCTGTTATAAATTCTACATAGTTTTTAAATATACATTTTTCATAATTTTTATCAAAAGCTTCGGTTATTCTGGTGAAAGTCATAATAAATGTCTTTATGGTAAAATTCCAAGTGGAAAGATTTTTGGTGATTATTTGGGTTTACTTTTCAATATTTGTGAGAAAACAGTTAAAATTATTTATTTAGCAAACCATATATAATAAAAGACCACGTAAGTGACCAAAAAGATCATACACACATTAAGCTATGAACACATAACCATAATAAACTAAACCCATCATTGTATTTTTACTATGGGAAATGAGTTAGGTTCTATGCAACCCGAAAGCTACACCACCGAATCCGCCACCAAAGCACAGCACTACACTGACTTTCCGATGTGCCTCAACGCATGTTTTGCTTCGACACCGAAGCATCATCAGGAGATAGACTCTACAAAGGTTAATTGTGACGTTACGAATAACCTATATATGACAGAAATGCTCCCCTTTAAAAGTTCAAAATAAAAGTCCGCAATAGTATATTATTTGTGAAGGTGTTATTATAAACATAATATTAATCCGTATTCAAAAATTATTTTAAAACCCCTAAGTGATTAGAGTAGCTCACGTAGACGAACTTGGGGGGTACACCTAGTAAGGAATGTAACCAATTTTTGCCACTCCGCATTTGAATACAAAAGGTATGATTCTATACTTTTTTAATATTGTTTTATTTATATGTTTAAATGTCTACCATGTTTAGTCCCATCATTCATTTAAAGGTCTAAAGGTTATAAAGTCTAAAATATATATTATTATCATCATCTCATAATATAGAATACAAAGTATATCTTGGTGCGCAGATTATATCTTACTCAACGACTATGACCAAAAATTATATCAAATTATGTAAATTACTATAAACAATTTTGCATGTTTATTTGTCATTTTATCGTGCTATCGCTCGATCGGACATCGACCCTTTGTTCCGTTAATTACAATCGAGACAAAGGCGTTGGGATGTGTAATTTTTGAGATACGTATGCAAAATTGCTTTGTCCATCACTATCTATTGTAGGAATTGCTACTGTTTACGATTTAACGGAAGAAAAGAATCATTGGTAATGTAGTAAAAACTTAACATTACCATCGATTCTTCTTCTTCCTAGTATTATCCCGGTCTAGTACCAGGGTCAGCTTAGAATATAAAGAAGTATATATATTAAATTTTACATTACAAATTAAAGCAGCAAATATGTGTGGCAGTTAAGCTATAAAAGTTCAATCATTTTAAATAAATAGTAAATAAATAAATGAATATATTAATATATACATATGTGCGTATACACATATGTATATTGTTTGTATATATAATGTAAGAATGTGAGAAATTGAGTAAAAATCTGTATATATGTGCATACCAATAAACCACTGCGTTCCCCTACATGATCTTCAACACACAATCCTGAAGTTCTCTTTGCTTAAAAAGGAAAAAAATATCATTAATTTATGTTTAAAAGTATATGCTTCGAGAGACACGAATTGGCGGTGGAATATTGTTCCAGCAACGAATAGCAACATAGCGATAATTCGTTCATTAGGCATAGCAAAGCTGATACTGATAATTGTATCTTTCACGTGGTAGTAGACCTTAAGTATCGAACTAATTATATAACGTTATCTAAACTGTACTATGCATGAGAAACTACACTACTTTGCTTTAATCCGCAAATGAATACGAGGGAAAATCGGTGTAATGCTGCAACCCGAAAGCTACACCACCGAAGATTTCCAATTCTGAAGTTGCGATTTGTTTGGCGCGTATGTTGTAATGTAAGAAAATAGCGCCATCTATGCATATTTGTGAAAACTACTTTGTGATTATTGTGTTTGAAATAAAGTCGTTTGTTCGTGACAATTAGGTACAAGGAATGGTTTTAATTTCATTATTTTTACTTAATGTTGATAATGTTGAGTTATTTTTGCCGTGGTGTTATCGTTGTAATTTTTTTTTCTAAGTTCTCTTTGCATTATTTTAGCAACTGTGCTTGGAATTAGATATTAAGGTTAATATTTTTATTTATGAATGATTTTTTTATTATTTACGAATATTATTCCACTATTTCGCATTTAAGGTGAGTTTATAAAAAGCTATAAAACGTGATAAACCGTTGACGTCGAAAAAGTGGTGTCACAATTACGTTTTAGAATTCCCAAGTTGCTAACAAATATTTGCTTATGCGCTTAACACATACAATATCGAATTTGTACTCACAAATACGCCCGAGATCCCATGGTCGTAAGACACGACTTACTTTCTGAACGATGACATCTAAGGTTCCGAGTGGAGTCTCATGTATTTATTAATACTTGCATACTTGTTAAGTTGTAACTGTGAGTCGTAGGCGCAACAGTACAATGACTATGAGCGGGACAGTGCTACGCATTGCATAATATTTTTTGTGCTAAGGGAAGGTGTTCATTACAAATTGTCTAACTAAAATGTTACTTTGTAATAGGTATCCTAATGACATATTTTAAAATTAGACGTAAAAATAAGTAAGGTTAATTTATTGTTTAGTGAGCTATAAAGCTCTCTGATAAAAGTTCTGGGCAATGGTAGACGGTAGGCGTCTCAGACTTTTCATATTACTTTAGAGTGGTATTCCACAAAAAAAAATATATAAATCGTTTGTAAAAAAGTTATAGTTATTTTTAAATGGCTAAGTAAATAATACACACCTCTTATTTTAAGTCACCTTTCTCACATGGTACCTGCCCACTGGTCACAGTTACAACGTTACAAGTACGCAGTGTTAATAAGTATAGGAAACTCTACTCAGAACCTAAGGTTTCATCCTATAAATTTCTGTTTCATTTCTTCTTCTTTTTCTTTCCTATTTCTTTTTAATTAATTTTTAAATTATTTGCATATTATTTGATCAATTATTTTGAAATTGTTGTATTTTTTTGTTACATGTATATTATAAATTGTAATGTGTGTGGGCCCCAGATGCCTGTGTATAAAGATTTATTATTATTATTATTATTTTAAATAAGTTATGCATTACGGCCTTGGGATCTCCGTCTTTATTGTAAATGCATTAACTGTACACTTACGCTTTACGACACTAAAAATGGCGCAGCGGTTTTAGTATCGCATAGAATTGAGTTAAATATGAAGCACAACGGTGTAGGCAAAGGTTTTTTGTTTTGCTCGTTGATAGCCTTACTGTTTCCGCAACATGGCGACCAAAGAGGTAACATATCAAAGGTTTCATTTAAATTTCGAACTGACTTGCACATAGAAAGCTGGCAGCTGAATTCCACCCTCATCACCTCGAAGTCCTAAAGTCCACAAACGTGCGCTTTTCTAGAAACTTTTTGCCTCGTACAATTCCTTTTTGGAATCAGTAGCCAGCTTCGATATTTCCGAACGGATACGACTTTGGGACCTTCAAGAAAAGAGCATGCTCATATCTCACAGGCCGGCAAAGTATCTACAAGCCTTCTGATGTTGCAGTTGTTGTTGTGCAGTTGGGCGTAGTCACTTAAGTAATCCGCCTGCCCGTTTGACCCTTCTTTTATAAAAAAGAGTTAAGAGACCTCTTTAAAGTGATCACTAATACTTACCTTCACACTTACCTTCAGTTCCAGTCTGATCTTATCCTATAATGATATCTTTTTTAGCCTTCATCATGGTGATGGTGGTGATGAATCTTATGTCTTCGATGTTGGTCGGAAGATGGGCGTAGAATAATAGGGAGAGGAGAATATGACTTTAGATACGAATAGAGATAATGAAGGTTCCATCAGCTGCTAAAATAGTGTTTAAAAGTTTCTTTGTGAAGGATAAACGCAAACAATTTTCAAATGTTGCGTCATATGTTACGAGGCTTTCCTATAATGCCGGAGCCAGACATAGCTCAAAGTGCTTGTAGATTTTTGTCCTTGAAGACTATAAAGTACTACAAAACTTTACGCAACTACTCAAGTCCCCGGCCAAACTACATGATCATTGAGATAATCATTCAAATGAAACTATATCTGGCTCTAATATGATGAAGAGATCAACACTCACAACTTTTCCGTATCATTCTGTCGCTCCTCTCGTTTCGTCTTATAGCCATTGTATCAGACGGGGTATCGTAACAAATTACGAATAAAGATTATTCAACAGTATATACTTATATGAAATCCTTGTGCGACATTAACTGAGACCATCAACAGTAGGTTTATTTTGCAGCAATTCATTTATAAGTTCGTGAACACGAAAATAGTCCAGCGGGATCGAGAAAAATGATATTATTATTTAGCATAAAGGAGATATAAAATTAACTTATAATTCCAGTAACTTGTTTAACTTGACCTTTTAATTAATTCCGATTCAAAAGACCAAACAATAAGCCGGACAAAACATGACTAAATAAACTACTACGCAACATCATTAAGAACTTTAGAAGACCCTTCTTAGAAGAGGTCAAATCTGTACTTCGGAACGGTTATGGTTTGAGGCATTATACAAAACATTCTATTTAAATCGCGGATTAATTTCAGTAATTTAATCTTGGCTGATATTAACAAGTCGTCGCGCCATCTCTTGTTCGGCCTACCTGGTCTACGGTGGCCATTGGTGGGAGTCCATATAGTCACAACATTGGCCCACCTTTGCGGGTCCATTCGTGCCACACGTTAAACGAGAATAATATTACAACGCGTTTTCATACAATGTAGAATAAAGCTGCGGCGTTATAGGGGGTATAACCATTAAAGTTTGCCAAATATACTCTTTACTTTACTAATAGTAAGGATATTTTGTAAAAGGTTTTTATTAGACGTAAACATGACGATAGTCCAGCGATGTCGGAATAAACCGGTCAGCTTATAGATTACAGTCAATTCTTCTACCGTTGGGCTATTGGAGTTCCTTTACGAAATTTCCAATAATCTTTATATATAAAGGCCAAATGTTACCTAGCACAAAATCTCGAAAGCCGCAGAACGTATAAAGATAAAATTTAGTAAAAGAGAGTTTATATTTAGTAGACATCCACTAAGAAAGGATTTATTGACAGGCCCGGATTAAGGACGTCCAAGGTCGCAATTTTACGTACATGAAGTTGCGGAAAACAGCTAGTATGTAAATAAATATACACCGATATCCATTTCTGCTCATTCCACGAAAATTGACGAATAAATGAACATTATTTTGTATATAATAGTTGTGATCCATATTTAAAAAAATTATCACCTATCTAGCAAAGTTCATTTTAAATTAATTATTTAAAAAAGATTTAAGTTCATAACTGTACAAATCGATTCATTTAATTAGAAATCGATTACAAACTCGTTATTCTCGTACCATAGTTAGAGCCTCATTAGCTCAACGGTATAAGGTATGGACTGAATTCCGCAAGGTACCTGGTTTAAACCCCACCGCCGTTGGGATATTGTCGCGCCCACTTCTAATACAATCTTTTAATTTAAGCTTAGTAGGTGGATAAAAAGAGAATATTAGACATACCTAAAAAGTATTTCTAATATTCTAAAAAAAAAATTTAAAAATATAGATATGTAATCCATTGATTTATCAATTACTTTCACTAAGATATTAATAATAAAAAAAACAATAGAAATATTCTTTTCATTCCAGTTTGTTTACATTTAATTTCTATTGTGAGCAAAAGTAGAATGAAATATGATGGATGTTCGAACAGATTGTCCGTAATAAAATTAAATTGGGTGTCAAAACAATCGGCTTAGGTTGATTTATGATATCTTTGGCGCTCCCCTTGGCGGAACACTTAAAAGGTAATTCTCCCTTTTACGCCACAGTTTTATTGTCCGTTTATAAGCAATCATCCCTTATTGGTCTTTATAATAAAGACTTATATATAGATAGACTTGATCTATAAATGGCTTATATACGCATAACTTCTTCAGCCAAGCGTTGTCCCGGTTAAATCCCAGGGTCGGCTTAGATTGCAAAGGATGTGGCTGTGGGGCGAGTTAATATGACCGATTGCCATCTGACGTCATCATCATCCTCGGAACCCCCACGATCTGTCAACCTTACGACTAATATCACTCAGTGACACTAATCGGGTCCCACTGTTTTACGTGCCTTCCGAAACACGGAGGGACATATTTCAAAGTATGTTGAACAATCCTACATTAAAAGTGTCTTTTGCAATTTATGACTTAGTTTTTAATCTTAGTTCTGAGTAGTTAGAACTCAATTAGGTTACGAAGAGGCTGGCACGTCCTTTAAAAGATTAAAGTCACAAAAATGGTAGATTAAAGAAACTCCTCCACCGTCCTTGTGTAATTAAATCTAACATCACTATGTCGTAACAGAAGTTTAATTTATCAACACTAGCTTAATTTATAGATACCGCCTAATAGATTCTAAATAATATTGTACACACAAAGGTGAGTTTTATTTTGCATGATGTTTTGCATAGAGGTCACAAGACCTCTTAGAATTATAATTATTTAAGATAAGGTTTAAATTCCTTATACCTTTGTAATCCCTACTGCCATGATAATAAAATATCAAATACCACTGGGGATTTTTATCGATATCGCCAATGCCTCTCACTAGCTGTATGATGTAGTGCAGACAATATCTCGTGTTGCTCTTTCCATGCTATCAGATGCTGTATCGGTGCGAATAGTCGCGTGTCTATCACTGATATAACTCAGCAAATATTATTTGTTTAACATTATATATGTATGCCAGTTTATATCGACGCATTATGTTGAATTTAGCGCTCAATTTGCTATTGTGTAAATTATATCTCCTCATAGCTCTCATACTCTGGTCAATATTTTCACTCGACTTTTCCACACTATTTTACTGTGCCGCATTTTTTTTTATCACAAATTTATCATTATTTCAGAAACATTCGATGAACATTGACTTAAAACCTAAAGAAATGAAGCTGTCACTTATATGTCAGAACAGAAGAGTGGGACACATAAATAAATGTTAAATAATTAATTATAGATGGATGCATACAAAGTTAAGCAATTAATTCATACACATATATACATTTTTGATTATTTAATTAACTTAGTAAAGTCCACGACAGACGTTGATGCGATTAAGCATGGATACTAGACAAAAATTTTTGGTCAATTCGTCTACTATTGCTACACTCGTATCATACCATTTGTCTACACCAGCGCCATTCTGGACGGTCTTTGACTACTATCTAAGCTATAATGTTGGACAGTTTTCAACTTTTCTCCCATAACATATGGTACTCCTTATTGTACTCTCCATACGATTAAGGGTACGTTATGTCTTATAGATAGATTTATGAAATCCAAATCAAATGTGCCATTTATAAAGCATGATCTTACACCAGGGGAAGTAAATTCTTACTATGATTAGAGAAGTTATTCAATAAGTCATACTGTTCGCCGCCGATAGACTTTTGTTTCTGTTTGCTAGGCGAGCAATCTTGTTTACCATCTCAGTTATATATCTTCTTCTACCTAGTGTTACCCTGTTCTGATACCAGGATTCGCTTAGATCATAGAGGATATTGCAGTGGGGACTGCCGTCTGAAGTCATCCCCGTAACCCTGATACCTCTGAAATATCGGTTCATCTGCGGATGGAGTCGTGCGTAAAGGCATTTCCCAGCGGATAAAAAAAAGGGTCGCTGCCCCCTATGCCAACAGGTCAGCCAATAAGTTCTAATGTAAATGAAATGATTATAACATAGGTAGCTACTAGATGAGTGTAAGCCTATAAGATGAGTTCAAGATTTAGTGTTAATGGTTGAAAGGAAAACATAAGAAATCACTCACAAATTTTAATGCATCAATTCTTAGTTTACAAATAGCGAAAATAACAACGAAATGATTCACAATGTTTAATGTTTGAAAAGCGTTAACTAAAACAGTCTAGTGTGAGCGAATAACTGTTTCTCGATGGCTGTTTGTGTCATCACAATTATTAATAGTTGAATGCTCCTGAAATGTCATATCACGTTTTATGTTCAAATGCGGAGCGTTTTCTGCGGACACTTTTAGAATTTAAATACAATTCCGTGATGAATTACGACCAGCGACATTCATTTTAACGTGCGCATAAAGAAATTTTAGAGCATTTTCGATTTATGAACGGAGTCAATGGCGTGGAGATATTATTGTTTAATATTGATTGTGTCGACTTTATATATGTTTATTTATTGATATTTATTTATTGTTATCGTACATCGCCTCTTTTTTTCTTATGATTATTTCCATACCCAAAACTAGGTTGTCTGGAAGAGATCGCTATGTGGCGATAAGACCGCCTAATTGTATTATACTACAAAGTTTTTTTTTCTTACCTTATTTTCTATGTGTTCTTGTGTGCAATAAAGTTTATTCTATCAATCTATCTACGTACAGTTAGGATTTCAATAGACTTTTAAAGCAGACAAAGGTGTTTGGAAGGCGTTGTAGATCTTCGTACAAAGTTTGTATTTATAAAGCAAGTATGAATATGGTTCTTGCGTCAGTTGAACTCTAAAAAAAGTTCAATTTTCCTTATTGCAAGCAAGGAACAAATATGTTGTGCTTGTATCTATTTAATCGTAAATAATAAATGGGGGTCGCGAAACTTTGCCGCGACATCAACCTGTTTATATCACGGTATGTCGTATATATTACAACACATATGTATGTCGTATATATTACATGTCTGGAATCACGGCTGTGAACTTGTTACGTTGATTCATGTAATTTATAAAACGACTTTGTTTGCGTTTTACGCAAAATTGGTTTGTGTTGAATAGGGCTCGTGAAATTCTGAGGCCATAAATAAAATAAGACCAAAGTTAGTTAATATTAATTTAATATTATTAACCACAAAGCCGAAAAGGTTCCCTGCTAAACCGATGCATATGGTACCGACTTCAACACATGAGTAGGTGTGTACTAAATAATCGTAAGAAAGTTTTTTTTTTAATTAGTCTATACTGTCCCACTCCTGGGCAAAGGCCTCCCCCTTTTCCAACAAAATCTCCTTTTCCTGACCCAACTAAATCAGTAGCGGCATTATCATAATCCAGCTTTAGTAAATCCGACAGAGCAACAGCTGTCCTCTATGTGGGCAACTAAATTTAATTACCAGCAACTGTATTACATAAAAAAGCGTGTATAAAACCGTTTATTATTTTTTTCTCCACTGGTTTTATTCTTCACTTTAGGCAACCTTTGAAGAGTTTTTGCCGAGTGACTAAAATTGTAACGAACCGTTTTTTTACAGAAAGGTAAAGACAGAATAGTATAACATTTAACCGTTATTTTATTCAAATTGAAAAGATGTTTTATTCAAATAGTTCTGTAAATATAAGATTTGTTTAATTATAATGGTTAATTGTTTTGTAACTTAGGTAATCAAATAGTGTAGAAGTGTAAAAAATTAAATGTGTACTTCTAGACAAACATTGAACGAATTAATAACTATACTATTTGACTATAATATATCTATCTATCTATTACCTTTAAATGAGCAATTCTTGCATATATGTATATACATATCTATGTATAATTTAAATCTCAGAAACGGCCCAAAATTAGAAGTCCCGGTTCGAGACCAGATAGATTTAAAAAAACAGTTCATATTTTTTACTATTATCGGTAAGATCAAAAACAATTATTAGTATTTCTTCGGTACGTAATTCATATCTAAATATAATTTACAAAAACCACGATTTACCAAAAGGCATACCGAGCAAAGCTGGGTCATCCACCCAGCATCGGTGATAATGACAGAAAGTTACTATTGCAAGCAGAACGTAAGTGCCTAAAACCTTTTGAGATACCGAAGTACTGCACTAAATTCAAGTGGTTAATAAGTGAAATAGTACGCTAACTATCGACTAACAATATTGTTCGTAATTCATTGCAGCGGACACTAGTGATAAACACCGACAGATACAAATCGAGGCCACAAATATCGTTCCGGATGAGGGCGATAAATTCTCTGCAAGAAGAATAAAACCTCGACGTTCCGTTCCCTGGTTGAAAGAGAAGCCATTATCAGAAATCAAACGATTTTATTGTGTAACGATATTTTCGATTATAATGGTAACATTAAATTTTTTTTTCACCTTTAATGTTCTATTTCCATTTAGATTTCTTCAGTGAGAATAGTCTGATGAATTTGAATATAAATGAAATTAATTATAAAGTCATTGGAGATAGCTTAACAGATACATAAGCGCATAAATCCTTGTGGTGCTTGTTTATATCCTCGATCCTACTAATTTCTCATCTCACCCTGATATTAATATAAGCCCTACCTCACCGAGACGCCATGGCCACCCAGAAATCACATTAAAATTTAGGACAGGTAACTCCCTCGGCGACTGTTTGGCGGCGTCCTAGAAAAGGTATATTGTATACTAGCTGTGCCCACGACTTCGGCCGCGTAAAATTTTGTAAACAAAGTAGATTCGTTTTTAGCGTGATGATATATAGCCTATAGCCTTCCTAGTGACCCATTCTTGGACTGGTTTATATTTATTGATATTCGATACTCTCCGTGTTTCGGAAGGCCCCCAAGATAATGGGACAAGATTAATGTCACCTTGTGATATTCGTCGTAAGGTTGTAGAAATCGAGGGGATTCCGCGGATGACGTCAGATGGCAATCGGTCATCTTAACTCGCCTCACAGCCACATCCTCTACAATCTAGGCAGACCCTGGTATTTAACCGGAATAATGCTATGAAGAAAATATGGTCTTATATATCGTCAATAATACATGTTCATCTTCTTCTTCTACCTAGCGTTATCCCGGTTAAGTACTAGGGTCCGCTTAGATTGTAGAGGATGTATCAATAATACATATTATATAGGTGTCACAAATATCTATTAATAATATATTGATATCAAAAATAATAATCCTATCTGATAACTATAGAAAAAATTTGCAAAAAATGTATAACAACCAAAAAACACTGAAAAGTACTTACTTTAAATAACATACGCTATGCTATCTCGATTCTGGGTGTATTATCTATATATTTGTATTTATATATTTCCAAAAAGTATATTTGTGTATAACAGGCGACTGTTACCTATAACACAGGCAGTTGTCTACCGAAGAAACAAACGGTCGTGAGTAAAATAAATGGGAAAATGTTTTTTGATTTCATTTCTTATTTAAATTTGATTTTAGAATATAAAGAAATTTCTTAAGAAAAAGTGGCAAATTCTCGCACTAAAAAGCAGCACTAGAACCTGGAGAACTGGGACCTAATTTAACTTGGCAATAGTCTTTCCCTGCTCGCAGGGAAATATCTAGAAATATTCTTAAAGTTTAATAAGTTTAAATAAATGATTTTACATTTACATAAACATATTCGTAATAATTCCTATCGGCAATGTTTTTAAAGGAATTGAAAATAATAATAAGACGGATAAATTTTATTTCACCAATAATTCTAAATTTAAAATTGCTTGAATATTGATATTATAATTTCAGTTTAATGTTTTTTTTTTTTTTATTCTGGCTTTTAACAAAACCAAACAGTTTTTTGCTAATGACGATTCTTAATTAAAATGGATTATACTGCGTAATTTTATTAATGTATAATAGCTAACGACTAATTAAATTGAAGCGACAAGACTTCTTTGAAAGGTTTTGAATGTGTTCATAAAGCAATTATAATTGAGTGATTATTGTGGAATAAATATATTAGCTCCGTAGCTAATATAATTATACGACTGAATAAATTGTTGTAGCGTTAAAAGAAGGTTAAACGTTAAAATAGGTTTCTTGTTCGCCACAGATAAAAAATAAAGTTTGGCTTACGAAAATATATTTATGTAAAAGGCGAAGGAATAAATAGACCATTTGTCAGATGATTAGTCTTATTCAAGACGGGCTTATAGCGTTGATTGGCTTATGTTTAATGTGTTGTACGAAATTGTGAAGGAAACCCGGTGGCCTAAACTCGTCATTAAGGGCCGGCAGCGCATCTGCTGGCCTTCTGGTCGTGCAGATGTCCATGGGCGGTAGGCACTACACTGTCTGCTCGTCAGCCCCCTTGTAACATAAAAAAAACCATATCTTTTGATTGCCTACAATTAGAGGGTTGATTTTTTTACAGCTTTAAGAGACTGCAGTCCTTAGTATATGATAGTGGTTTTAAATTTATAGCTCTACGCGTTCCTGAGAACAAGGGTCTTGATAGGCAGACAGACGGACAGGGAAGTGATCCTATAAGGGTTCCTTTTTTCCTTTAGAGGGGCGGAACCCTAATAAATAGTTTAATGATTTTTTATAGTTTTTATAAGTTAACACGCACTTAGACGTAGGCTAAAGGAAATAAAAAATAAGACACAAATTATTCATGTAAGGTTTGAGATAAAAAGAAATAAAAAAATACTTTGATTAGAAACCTGACCCGTTCATCATCCACGCATCTTCTTATGGGCTGTTCTCGAAATTATCCCAAGGGATCAGAAGGATGCATTCTCAAAGGAAAATAATGATAAGCAAAATCCAATTGCCGTACACTGGATATGGGGAGTTAAACAAAGAGTTATATTAATTATTTCTAGAAGGAACACTTATATTCAGATCGTTAGAAAAACAACAGGACGCCGTCCTGTTAGGTGGATAGACCATTTGTCAAAACTTGCTGGCAGATTCTACGTACGTCAAGCCAAAGACTGGAAGTATTTCCAGTGGCATATATTTACAGAAGCCTACGTCCAGCAGTGAAGATATACAGACGGGCGATGCTGATAACCAGTCTATATAATTTGTAACGTCAACTTAACTAGGCCTATTCTGCGTGTATTTCTGAGTCTATTTAAAAATTATTTTTATTAAATACTAACTGTAGCCGCGACTTTATCTGTGTAAAATAGTTTTAAAAAATAAATTCAATTTTAGAGTGATGCCTATAGTCTTTCTCGGTAAATGGGCTTCCTAATACTGAAAGAATTTTTCAAATTGGGCCAGTAGGTCCTGAGATTGGCGCGTTCAAGCAATCAAACAAACGAACTCTTCAGCTTTGTAAATTAATATAAAAATAATGTAGTATAAAAATTTATTTATGTTTTTGTATTTAATTCATAGATAACAACGGGTTGGAAAATGAATATTTTTAAGTCACATCCAGTCCAGTCATGTTTTACATCTATATCATCGTGTGTACGACAAAATGCTGATGTTGCAGAATTGAGATTTGAAACTTGCCTCCAAGCCTCAAACTTGTTTAGTCAAGCTACACTTACACAACTACTACAATATTTAGAATAGAATAGAATAGAATAGAAGAACTTTATTCGAAGGTGTGTTAATAAAATACAGGCATTTAAATTTATTGTAAAGTACATTTAAATATTTACGACAGCATACGAAAAGGCAGGACAGCTCAGCGTTTCAAATGTCAAGGTTATTCTAATAATGTCAAATTTGCAAATAATGTCAAGTACTAATAATTTGGACTGCATAAAATTAGCTACATAACCCCTGCAGTCAAGTTGTAGGTAAAGGAAGTTGTTTGAACCTATCTAGACTTAGAGTCTTGGAAGTTAAGACTAACTAAAACAGCTTCAGATAGCCTTCTCTTGAAGTCTAAATAGGTTACCATTTTTAATTTAAAGCTTTTTCACAAAATATTTATATGTAATATCAAAAACGGTATTAAAATATATTATCATTTAAACAAAAAGTTTCTGCAAGACTTTGTTTCTTCACTGAATTATTTCTGTTGTTTATCGAACTGGCTCATATTCCAGTTATTTTCCCCGACACATATAGATAGTGAAAGGAAGATGTGAATAATAATTATTCGCTCGCATATATATATGTAAAAGTGTATAAATAAAAATTTTATATTGTCACTTGGTAAGCGCATAGATAGAGAACGGATAATTATTCGGAAAAAGAAAAAAATGTTCTTTATATTTAGTTCGATTAATTTTATTTAAGAAAACAATATTAAAGTTACCCGAACAATTCTTGATAAATGCCGAGAAAGTGAAAGAGATGTTTTAAATTACCTATTTATTAGTGTACACATTACGTCACATAAAATAACTTTTATACTGTACTTAGACATAAAACAACTAACCCATATAAAAAAATAAATGATTCATCATGCCAACTATTATCTCATTAAATAATGAGAGGTCAAAGGGTAAACGAATTTATAGTCAATGTATGCGAAAAAAAAATTGGCAAGTCAGGCATGCGACCTCGGATTTTCGTATAGGGGGACGATGGGGGAATTACAGACTCGGGGTAAATACAGTCTAACATGTATCTACTCGATCCCCGCCCCCCACGACCTTCCGTAACTATCACGTGTTACACGTGATAGTAAAGGAAGGTATCGCCACTTATACGTCATCATAAGTGTTCACCAAAAATTCGGCTGCGCACACGGTTTTCAAAGTAAGTGAAATTTAAAATTTTTGATCATTTTGATCTAATTTTTGGTAAACATATTTGAGTGTTATTTTAAAAAATAAATGGCAGTAAATCATCATATTTTCTATCGATTGCTTTGATAATGACGGGCTAATAGCACTAGCGTTTGCCTTGATAAATTTTGTAAACCCAAAAAAATTGTCACTGTATTATTTCTAATTTGCTTGAGCTAGTTAATAATTGCGGACAAAGTATGTGGGAATACGAATATACGCAATTGGCCCGGGTAAAGTTATTTATCTAAGCCTATAGCAATATCTCATTATTACAGATACCTCGAAAACATATTAGGAAAAATGAACGAGTTTACACTATTGACTCTTTACAAAGAATTGTGCAAGAAATTAAAGTGAAAAAAACTACTTTTTGTAAGGCAGAAGAGCAGTTCGGCATATCCGAAGATGCTCCAGTTTCGGAGCGAAAGTGAGTTAAGTGCGTGACAGAAAATCAGTGCAGTGCTCTTGTTTCGGTAGTATATCTGTCGGTTTATAGCTTCTGACAAACTTTGGCGTCGTGGCTTAAGCAAACTAATTAAAATGATATGAAAATAAATATTGATTCTATATAATATGATATAAAAGATATTAATGGTAGAGATTATAATATTGAAACTTGTATGTATGTCGGAACCGGAATCGGAACCATAGTCAGAATCCGAGCCGAACATTAACGTTATACACAATATTCATCAGTATATTCTCGTTATCAATAAAATGGTTTACCAGGGTAATGAAAATAATCAAATTTAATATCTATAAAAAGAAGCAAGGTATATGTAATAAGCAAAAACATTGCAGCTTTTTCTCCGCCGAATCTATTTTTAAAGGCCCACTTCTAGGCCCATCGGTCTCCGATATAACTTCCTATTAAAATTTATCAGTACTGAATGTGTAAAATCAATCGGAGATTCTGAACTTTTGGAATCGGAATTGAATCTCCGTAACATCCCTAATACAAAGCATAGACTATACTTAAATGTTTATTACTAATAGCACATTCTAACCATATAATGATATTTCTCAAGGTGGCAGTATTCCTGTGCGCAGCGGGCATCGCCTCAGCTGGTAACCTCCTCCACGCCGCACCATTAGCATACAGCTCACCGGTCTCTTCTGTCTCCTACTCCTCACAGACCACAGCTCACGCCGCTCCCGTCGCCTACGCCGCAGCTCCTGTTCTCGCCAAGACCGTTGCCACTTACTCTGCAGCACCCATCGTAGCTAAAAGTATCTCCCCAGCAGTATCTTACCAAACCATCGCCACTCACGCTGCTCCTGCCATCGCCTACTCCTCTCCTCTCGTGACAAAAACCATCGCCTCGCCCGCAGTGTACTCTTCTGCCCCTGCAGTCTCCTATTCTTCCTTAGCTCACGCTGCCCCTCTGACGTACGCGAGCCCCATTTTAACCAAGACCATCGCAGCCCCTGCTGTGTACTCGTCAGTTGCTCACGCCGCCCCGGTTACTTACGCAGCCAGCCCTGTCCTAACTAAGACTTATGCTGCTCCCGTGGCAACCTACGCCGCTGCTGCACCGGTGCTGAAGTCCGCTATCACGTACTCCGCCGCCCCGGCCGTCTCTCACGTCACTTACACGGGCTTGGGAGTCAACTATGGCTGGTGAAGAACCAAATATTATATTATACCTAATATACGACATCGTCCTTAAATTATTGAAATGTACAAATTAAACTGTGAATAAATACAATGAGTTTGTTTTGACAAAATAGTAACGAGAATCAACAAGTAATCAATCGAGTTATTGAAATCCATAATAAGTCTGTCAATTTAGACATTCGAGTTTGCATTAATTGCCCGCGACTCCTCTCTTTGTGGCCCAAACTGTTTAGTAAACGGCAATCTTATTCTTATAATAGATAATAATTACATAACACGAGGGCAAAGATTAGTTGTGATGTACTTCAATTTTGCATCTTTCACATCGCTTATAATATCTTTTACATAAATAGATAACAACCATAAATAATAGATACCTATTTCCAAATACTTGTTTTTGTGTGGCCCGTCAACATCTAATTTTATAACGATGTGGCCCTTGCCTTCTAAAAGGTTGCCAACCTCTGATGTACAGCTAATAATTGGTCGCATTGCTGAAAACACTATTATAAATGAAATCTAAAAATAATAGGAAAAAGTTATTTCTAGGCAGAAACGGTGGCTCCTAAGAAAAAAAGAATTAAAACATTTTTCATGAATAATTAAGTTATACAATTTTTAATTTTTTTATGATAAAAGTTACGGCTTAGATGAAAAACGCGATAAACATATATTTGTGAATTTTGACCTGAAATAAGTATTTTTCCAAGTCTCGGATCGATGAGGACTTTTCAGATTTCATTTATAATAATATTATAAATAATTCTGCCACCTTTTAGCTATACACGAATTAATGTCAACTTACCCTTATCCTTTAGTCTATTT
The DNA here is from genome assembly GCA_024363005.1 of Charaxes varanes. NCBI lineage: Eukaryota > Metazoa > Arthropoda > Insecta > Lepidoptera > Nymphalidae > Charaxes > Charaxes varanes. The sequence goes on along the minus strand of JANCMC010050420.1, from coordinate 5,641,187 downwards.
TAACTGGACTATAAAAATATAAAATTAAATACAATGAAACATTTTATCATAATATATATTATATATTTTTTATACTTATATAAAAATAAGAAGTAGAGGCAATTTTTGTTTTGAAATGTTATGATTGAAAAAATAATTTTACTTCATTTATTTCGTTTCGATTTTGTAGGCTTCATTCAGAGTTTTCAGAGTCAAAAAGCATCCTTTCTCAGAAGTTTTATGATTTGATTGATCAGATTTTGAATTTGAATTCTTATCTAACCTAACCAAATAACGGATAATTCAATAATAATAATCCGTTATTCCCAGAAGTTTATGGTACGCTTTGTTTTACTAATTGACAAAATGAATAAGTCAATTGTTTGAGACATTTTATGGAATGTCAATTTGTTTAATAATTATTTGATGAATGAATTATTGATAGAACCTGAAGTTTTACAACGATGAATACATTATTTTGCCAATCGTTGTTTATGAATGAGATTCTGTTATTTGTTCTTTAGTCTAGTCAAAAAGTTGAAAATGGTGAAAAATAGTGATTCCAGTCGTAAATATTTGCGCATTACATCATTTTATCCGCAATACTACTAAAATTATATTACTACTGAAAAATAAATTATCACTATCTATACTAATATATAAAGCTGAAGAATTTGTTTGTTTGTTTTTTGAACGCGCTAATCTCAGAAAATACAAATCGGATTTGAAAAAATATTTCACTGTTAGATAGGTCATATATCATCATATGTCAAGATAGGCTATATATCATCTCGCTAAAACTAATAGGAGCGGAGCAACAATGAAGAATATTTCAAAATCGGGGGTTCTTTTTCCCATTTGAGAGCTTCCGCAGCGTGCGGTGCGTAAAAGGTTAAAGTTTTGTAAAAGTCATGTATTACAAAATTGTTCCCCTTTAAAAGTTCTAAATAAAACTGCGCGACAGCATATGTCTATCTTCTAAATTTGGCTCAGTAGAAGCTTATTATGCTTATCAAATTTCTTCTAAAATAATGCATTATTTGTGAAGGTCTTTTTATGAACATAATGTTAATCCATATCCAAGAACTGTTTTTAAACCTCTAAGTGATAAGAGTGACACACGCGGACAAAGTCGTGGGTTACAGCTAGTAAATAATAAAGACAAGAGTTTCAAGAAGTAGGACTTTTTATAAATTTCCACCTCTTTAAGAATCCTTTTTGTATTAATTCGTAATTATTTATAATTTTGAAGAAATTGCATTCATTTGCAGGAGACTAAATACCTTCTTTGTTGATCTTTTTTTATTTATAACTTTTCCATTATTTTACGATATATAACGAGTATTGGACCTATTATACGAGTGCTACCACTACTTTGCGAAGAACAGTTACTAATGTATTTCCAAAATAAAACTCAATCGACCTTTCAAAAGTGACGCGTTAGGGTGGATCAATTATTTATTAAAACTTTATCGGGTTTTGCATTTCTAAGACATAGAACGTATAAGTCACTATTGAAATTGAATACATAGAAGTATGATGTGTACACAAACTGTCAATATAATGTTATATTATGGAGAATTCGTGTTTTTTGAAAAATCCACTATCTATAAAAAGTTAGCGTAACCTGCTAATAGAAAGGAAGTTATCGTTCGGGCAGAACAACGTGTGCAGGATTTACTTGTGTGTTATAACTATCTTGATTAATAAGAATGTAAAGATTTGGTCTCTTGATCGTAACGCACAACCCTGCGATAAGCGTCATGACGCAAGGTGCCTCGCTTGTCTTACACCGCTGACTGTCGCGGACGCGACGCGGAGGTTAGTATCCACTTTAAACAAGTAAAAGTTAAAGCAAGCATTATCATCATCATCAGCAAATCAGAGAAATGATCTTCGGAATTTGTAGGATTACATATAAATAAAATAAAAATCGATTTATAACATAGATTTATCGTTACAGCAATTACAGCTGTAGAATGATTTTTACGTAATAACATAGAACCTACTTGTGTCAGAAATCTACGCTCTTCTTAAAAAGTCATGTCGATCTATCTAATGTGTTTAGTTACAAAATCGTAGTAAAGTTATAAAAAATTAAAGTACAAGTATATAAGTATTTGTATGTGTGTCGTGTACGTTTGTCATACATGTGTGTGTATACGTGTATGTATAGGTGCGTATAGTTGTCTTGTTGAGTTATTAATGTTTATTCATTTAATTCTAAAAGTTTTCGGTATAATAATAATCCAGTGAAAGATATTTTTTCAGGTTTCTTAAAATTTTAATATTTTATTTATAAAGATACGCGGTTAACCTGGTTAGTTATTGCTTTTAAGCAAAATTCGTGTTTACTGTTGCTGGTTTACTAAAGGGCAAAATTAAGAGATGTCTTCTTTTAATAAGTACTTTAGGTATGTAGTATAATTATGCAACCATACAATAATGAAAAAAATAATAATTTTCTTATGGATTGCCAAAATATACAGATCTGACGATGGAGAATTTACAAGGCTTGAAATACACCATACAGATCTAGATGCTTTTTTTCTTTTCAAAAATATTTAATTTTTGCATGAAAACATGCAGAACTGAATTGCAGAAACCCGATGAATATTTACGTATTAAGAAAAATCGCTATCGAAAAAAATCATTATCTTTAAATAACATATATTTATTTTATGCACAATAGGTAATTATATATTGAAAATAAAAAACATTAAAAACTAGAAATTATGTTAAAGAAAACGCAAGAAATAGCAATTTTAATATTTTTAATTTTAAACCATCACACACATCAATAATATTAGTCAACAGATTTAAGTCTTAAATAGGTATAGGTGAGGAAATATTTACAAACGCTCTCCTTATATTTTACCATCCGTGTCCGGATCCGTAGCCGTAAGACAGAGCTGGAGCGGCGTAGGAGACGGCGGGGGCAGCGTATGTGGAAATGGCGGGAGCTGCATATGCTACTGGGGCAGTGTGAGTGGAAAGAGACGCATACGATACTGAAGGAGCAATTGCTTTTGCAATAGGTGCAGCGTAACTAGTGATAGCAGGTACGGAATAGGTTTTTGAGATCACGGGAGCTGCTGCGGCGTAGGTCCTTATCACAGGAGCAGCGGCTGCGTAAGTCCTGGCAATGAGGGGTGCAGCGTAACTCTTTGCAACAACTGGTGCAGCGGCGTAGGCTACTGGTGTAGTCCTAGTGGATACAGTCTGGTAAGACACGGATGGAGCAGCAGAGTATGTGGCGATCGGTGCAGCCACAGCCTTAGTGACCACAGGAGCAGCGTACGACGCGTAGGAGGCTACAGGTGCAGCATAAGATACTGCGGGTGCAGCATAAGAGACTGCGGGTGCAGCGTAGGAGACTGCGGGTGCAGAATAAGCGACTGCAGGTGCAGCGTAGGAGACTGCGGGTGCGGCGTAGCTAGCCACAGGTGCAGCCGCGTATGCGGCTACTGGTGATGCGTATGCAACGGGCGCGGCGTGGGATGTGGCTATAAAGATCTCAAACATCAAGTCAAGAAAACTAAACACAAATGTATAAAACCTGTCTGTATGTACAGAACATCACAATAGGAATTTATTCAGGTTTGTTACTATAAACTTAAAATCATTTTTTTAAATTGTTTAATCCACTGTACAAAAAAAACTTATTAATTTCGCAAAACTTTGTAATACTTCATATTAATGTCATCAAACATTAAAATGTCATATTTGTCATCCTCAAACACCGCCAACACAAATGTATGGGCGATTGTATTGAAGTAGTACACTTCATTTTAAATAGTATACTTTAAGGGTCCAGTTCAAAAATGAGGCTACTCTTACAAACTCTTTTAGAAGTCATGTCGTACTCAACACTAGTTAGCATAAAATGATAGATTTTATATCAATGAAATATACGAAGGGTTGCCAAAACCATTTTAGAGCATTTTAATCAGTAACGAAATATAGATATAAAGTGATTCTATGCCGGCGCCAGACATAGCTCAGTGTTTGTAATTATTGTCCTCGAAGTCTACAAAATTCTACAAAGCTTTGCGCAGCTACACAAACTCCTCGGCCACACTACATGATCATTGAAATGTTCATTCAAATAAAGCTAAGTCTGGTGCGGGCATTACAAAAGGTAGTTTAGAGAGAGATAACATCTTATGCGAAAATTAAATTATTTACACGTGATAAGGAACTCTGTCTTTACTGAAATCTCATAATTACCATCATCTTTTACATGATATCGCAGTATAATCAACCATTTTGGGAGATCCGTACGTCGATATATATGAACGACTGTTCATGTACGCTTACGCATGCCTTCTCCCGTTCTAAAAGTTATTAGTTTTCTGGTAAAAGACTCTTAAAAGTCATGTGTTTTATACACATGACTTTTATTATAATATTTAAAAATTCCACTCATTATAGTCTTAAGTTCAGTAATAATTATTGATAAATAAACAAAACATTACGGAGACTGCGGGCAAATTTTCAAATCTCAATATTGGATACTCTTTGATTTCAGTGGTCATCTATATATTATTTCAAAGAGTAACTTTAATTATGATTAAATAAACTGGGCATCATAATTTTGTAAATTATATTGGCAGCATTGATTGAATAACAATTTGTTTTATTTCTCGTCCGTGGTCATGGTCAATTGTCAATCAAAACGAAAACAGCAGCAAGCAAACAAATCACTGATTAAAAAACGATTATGGATTCTTCTGTTGAAGAATCTGAAAATATAGATACATTTAATAAATATGATAATAATAAAACCAATAGCGATACTTCAAGTATTAACTCACACAACAGCCTTAATATTGTTCATAAGTTATTCAATAGGGAGGTAAGTGTGGACAAAATATTTAGTCTAAACGTTATTAGAATGTATATATTCGTATGTATTGAAAACAGTCGAAATGCCATATCATTTAAATAAGTTTTTACATGAATCTTCATCAGTACTTAAGAAACATTTGAGACCTCTATCTTCGATTAAATTACCAGTGAAGACTAGCTATTTTCATAAGATCGGCATGAAGTTGCGGCAATGCTGTCACGTCAAGTGATGGTATTGTTGTCACGTTTCGTTCGATTTGTGAGACTTTCTGGTGGCCTAAACTCGTCATTAAAGGCCGGCAACGTATCTGCTTGTCTCCTGGTCGTGCAGATATCCATGGGCGTCAGTAGACACTTAGCTACCTGCTGCCTGCTCGTTTGCCCCTTGTAACATAAAAAAAAGACGCAGAAGCATTGACTATAAAGAGAATCGATCACTGTTAACATTTTTAATAAAATATTATACAACTAGAATATGATAACGCTATAATATACTGTCTGGAATCCGCCATTCAACTATTTATCTTTCAGATTATTAATCTATTCAATAATTCTTATTTTCCTTCCTTGACACATGACAATTGACAGTTTAAAAAGAAAACCTAATTCCCGCCATTATTCCATAATGTTCTTGTGTTTTTTATATCTTTGACGATACTATACTTCTTATGTGCCAGTGCTGCTGGTATACCTCGCGAAAATTAGAAATGTTGGCGACAACATGAATTAGGCTTTGAATTTTAGTCTATTGATTTTTTCAGTTTGCTATTTGTTCAGTCATACGTGTAAGTCCGCTATTTCAGTCACGGGCAAGGCCTCTATAACTTATTTACGAAAACTTCAGACGAACTGACAGCTAAATCGAATTTTGTTTACGTATCTTTAAGTATGCTTCTCAGTTTTTAGAATGCCGCTTACAAAAGTATTTTTCGTGCAACAGTGTCTTGAACATTCAAGGTTTTATGAACTAATCGATTAAATTTGAATATGGAATGCTCGGAGTAATGAAATGCATTTTTTTTATCACAAGGGGCAAATGAGCAAGCGGTTCACATCCTATCCACACAGCTAGAAAGCTCGCAGATGGATTGTTGACCTTTAAATATATTAATATAATATATTAATCCCAATTTCCCACCTCGGTACTCGATTCTCGTTATAATTATGTAATAAAAATCGGTACTTAATTTTTGACCAAATTTCCTTAGAATTAGTTAAAGTGTGGTCTTACTTTTTTTAATATTTGTCTATTTAACATTTTATCGAGACATTTTACAATCAATTCTGAGCAAACAGCAAAGTAAAAGCACTGATGTTACGTTATGTGGTTAATTTGCTGTCCGAAAAAGTTAGCTTGTAAATGCATTTCCCAGCGTAAAAGAACTGGTCAGTTAGAAAAAAAGGTTTAATGACGGCTGTCATTCGGAATTAAACTGCGATAATTGATATCGAGTAAATGAATAAAATTAAGTTAATTTTTTGGCTATTCTTAGTAAACAAATAAGCGAATAAGTGATGAGTGAAATAGGTATTTTTGCCTGTCCTAAGCCAGGACTAAATTGTGAAGGGAAAACGGACCATCATCGTGCGTCCACGCTAGTATGTCCATGCGTTCCGTACATAATTAGACAACTTTCTATGTATTTCTATAATAGTTAATGAAGTTATTAATGGTATTAAAATGATATTTTATTATTTGTTTGTCTTTTTAACTAAAAAGTTCTTCTGTATCTCAGTGTTAGATTGAGATATCGAAATCATTCTTGGATTGACAGATATATAGAACGTTAAATCATTAAGTCACTTTACACCTAAAACGTAAACGGTCGGCTTATTATTAAGCGTGAGACATGTTTCTTATTATGGGTACCATTTTCGAATAATTGTTATTCAAAGTGTTTGGAATGCCTAGGATTTCCAAACTATTGGATGTAGAGACTTGAACTTATCCATGTTGATAGAACAAGCTAAAAACTCATTAGGAAAATTATTTTGAGCGAAATAGGACAACTTTTGAAGTTATTTAAAAAATACCTTTATCAGATGCGGAACCGTTCTATACAAGCGTGTCTTGACACGCTCTTGGCCATTTTTATAGGTTAAACGAGTTTACCTATCGCTAGCAATATTAATTATTGTTGATAATGATATCTACACTAATACATCTGGTAGTGCATTGCAAGCTCTCGAGGAATTTATACTTCTAATTGCTATCCTCCAACAAACAAATTTCTAAGTAATAAAGATAAATCTACGGCAGCATGTTACAAAACCAGGCCAATACGAAACCTAATACTAGAATCAAAAATGTCGAAATCGAAACACGTACGCGGAAGTCATACTTGAAAATTTATTTCATTTTGGCGATAAATAATAATGACTAAAATTTTAAATAGAATTTACTTTATGTATATAAGCACTTTGAAACTACAAATGAAATGTAAATTTTTTACAGTTTTTATTGAGCTCGTGACTTTGGTTAGAATTAAGATCAGCCATAAAACTTGACATTTACAATATGTAGTACATCTAAATCAGTAATAAGTGGCCAAGAGCATGTCGCGACATGTTTATATAGAAGGGTTCCGTATCCGATACGGTATTAAGATATTTATTAAGTAATTTCAAAAGTTATTGTCCGATTTCGCTGAAAATAATTTTACTAATGAGTTTTTACCATGTTCTATCAACATGGAAAATTGGAAGTCTCTACATCAAATATTTTGGAAATTCTATGGTGGGACCAACTTGCAAAACACTTTGAAGGCCAATTACTTGACAATGGTATCCATAATAAAAAAAAAACATGTGAAACCTTCCTGTATTTTAAAAGACCTACCAGTTTAATTATACCCTACACGACGGGTCAACTATAAGGGACTACGGAACCGTAAAAAAACTTACACGGCCGTTGGCAACAACTACAAATTATATTTTAAAATCCTATTGTTGACCACATACCAAGTCGTGTTATAAATCTTAACCAGCAGAACGCTCAAATAATCAAAATAAAAATTGTCTGAATCGTTTCTTAATATACAGAAGAATAAAATTAAGCAAAAATTAGCGTTACAATTCTCTATTTATAATGGCTTTTGTAGTTCTTCGATCCGAGAAAGAGTGTCTGCTACGACATTATCTTTCCCAGCGATGTATTTTATATCAGCCAATCTAGGCCACCTTTAGTTTCACCACCGCATTAGTTTGTAAAAAATTTAAAATCCTCTCGCAAATAAAAACGTGTCACGAATAACATATTCAATATTTCATAACCGACAAACAAGCTAGAGTTGCTGACATACAAATCCTCCTTCGCTAGCGCGAATCCATTGACTTTAGAAAATCTGTATATTTTATTTGAAAATAGATAAACCAGCTTGGTCTACCTATTTTCGTATAACTCAGTACTTTTTGTTGTTGTTTTTATTTACAAATTTAAACCAAGAAAATATGATTTTTTTATCATAAGTGTTGTATACATAAGAGGCACTTAGCAAAAAAATTTGTAACCTTACAAATAGACACTTCAATTTTTATTTGGCTTTATAGATTTGAGTTAAGTAGGAAAAATGTATTCGAAAAAACACAAATGCTTATTGTAGTCTTCAAAAAGTTAATCGCCCCAAGGTAATAAAGTTCATTTGGCTTATTCCACGAAACACTATTAAATTTACGTACACCATTTCGTTAATTAACATAAAAGTTCACCCGCCATACATACGAACGTTATCGCTTTAGCAAATAAATATCGGAAAATGATTCAGTCTCTCTGACTTTATTAATAAGTATGAAATATCTGATGTCAACATTTTTATCTGCGTGGTTTTAAATATAGTCTTATAATTTAGGGTATTTTAGTATTTGTTACATTTAGGAATAATATTAAAGACGAGGAGGTCGTAGCCTAACGGTCGGCATTTAAGTTGATCACTAGGTTAAGCAATTCATAACGCGACCGGCTGATGATGGGTGACCCATTCTAATACTGGTTTTCTAATATTCGACCTCCCCCGTTTTTCGGACGGTACGTAAAACAGTGGGCCCGCTTAATGTCATCGAGTGATATTAGCCGTGAGATTGTGGGGATTCCGGGTATGACGTCAGATGCCAATAGCTCATCTTAACTCCTCCATAAACACCTCCCCTAGAATTAGTGTTGCTAGACCAGAATAACACTAAGTAGAAGAAGAAGAAAACAACCATTAAGACTTGATTCACCTTATTTTACAAAAAAAAGTCTAAGAGATAAAATTCTGTGCTCCATTACTGAACGTTTCCAAGTTGTATCGTATTCAAATGTAAACCGCATTATTTTATAACAATCTTCACATCAATCTCGTAACAGGTCAATAACTCACGCCTGGTCATGCAAAAATATAGTTTCGTAGAATCCATACGTCGCTATCGCTCGGTCACACAAATCTGTCATCGTCACCGACCTTCATTCTTTACTCAATAACGCCCCTGTTTCGAACTAAACCAGTTATGAAACTATATCGTTTTCACTATTCGTTTGCACGATCTTACAGTTTAGCGTCCGGATGGTTTAATTTTGTTAAGAATTTGAATTAGATTTTTAATAATTATAGCAAGAGAAAATTTATTGTGGATCCTGGCACTTGACCGGGATAACGCAGGGAAGAAGAGTTACTTAATCCCTATTAAATTCTATCTTTATATATATAAATCGACTGTCTATATATTATATAAAACCTTTCACCATATTTCTCTTAAACCGCTAGGCCGTAAGGAGTTTCCGAAGTGAAGGCCGTTTTATTTAATGCTTATGTGGGAAATTTACAGGCATTTCATATGTTGTTTGTAATACCGGCGCCGGACATAGCTCAGTGTTTGTACATTTTTGTCTTTGACACTAAAAAGTACTACAAAACTTTGCGCAGCTACACAAAGTGCCCGGCCACACTACATGATCATTCAAATAAAGCTATGTCTGGCTCCGGCATAATGTTTGTTACTTTGTTGCGCTGAATGTCACACTAATGTTATCTAAGCTCAGTCTTAGATGCAGTCACGCATATATGTTTACTGCGATAGCTACATTGTTAATTAGTTGGTAGTAATTTAAGCACTCGATGGCGAGAAATTTCCAAACGATAGCAATAGATAATAGGTGAAAGTTGATACGTGACTTTAGATTTATTTATTATGTCCGTTACATGTTTACCTGATCTTTAATTTATTATACCTAGGGATTTTGTTTATTCGTTTAACTTGATACGTAACACATATATTCCATTAACTTCTAATTTCTTCATATTAAGCTTTATTTTGAGCACCATATTCGTAACTAACTCTCTTTCTGCACAATCTATGAAGTTGCAGATAGACTGGCCTGTTGGTGCGGTTGGCAGGGATCCTGCCGTGCACTCCGAGGGCTGTGGGTTCAATTCCCGCCTCGATTTTGGGTTTATCTATGTGTGTATTTATATATTTACACAAAATATTTGTCTATTACAGACGTCTTCTACTTATACTAAAGCCATTAAAATCTCTATCTCAGGAACAGACAGACGTATGTTTCTCAAATAGTCCTATATATTTATGACTAGCTGTGACAGCGATCTAGTCCGCGTAAAATTAGGTAAAAAAATAGATCAAATTTCAGCGTGATGATATATACGTATTCTATAGCCTTCCTCGATAAATGGGCTATCTAACACCGAAAAATTTTTTTAAACCGGATCAGCAGTCTCGTTGGATGGAATTAATTATAAGGATAATCGTGAAGGCTTAACTGGAGTATTTGGTGCACTGAAACTACTAATAAATAATCTTTTATTAAAAATAAATAAATAGAATTCTTGTAAATTTTTAATTATATGAACATATTTTATTTTCCCATTTACCCAGTAATCATGTTTATTTCGAACTTTTGTCAGTTTAAACACTACAAAATTTGCATGAAAAACTAAACTACTTTGCTTTAATCCGCGAATGAATACGAGGGAAAATCGGTGTAATGCTGCAACCCGAATTATAAGTAATGATGAAATAAACGTACCAATTTTTGTAAATCTGTTTATTTTATTAAATTTCTCTCCCAAGAAATTATAAATAAGGACCTTTTATGAGATAATTTATCTGTACTTATATTTTCAAAGTATTTATGTCTGTTTTCAAACCCAAAGGCATATTAACAACCCTTGTTGCAACTTGTCTCGCTTTTGAAAGATGTCTTTGTATAAAATTTCTTTGGTTTTTTTTTTTAATTCGATGGACTTTAAAGAGCATGTTAATAGCATGACAAATATTATTCTTTAGCTCGTCCAGGGTTTTTGAACTATTAGTAAACATCACAGATTTGAGATATCCCCTAATACTATGGCGAGGCAGTTGTCTTTGGATTCCGGTAGTCACTTAAAAACGTAGATCGCCTGTCCGTTTGCTCTGTGTTATAAAAATAAAAACTTCTTAATAACCTATTCACAATATTGATTTTACTCACAATAGTGCTAGCTTAATCTGGTCACGATCCATACTACATTTGATAAGAAATAAATGGAAGACCAGATAAAAATATTCCGGGAATTATTACACTAACGCCGTAAAAATGCGCTTAAATAGCCGGATGCAACGTTGCGCCAAGAATTTCTAGTCGAGTTTGAAAATATATCAAGTTTTGTGAGACGTACGCACGTACACTGAATTTTTATGTACGTACATAGATAATCATCATCCTTATTTAATACTAGCTGTAACCCGCGACTTCGTTCGCGTGAATTCAGTGATTTTGGTTAAATTTTGGCTATTTTCAGAGCGGAACCGTAATTATTTAGTCGAAAAAACAAAACATCAATTTTATTTATACGCATAAATTAATTAGAACTTAATTACTTTTTTAATTGGATTCAAAAATCCAATTTTGAATACAGCAAACCATTTAGTTCTTTTGCTGAAGTTAACAAAATTATAACTCTAGACTTTGTGAGAACTCTGAACTTTGTGAGAACTCTCGTACGTCTTCGTATATTATTTTTAGACTGGTACTACATCTAGTTATGAAGTTAAATTACTGGGTTAAAGCACAAATCTATAAGCGTGATAGTTTTTCACTAAAGTGTACCACAAACCTGCACAACTTGTGGGTTAGTGCTAACACTAAGTGAAGCGATCCATAAGGATCGCTTCTATCTCATAGTCAAACGAACTGATAGACAAAAAAAATTGGATCGTATATAAATATAACAAATGCCTTTAGCAAAAGTATGTTATTTCAACGTCACAGTAAACACTTCAATTTTATTTACTTCTATAGAATTAAGCTGTATACATTTACAAAAAGGATAAATAAGTATATATATAAATAATAAATATATAGGACTATATGACACACGGACGTCTATTCCCAAGGTAGACAACTTAATGCCTGTGTTATAGGTAACAGCCGCCTGTTATACACAAATATATATTTTTTGTAAATATATAACCTTAAGAGTGAAAATGAGATATTATGATTAATTGTTTAACAAACACTTTAACCTCTGATGGAAATGATTTAAAAAAATTAAACGCTTTGCCGCGTACCATATGTGACCGAATGAGAATTTATTAAGTTTTTTTCATAAATTTTACAATTTACGTACCAACACAATATAAATAAGTCTGGAGTGACTGAAAGAATAGCGTAAACCTTAAAACGTCTCTGATGTTTTTGTACGTTAACAGGACCTCAAAGAAACCTTTGAAAGTTTTATAAAACTTACTAACATATTTAACCTGTTGTCAAAATTCTTGAATGTCATTTCACCTATAATAAAGATCTTATTAAGTCTATTATTTAATTCTAAGTTTTAAAATTTTATTTATTATTTTTTTTTATTTATTTATTTAAAAAATTACAATATACTTTTAACATTAAAAAAGAGCCGTTAAACCACATAAGGTTAGTCTCGGCACTTCGGACATTCACAAAGATGCATTAGATGCTAAAAATATATTGCTAAATTATATTAATAAATAAATAAAATGTTGATTAGGTCCTGGTGATATATTGGATGTTTTGTCAAAGCTTACAGAGTAATAATCTTAGTGGAAAAGGATTTTTTGATTTAGAATTAGATTAAAATTTCACAGTGCGAGACAGGACACATTATTAGGCTTACAAACTTATAAGTAAAGTACTTTATCCCGAATATACTTAAGGTTCATGATCAAAATTGAATACCTATTATTGTTACTACATCAGTGGTCGGCAATCTGCGGCTCACGAGTCACATGCAGTTCTTTAGAAGTAAAGCTGCGGCTGTTTAGTTCCACATGAAAATAATATCTATTTATAAAAATATACGTGGATATGAATAAATAGATATTTTTCTTATGAATAAAACTATATTTTATGCAGGTATTGTTGGCAAGAAACATTTTTGCGCCTCTTTAAAAACTTTGAAATTTTCTAAATTGTAATTTTTGTCACTTCCGTCTCAAAAGGTTGCCGGCTCCTGTATTAGATGGTTTGCGTAGAGAATAACTAAATTGGAGTCATCTGCATCCTGGTGACAAAGTTGTGTCTATTTACTCGTTATAAATAAACTTGACTTCCTATATAAAGTTACTAATGCAAGAGATAATTTTCAGACGCTGTTGCTTTAATTTTAGCACGTTAATGCATACCGATTGACATAATTCTGCATTCAAATATTATTATCGTATTACTGAAACACAACCAAAAAACATATTATATATAAAAGAAAAAAATTATATGGTATATTTTTCATATGTACTATAGTAAAAACCTTTTATAATGGACATAAAATTTTGGTGAACTTTCATTGCATTTGTTTCTGCCTCGATACCTCGTTCTCTATTTTAGACCAAGGCGGAGCAGGAGGCAGCTGTCTTTCCTTCCACTTGAAATTAAAAAAATGTAGCCAAATCCAGTTATTGTAGCAAAAATAAAAATAAAAACTACATAAAATTTCGAAATTGTTACCTAAGTAAATCACCTTAAAATTGGTACCTTCTGTACATAAATAGCAATAACTTTTTTTAGCAATTCAATGTACTATCTTTTTAGCCAATTTAGAATCTCCATAAGATGCGCCAATTTTTGAGACTACGTGCAGCTCAAATGTAATACATTTTTTATCCAGGGTGCGTCGTCAAAGTAAGGTTATGCAAAAATCGAAAAACTTTTATTTAGAAACGAAGCCACTTTTTTAAGGCGACGTACAATTTTCGATTTAAAACTTGTACTTATTTGATTGCTCAGCTATTCAGCTACAAGAATCAGCAAAAATAATTAAGAAAAATAGAAAAGTGTGACCATGGCTCTCAAAACATTGACGAAAGGAGTGAATTTTCTAATTTTATACAAAATGGCCTCTATCTCCGAAACCAAGAGACTTTTACTAAAACGATTTTTTGTTATTAGGCCAGTTATGACCTGGTCTATATCCCATTTCAATTTAATCGTTGACTTTCGGGACACCCTGTATATACAGGGTGTCCCAGAAAGTGTGGATCAAATCGAACAGGGGTGAAGGGGAGGTCATTTGCCATCTTCTGACCCCAAAAGTTGTAATCCGATTTTTTGTAGTTTAAAAGTTATATCGATTTTAGTATTTTTTCAAAATATTGGATAGAATTCCACAAAAATGTTGATTATAAAAAAACTGTGAGGATTACAGACCTAATTTTTGTTTAGAAACCTTGCCAAATAACTTGTCTATTCTTAAGTACTGCTAATTTTTGGCTAGCAAACATGTATCAGTAAATACAACAAAAAATAGACCGAGTCTTCTGTTTTATATGAAAAGTTGTAAATTTTCAAATGAGTGCTACGGAAAATAATCATACGAAAAAAAAAGTGACCACGTATCACAAAAACTTACTTACTTATAATACAAAATCTTGTGAGGTATTATTTATTTTGTTGTCATTATTAATTTAGAAGTTATAAGTATTTAAAGATAGGTACAAAGGGCGTATTTTTGGTTAATTCATACCCTTTAGTTTTTAAGCTTGTGGAATAGTTAAGGAACCAACTTTGATTATATAATGTCTAGATGGAGTGATTCATTCAAGAATTGAAATTTACGCGTTACGATGTGCGGCTTGACATTTGCGTTTGTGTGCGTATTTAAAGTTGCCAGCTTCTAACGTCTTACCACGAAAATAGGGTAAATTTTATGCAAGTTGAAGAAAGTTTGAACGAAAGAATTAAAAAATAAAATAAAATAAAAAAAAATAAAATAAATAAAATAAAAATATAACAGTTCAATATTACACAAATTAAAAATACACAAGCCACACACATAATACGTACAACATTTTATACGAAGTACCATATTATATGGTACCATAGTACCATATTATGGTACTTCGTATAATACTTATACTTTGAAAGTATATAAAGAAAGTTAAATTCTTTCATTGATTTGTTGATACTTAATTTAGTGAATAAAACATTATTATAATAATAAAATTAAAACCCCTAGATAAAAAATAAATATATTTATAGCTAAAGGTAAAAATAATTTCCAAGTTAAATATATTAATTTATCATAACGAAAGCGAGGTAAAACCCCTCGAACTCAAATAAACCAAAAAACAGTTAATATAATTTTAACATAAAAGAAAAATGATCACAAATCACAACCCAAAAAGATAACTCTAGTTATTATAGATATAAAAATAATATTTATATATTCAGATAAAAAAATAAAAGCGAACCCTCCACTTCTATATTCAACATTAAATCCTCTAACTAATTCACTCTCACCCTCTGCAAAATCAAAAGGAGATCGGTTAGTTTCAGCTAAACAAGAAGATATTCAACAAAAGAATAGAGGAAAACATATAAATATAAATCAACACAACTGTTGTAAATATATAAAATCCAATAAATTATATCTATTAGTAAAAATTACAAAACATAATATAATTATAATTATTCTTACTTCATAAGAAATAACTTGAGCAACAGAACGAAGTCTTCCTAAAAGAGCATAATTAGAATTAGAAGATCAACCAGAAAGTATTACACCATAAACTCCTATACCTGTACATACTATAAAAAATAAAATTCCATAATTATGATTATAAACATTAATTAAAAGAGGATATAAAGACCATAATAAAAAAGATATAGTTAATAAAAATATAGGAGATATATAATAAATTATATAATTTGATTTAAATGGAAAAGTTTGTTCTTTAAAAAATAACTTTAATCCATCAGAAAAAGGTTGTAAAAGACCTATAAACCCAAGTTTATTGGGACCCTTACGCAACTGAATATAACCCAAAACTTTACGCTCTAAAAGTGTAACAAAAGATACACATACCAAAACACAAATTAATATTACAAAATAAATTAATAAATACAATACTATTTGTAATTTAATAATTACATTAATAAATTCTAAATTTACTGCACTAATCTGCCAAAATAGTTTAAAAATATTCAATTATTTAACAAATTATTTGATGTGAATGGTCCTTTCGTACTAACCCACATTTAATCTTAATAAAAAGATAGAAACCGACCTGGCTCACGCCGGTCTGAACTCAGATCATGTAAAATTTTAAAAGTCGAACAGACTTAGAAATTAAGCTTCTACACTTAAATCTAATTTTAATCCAACATCGAGGTCGCAACCCTTTCCATCGATAAGAACTCTCCAGAAAGATTACGCTGTTATCCCTAAGGTAATTTAATCTAGATATCCTTAATAAAGGATCTTAAAACATGTTCATAAACAACTATAATTAATATGAGAGTTAAAATAATCTCACTGTCACCCCAACAAAACTTTTATTATTAATAATAATAAGAATAACCCGCTCTTGTCGTTTGTTCTAATGGAATTAAAACGCTCTACCTGGATCAGTTATTCGGAAATGTTACTGAAATACCCAATCGCTATTTCCGTGGAATCGTTAGGTGTTACATGTAGGTAAAATTGAATATATGCTGATATACATAACACTAGATATATTTAAATTTCCCCGACGTCTGTGTCACTTGAACAGTAACTTACTCGTGTGGAGGGGTACCGACAGGGATTACGGCTTAAGTACCATATCCTAAGAAGAAATGTGTGGTGGTACTTCTAAAATAACTGTATATATCTTCTTTTATTTGCTTACTAAGTTTGTCTCTGATTTAGAAACTGTTTTTTAACTCCATATATCCTTTTGTCTATCGTTTTCTTTGTCTAAGGTAAACTGCGAGTTTTCCAATTTAATGAGATTCTTATTGATATATAATCATTTATAATTTACTGGAGATTGAGGAGATCGTTGGTTATTTCTGTAGTGATTGTAGCGATTGTAGGTATTCCGGGGATTTCGTTAGATGGCTGTCGTACATCTTAACTCACCCAACACCCACGTTTTTTTTAATGCATTCATAGCATCATTCGGTTCATAACTTAATTGACTTCCGATGCCCATGGACTTCTACACCACCAGAAGGCTCGCAAATGCGTTACCGGCCTTTGAAGAGGAGTTTAGCCCACCGGGAACTCTCACAAACCGAACGAAACGCGACAACAATACCATCACTTGACGTCCGAGCATTGCCGCTTCTTCACGCCGATCTTATGTGAGAATACTCCTCGGTTTGCGCAATTTTCGTAAAATGGTACCGCAAGTTTTTGCTTCAGGTTTCTTAAATTATATTTTATACACATATAAACACACACACACACGTATAGTTTGAAGAAACTCTTGTGTGAAAAAAGTAATAAATCACACGCTGAAAAATGCAATTTGTTTTTTTCTCCTTTTTTTTCTGATTGTGTATGATGCTGTTGGTCAGAGTGACTTTCACAGGCGGCGGCTGTCAACAGGCGGGATGTTTGAGGCGAGCCGAAGCTCAGCCGTCGCCAAGCCCCGGGTGGGACTTCCGATCGAGAGTCGGTACTCCCCGGGTGCCTGTTAGACCGAGTTCGTGGATACCGTGTGTGGAGGAGTTATCGGACGTAAGCATTTTGTATCTTATCAGTCATGGACAACTTATAAGTTTGTAGACATAAGGATCACAGGTCGTGAATGCCTGGGCATGTTGATATATACCCTTTTCACTGCTGTCAAGGTCTTTTATATTCGGTGGAGCAATAATAACGGCATAAATTTGCTGATGTGTACTCAAATTTGGAATAACGGCTTTTGCTTTTTTCCTAAGCCGCACTTTTCAATTCGCACCCTTTTCAATGCAGTCAAGACACTTCATAATCTGATAAACCACACAATATAACAATGGGTCGCGTTTGTTGATATGTGGATTAATTGTTATGTATCGATGATCCCATATTATCTTATAATAGACCTACGTAAGACACTTCCTAGCAAGTTTTACGCAATGTTTTTATTCCTTTCTCTACAACGCGACGGAACCAGTAATAGCACGATGAATCCGTGAAATGCTAAGAAGTTATTAACCACACAAAAATTGCCAAAGTCTCGGCGTTGGCGGTTTTTTAATGTCGGAGATACAAACATATAGCTTATACATATGTACACATATATGTATGCTGTTGAAAATTGAGCATTGCTCGATAAAAAGGCGTCGCATTATAAAACCGCTCTCGTGTGAACACAAACTTAGGAGTTCATATTATGCTCTATTTCAACGTTTTTTAACAGCGGTAAAAAAAACTCTCGTGCGAATGAAGTCTAAGTCGTCTACCTTAACAACAAACGTCAGTGTGTCATATAGCCTTATGTATCTTTAGTTACTTATCAATATCGGTTAGGCAGATATCTAACATTGTAATACCGATCAATATGAATAATATTAATATCAGTCAACAGAACTGATATCGTTATCGCGAGTGCCAAGTAAAAAGCACTAATCATAAAAAAGTTATAAATCTCTGAGCTTACAAATTGTTCTTATTATCAGTCCATATGATAATCAAGTATCTCTAAACTAATGACTAATATCGTTACTTATATGGGGACTTTAGTTGTTTCCTTAGACTTCGTTTGCGTAAAATTGCTGCAGCTATCTTAGCGGTTGCTTTTTTTTACAATATAATTTGTTTTAAAAAGTTCTTAGACAGTTCTGTTTGTTTGTTTATATGCTAAGAACAAAATGTTGTATCGATTATGTTTGATGTCGTCTTGCCACATTATTATATACTAGCTATTTCCCACAACTTACTCCGCCTAAAATTGCGAGCGCCCTTCGACCTGCTTAAAAGGGCCATATCGAAAAATCCTTTCTTAGAGTATGTTTACAAATTATATACTACCTCCTTACCAATTTCACCATTGTACGTCCCTAGATCGTCGAGAATTTGTGTTAGTGGAAGAATATAAAGCAACACTAATCTCAAACATCTAATGAGTAATTTAAGGCAATTTATTAAAAGTGATTGTGATGAATGAAATAACATTAATAATAATAAATACATAAGTAACTTAATAGAAGTCTTTTGTTAGTAATAGTAAAAATCTTATTTTCAAAGTACTATCTAATTTGCGGTGTGGCCCTTAAAATGAATTGGTATAATTTTCGTAGCTATAATTAACAATTACGCATCGTGGTGTACCGCGCTTGTATCTAGAATTGCGGTGAACCTATAACGTAAAGAGTTTCTTCGCAAGGTCTTATAAATGATTAGATTTTGATTTTCGAAATAATTAAATTTTATTCTCCTTCTTAGTATGGTTTGACGGAGTGATAAACTAGTCATGCCACCCAGTCTTTGGCTCTTTTCGAGGCAGTTGGAATGTCCGGTCCTGCGATGTTCTTAATTTCAGTCGTCAGACCAGAGGGTAGATGAGCGACAATTTTTTCTTCTACAAACAGTTTAGAGGCCTTTATCTCCGTGCGATAAGACCAAAATAGGTTAGGACTCGTTGGTAACAAATAGTGGATTATCTGGATGTGATGTGTAATTATTTGATGTATTTTTCGTCCATGGAAATATTTTTATAAATATAATTTTCTACTGTACGTGTGTATGTCACTGAACTTCTCCTAAACGGCTGGACCGATTTTTTAGATGCATTTGGGTAGCGCCCTGGATGGTTTAGATTCAGAAATAAGACTGGCAGACGGCGCTGCAGTCGATATCTAGGTTATCTTTTTATCGTTATTTTTGCGTTCGGGCAGAACAACGTCTACTGGTTCCTCTAGGATATTATAGGAATATTATAATCATAATTAAAAACATATTACTTTTTCATCTGCCTTAATATTTATTTCTAAACAAACATAAACCGACTATATGTCATTTTTACAATTAATTTTTTAAAATAAAATGATGCTAAAATGAATTCGTCAAATATAACTCTCATTACATCTGGATTAATATTAGAATAACTGATATATACAAATAATATAGTACAGCTCAATTTGTAATTTATATTCTCTTGGAATCTTTCCTTTAATTTAATTCATAAATAGAAAAATAATCATGCGTTGAGTACCGACCGTGATATTTTTCGTATCGAACGTCATATTTTATACTAAACGAATGTAACTTACCCTAAGAATTCGGTAAGGGCTTTCTGCTAAAAGACAGTAGTCGCCAGAGTTAGCTGTTTCCTGACCGGGCAGCATGACTTGCATTTCGCCCCCAGGATCTCGTGCTTCCGCATGGGGTTCTCGGTGACGGGTTGTGAAGGCCCATAACCAGCCCTAGAACAAGGACTCATTTCGTATTCTATACACCAAGGAATTTATTTAGCAGAGATTATCCTTCTCCAGTTATTACTCAAGGGCTGTCGCCAAGGGCGGCCAGAAAGGTGCAGGTGCCCTCAGCCCTAGAAATTAAAAAATGTGGCCAAATCCATAGAAATGATAGTTCTGAGTCTACATGACTCGTTTGAGCGACAAAGCAAATCTCGCGAGTAGAAACTCGAATGAATGTAAATAAAATTGTTATATTCCCATCCATTTCGTTTGCGCTGTAGTCTAAGCTGTATTTAAAATTCATACTTTGCTATCTCTCCTATTTTGGGCTGCCCCTTCCCTCCACCTCTGGGCTATTGGCTGGCGACGCTCTTGTTTTCCTCTAAGCAAAGGGACCCTAAATGTAATTTAATAAGGTATTGTAAGCAATGGATGCAAAATAATTTATGGCCTTAAAAACGTGTTTAGTTCTCAATAGTTCAACATAGATGGTCGTGCTAAAGTCCTAAAGATGCTATGTTCCATTCAATAGGTATTCGAAAATAATGGTAATATTTATGATACAAAAATAAAAAGTAGGTAAATTGTAAAATAACACCTCATCTTCTTTTGATAATAATTTAAATCAACCTATGAAATGTTTTTGTATTTATTTTACAACTATAATTTATCTAGCTAGAAAATAATGTTATTTAATCTGATATTAATTAACTGTGTAACTAAGACGTGGGTCTTTGTATGTCGTTTTAATTTGCGCCCATTAACGATGTAATATGTCTCTTTAATTTTTCGTTAGTTATTTACATATTAAGGGTTTTTTGTAAGGGCACGTGGGGGCACTCAGTGCTTCTCAGGAATTTCGAAAATGCGAAAAAGGCCTGATTTTCAAAAGACTCTATAGCTCAAGGATAGCGAGATTGAACTGAAATTGTCGTATTGGCATCATCATTATCATATCAACCGTTTGCTGCTGGTTATAGGCCTCTTCTAAGACGCGCCACTTCAAACGATCCTAGGCTATTCGCATCCAGCTTGTGCTTGCCGTTTTTCGCACTTTGTTGGTCCATCTAATAGCAGCGCGGCCTTTCGTCTGTTTGCCATAACGTGGTCTCAACCCCAGAGCTTTCCTGCTCAATCTATCAACAGTTCTAGGACTAAAGTGACCATCGAAAGTATTGAAGTCTCCTAGGCAAAATTAAAAAAAAAAGCTGAACTGCAATGGTAATGTATGTACCTAATATTGTCAATATTAGGTATATTTCCAAAAATCTATTTTTTTTAAGGATTGAAAAGTTTTATAGAATTATGCGTTCCAATAGCTTATAAGCGGTATTGTATAAGCGTACGCTGTAATAATAGGTTATAAACTCATTAGTTTCTGTACGATTATTAGAACTGTGCTAAAAATAGAAAACTATTTGCATATTGCTCTATAAATTAAATAACGAATGTTCTGTGAAATTTTACTTGATTGCATGGTAACATTTTCCAATTAGTAGAAACACGGGGCGACAAGGGCACTTAATGTAAAACAAGGGCACCGTTTCATTTATTTGATCGCACATTATAGTCATATAGCTTTTGCCACAGGTTGTGTTGTGTTTTATTTATGATTACATCAAGCCAAACAACACTTTTATAGATTACTAGCTTCAACCCGTGTCTTCGTTCCCGTTGTTTTCTATTACCTTCAAACAAACTTTTAACCCATTTCAAGTGTCATTCTCGCGACAAAAGGTAGCATGAGTCCTTCACCAAGGTCCAATTTATCTTTGTACCCATATCCATCAATACTGGATAAGCAATTAATAGGACTTTACTAGCGGACTCTACATGCCTTTACTTATCCAAACATAGACAAAACTGTATATTTTATTTGGATAATGTGTACATAGTAGCCTCATTAGATCAATACTATATTCAAATAATACAAACATGCTTCAATTTTTTTTTAAATATTTACATGTCTTATATCATAGAATCGAGAGTTATATTAGGTATTATATTAGTGTAAGATGTAAATACAAATTAACTAATAAAACATATAGATAAGACAAACTATGATGACTTCTGTCTATTTTCTGAATTTAACAATTTTTATAAGCTAATGTACGTTATTTTCATCACGACTTTAAATTCTTTTTTCACTGTCGGGGGCCTATGAAAGAAGGTGAGAATAAAATTTGATTAAAATTACATACATGTTAATTTTAATCATTTCTCGGCAGGTAGATGATTAGCCTTCGTTACGACAGTAAAAAGGGAATACCTCCACATTGAGGTCGTTTGCTTAGTTAAACAGTAACGAGGTCACAGGAACATCTCGATTATTAAAAAAAAAAAATTATTATCACTACAACATATTTGCTCAACATCAAATACGTGACCACTTATTGAATTACTTGTTGCATACTAGCTAAAGTCCGTGACATTGTCCGAGGTGAAAAGTTTTAAATATTTGTGAAAAACTCTATCTGCGACTTCATTCGCGTGATTTCAGTGATTTTGTTAAGTTTTAAGGGTTTTTATTTCTTGTGCGGAACTCTATTTTTCTCAAAGTATAGCCCATGTCACTCCTTGTGACATTAGCTAACTGCTAATAGAAGTCCCATCGAAATCGGTCTAACCATTACGGAGATTAAAAGGTACAAACAGACAGACAGACAAAACTTTCTTTACTTGCATTTTTGTTATAAATGCAATTAGATAAAAAAATATATTTTAACGTTACAAACGGATGCTTCAATTTTATTTATATTTATAGATGTATAGAGTAACTATTGCCGTGTAAAATAAAATTATGACTGGTATTCGAGATAGTGAGATCTGTATTCAAGCAAAGTTAAAGCTCTCAGAGTTAGCAAAAAACTTACGAAACCAGTTTCTAATCACGATGTACCGGTTTTTATTCTGTGGGCGATTTTAATCTTTAATCAACGATATATTTTATTTATATTTAAACAGGAAAACAATAAATTACTATAGAATATGTAGGTTTTGTAGAATAGGTTTTGTAGAAGCTATGTACGAGCTACACAGGTATCAAATTAATTTACATATATTTAATTAAATTACGTGATTATTATTATTTAATTAAAATATTTATTTTACTAAATTTTTTTTTATGTTACAAGGGGGCAGACGAGCAGTCTACTGCCTACTGCCTACTGGCGTCCATGGACATCTGCACGACCAGAAGGCCAGCAGATGCGCTGCCGGCCCTTAATGACGAGTTTTGGCCACCGGGAAGTTTTACAAAGTTCGCGTCTTATCTCGTGTTTATATTATACATTTTATAATTGAAATGGATAGCTGAAAGTTTTTTACCTATACCAATAAAAAGTATTAATATAGAAACCACAGACACACATGTCAATTTTATATGTGTACCGTATAGATGTATAAATTTACATACAATATACCGTTCCACTCTAATAATGCGGCTGATAGACGTGCTTGTTACAGTGACACGTATAGTTTAGTATAGATCTTGTTTTTATTTTACAAAAGAATATATTTTGTAGAATAGGTTAATAATGCGTTCTTAGAATAGGGCCACTCCTGTTTTTCTATATACGTTTTGTAAAGTGACTTATATATTTTTAAAAGTTTTTATTTAACTTGCAACGTATGTTTGTTAGGAAGGAATTTTACAAATCAATTTTGGAGCAGATATCTTATATCGATTGAGTTGAAATTTTGCACACATATGTATATCGGATGATAATGCCCATACATTTTTTTTAAACCAGTTAGGATATTTAGGTGACGATATATATATTCGTTTAACGTTATTTACATCCCTCCTGTTTATCATCTTAATCAGTGGACAGCATTTGAGTCGATCGTTAAGTTAACTACTTGTTACCGCAGCTGGGATGGATCCATTCTAATACTGGTTTTCAATTCAACCACCTCTATGCTATGGAAAGCTTAAAACAGTGGGTCTCGATTAATGTCACTGAGTGATATTATTAGTGAAATTGTGGGGGTTTCAGGGATAATGTCAGATGGCAGTTGGTCACCTCAACTCACCCCTCATTCACATCCTCAGTAATATAAGCGGGCCCTGGTACTAGTCCGGGATACTGATAGAAGATTATTTCCTGTTTATGTACAGCTTTTTAAATAGCGAACTTCTTTTTTAACTACAGGCTCTGAATCCAGATTTTTGGGACTTTACGTTCCCGTTCGAGGTGCCGGTGGTGTCCTGTCTATATGGCACCTTTGACCCTACGCCCCCGGAACAGAGACCCAAGGTGCCCCGTAAGAGGGTGGAAAGGCAACGCGCCGCTGAGTTAAAAGCCCCAGAACGACTTGAAAAGTAAGCATTTTTCGACCGCTCTTCTAAGAAATGGGCTTATTTGTTATATTACAGGCGGCCATAGACATCTGCACCACCAAGAGGCTTGCAGATGCCAGCCTTTAAGAGATTTTTGTGTGGTGGGGCTCCCCAGCAAATGGAGCATCTTCTATCGTCTCCTACCTGCTCCGTCACCCTTACACGTCAGGACCTGAGGCCCTAGCACGAACATTTCTAACCGTCCGAGTTAAAGAGTCGATTTTGAAAATATTCGTGCTGGGCCCACAGCGGACCCCATTTAGTGTCAACGTGGATTGCATTGGCATTGATTAAAAGCGTGACACGATAAAGACTTGCCTCCTGTGGACCTAGCACGAACATTTTCATCATAAATATAGATATCTGGAATAATAAGAGAAAATGTAGATATTAAGCGAATGTCCGCGATTTAAACACAAACTGACCCCTGTGAATGTTTAACGAGGTCGGGTCGGATCAGCTAGTATAATATTACGTAACAGACTAGTAAAACCCACAACCGGACCATTAGTAAGAATTTTCCTACCTACGATCCTGGCCATATCTGCAAAACTATCGAATAAGATTTTTCATATTGTTTCCTATCCTACTGATATTATAAACGCGAAAGTTTGTACACATTAATGAATGATGAAATGAAATGAATGGATTTTGATTAAACTTTTTAATAATATACTTTATACGTCAGAGTAATACATAGTCTGTAAATTATAAAGATCTTTGTGAATTGTCCAAAATATAAAGATGTCAAGCAAGTAGGAGAAAATTCTGCCATCTACGAGCTATTCTGGCGTGCACTACAAAAACCGTTAGAGTTTGTATATATATATATATGTGTATATATATATCTTTCATGTAAACATGCCGTTAACGCCAAAATAATGAACCATTATAGAAAGGTATCGGGAAAGGAAAAGGAGACGGAAACGGGGATAATATAATAGGATAATAGAGCGTAATAAATAGTAAGTAACCTAACGTTTCGGCAGGACAGCGTATGCGTTGTCCGCTACTATTAGAATACTATTAAAGTTTTTTGACTTAACAATGTTAAAAAGAGCAGTGACTCTATACTTAAATTCGACATGCGTGCACGTAACAAATTTAGGGCACGTTCATTTCATGACGAAATTCAGTTCACAAGTAACGGTAACAATGTTAAAATAGGATCCTCACTTGAAACTTTCCCCAATTCGTTTTGTAAATGGCTACTTGATGCGCAACACCCCACCCGACGAACGGTATCCAGAAATGTGGGACGAGGAACGCCACGAATAGTACAGCGTAAATATAGTCGTCAAACTTCTTGATGGATGACAATATCATGATGCGTTCGTAACCCACGGTTAGAACAACCACGGTAGAAACGATGTAAAAGAATATAGCGTAGGCCGTAGCTCGAGATTTCCAGCTGAAGGTGATTGTACCTGAGAATAGGCAAAAACATTAAGTCAAAGTACATTTTTTTTTATGTACGATAGGTTAGCGCTTGACTGTAATCACACCTGGCGAGAAGGAATGATGCAGTCTACGATGTAGCGCGCTTACCAAGAATATGCCTATTCACTGTTTCCTTGAAGGTATTGAGATTGAATTTGTCAGGAAACACTGATGCAGGAAGAGCATTCCAGACCCTAGCAGTTCGCATGAGAAAGGAAGAGTCAAATCGCTTCGTGCGAGTACATATGAGAAATCTAATGATTTATTAATAGTTTTACTAAGCAGATGCATTAATGATGCTAGCATTTGTTATGGTACATTTTTTGAGTGACCCGTTGGCGTAGTGGGCAGTGACCCTGCCTTCCGCGCTGGGGGCTTCCTGGGAGTAAAACCTAAATAAGATATGAACGGTTCTATAGACTTTTAAATTTTAGGAAAAGCGAAATGTAAAACATATTTATATATGTAATAATTAGATAAGTTTAAATGGTTAAAATTATAAAATATTTCAAATTCGCATTTAAGTATTGCATATACAGAAAGGCAGCGCATTTTAAAAACATTAATTTTGCTATCGCCATCACGCCTGTTAGCACACATATTAAATTTAATGAAACGAAGACGAAACTAATTTCTTAGCATTCCATTTCACTCACTTCGCGGGTGCCAACTCTATTCTCTTCTAACGGGAGAAGTGTCCGTATAGGTATACATAAAGTGTTCTCTGCCGATATTCTCTCGCCTGCCGAGCCAAAATCGGTATGACCTTACTATTGCGGTTCTCTCTTTAAAAGAGATCTTCTATGTGAGAACTTCTTATAGAAGTTCTTCTCACGTCAAACTTTTCAGTAGATTATTTAAAGGAAATTCGCTTGTATAACCCTTTCTCTGCATGTAAATTAGTAGCCATATTTTAATAGTAAACTTATAAATAGTGAGAAGATAATCGTAGTTTAATCAGTGGTCGGCATTTGAGTCGTTCGCTAGATCAAGCAGTTCTTACTGAGGCCTGGTGATAGATGAGTGACTCGTACTAAAGCTGGTTTTCAAATATCCGACTTCCTCCGTGTTTAGGAAGGCAAGTAAAATAGTGGGTACCGAGTAATGTCAGAGTGATATTGTTCGTGAGATTGTATAAATTGTGGGGTTTCCGGGGATGACGTCAGGATGACGGCAATCGATCATTTTGAATCGCCCCACAGCCACATCCTCTGCAATTTAAGGGCCTGGTACTAGTCCAGGATAACGCTAGGAAGAAGAAGAGTAAAGTTATAAATAGTGGTTCCTGCCAAGTGGATTATGCTGATAAATCCTCGCTCCCGCTTTTATTACATAATGCTATTTGTAACCGTTTTTAGTTGTCACATTTGTATCTGTTCATTATTTTGCGAAAACTCAATAAATCCCAGGTAATTATACAGCCTTAGAGCTACTGTAACAGCTCCGGAAAGGTGTTTTCGGCAAGCAAAAAAACACCTTCCCGGAGCTGTTACAGTAGCTCTCAGGCTAATATGTGGCCCAGATTAAGTCAAGCGATCACTGACGCGGTTTGACTCTTAACAGAGTTATGTCATATCGCTGCGAGGTTGCAACCGCGGGAACCCGCAACCGGTCGATGTTGTTCTGATGCCTGATTGATTTTATGAAATAGGAGAACGCAACTAGCTAAGTAATAAAACATTTTTTTTACTAAATACACACAACACACACACACACGTAATCTTTATATAAATATATAAGTAAGAATTTATAACTGTTAAATTGTAATACTAAATTTAGAAATTGTTGTCAGGGAAGAGCGGGATCTTTTGATACTCGTG
Source organism: Charaxes varanes (assembly GCA_024363005.1). Taxonomy (NCBI): domain Eukaryota; kingdom Metazoa; phylum Arthropoda; class Insecta; order Lepidoptera; family Nymphalidae; genus Charaxes; species Charaxes varanes. The sequence goes on along the minus strand of JANCMC010050420.1, from coordinate 5,613,145 downwards.
GCAGAAGACTCGTCTATGTTGCTTCAGGCGTAGTTATTTTTTTTTATTTACTTAGCTCAAAATCTTATCACCCAGTGTAAATATATATAGTGCTGTTATTTAGCGTTTAGATAAATAATATTTAATGTGTGCCTGTAATTTCTAACATTTTTTTATTACTACGGATACTTTTTTAGGTATGTCTTTATTCCCGCTGTGACAGACCTATCTATCTCCCAAATAGCAGTTAAATATTAAAAAAATAGAAATTGAACGGAAAAATTGTAATGAAGAAAATTACTTTTCTCACACATTGGTATTTTATTTTATACTAGCGGTACCGGCAGACGTTGTCCTGCCCGAACGTTGGATTACTTACTATTTACTACGTTCTATTATCCTATGATATTATTCCCATTCCAGTTCCCCTTTTTCTTCTCGTTTCCGTACCCTTTCCAGGCCCGTTTTCCTTTCCGTTCCCGTTCCCTTTCCTTTCATGTTCCCTTTCCTAACAATTTGCGTCAACTGTTTCCTCCCCGCCAAATTTCTAATTTGTTCTATATTTAAGTAGCTCTGTATATTTTTTCCTTAGTTTACACAAAATAAATTTCTGAACACAGGCATACTCGTACATATTTGACAACCTAAAAATATATCACTCTTTACTGATACATAAATAGATTAGGAGATAAAAGATAGATTATTCTATCATTGCAATTATTTTTGGAATTTAATCTAGAACTTATATGACTGAAGTAGGCCGATTCACAGTAAATGTCATTCTTCGACGTCTACTAACTAACTAACTACCTCTCTGCCAAATTACAAATTTGTAGCAAGAAAATGAAGAAATATTCAATCAAAGTTGCAAGACCCATTATGCTTTCTTGATCTGACCCTGTCGCAAATTTCATCCTTAACGAATGTCTACTGGTCTACCTTTGGAACAAACTTCAAGTTTATATCAAAGATAAAAATCCATTCTTAGCGGACGCTTACTACGTACCACCCTGCCGAATTTCATATATATATTACCTACGCCCATGCACATCTGCATCCACCAAGAGGCTCGCAGAGGCATTGACGGTCTCTAGAGTTGGGCCATCGGGAATTCTAAAAAACCGAACGATTCTCTAGGAATTTCTTACCTCACACTATTCCCTTGTGAAATTACCTGCTTCGGTATTTCCGAACGGATACGACTAAGGGACCTTCAAGAAAAGAGCATACTCATTTCACAAAGGCCGGCAACGCATCTGCGGTCCCTCTGGCGTTGCAGTTGTCCATGGGCGTCCGTAGTCACTTGGGTGAAAGCCGGCTGCTCGTTTGTCCCTTATTATATATTAAAAAAAAATACCAATAGAAATACCAATAGAATAAAGACTATTGCCGTAATAAAACTTTTTTATATCTTTTAGATTACAAACCTGTTTCGTGCTGTCAAATGTCAGACATATAACCCCTAGTACTAGTTTTTATAGTAATTTCAATTCAGTTCGCGGCCGCTTCGCAAATACGGACATTGGGAGCGTTTCCTGGAAGTACGGTTAGCAGAAATTATTTAAACTGACAGATGATAATTACTGTTTTCTTATTATTTATTTACTTTGCATGGCTCTCTGTTAGAGTATCTGGGATCACGATAGTGAAGCTCCACGACGAGGCAAAGCGTAACGCGAGGGCGCGTAATAACTACCTTTTCTCGAAACACTCCATCATAAGTAACATGTTAACACGACGAGACCATAGGGCAAAAGTGATCATATCTACTTTAGAGCCACATCTCTAACTATCCACGTCGTAACTCCACTTATATCTTCTTTAAAATATGTGGCTTGGCCAAATTTATTCACTGTTCATTACTTTCTTTTAAAACAGCAACTTTCTTGTTGCAACAAAACAGCCACTTTTTGTAAGTTGCTTACAATATTTTTTATTTTATTCATTATTCTTTCACGCCGAGGTATATTTACAGTTATTATTATTATGTGTTTTAAGCATATATAGGGACAAATTACTGTCGTGATTAATTCCAACACTGGTTTACAAATATTCGCCCCCCACCGTATTTCGGAAGGTACGTAAAATAGTATATGTGATTAATGCCACTCAGTGATATTAGTCGTGAGATCATGGAGGTTGTGGGGATTCCAGGGATGATGTCAGATAGCAGTCAGTCATCTTCACCCGCCACATAGCCACATTCTCTGCAATCTAAGTAGATACTGGTACTAGTAGGAAATAACGTTGGGAACATTGAGGTTATGCTATAAGTCATTACGATAAAATATTGTCTATATCTTGATGATGCTTCGGTTTCGAAGCAGAAATTACATTGAGGAACAACAGAAAATCAGTGCAGGGATATGCTTTGGTCGCGATCTGTTTAAAAGTGACCTCTAGTGTTTATATAATTATATAGATTTCAATTTTAAATTGTCCATGCTGTCGCTACATGGGGTATATAAAGTCACACGCCAGAATCCCATAATGTTCATCGTGGTCAGTTTTATAGGCGGCCGTGCCAGCGTGCGTCTCATTAAAATCATAAACAAGTCCGAATTAACCCCGCGGGATTATTTGAAGATGGCTTTGGCCAAAGTGCGGAATGGCCTAGTTTATAATGCGCTATGCGAAATGTCGGAAAGGTGGGTGGAATAAAACCCTCGTAAATATGTGTATACAATAATATTCTATACATTCCGTGGGTTAACTTAAAGATGGCTTTGGTCAAAGTGTGAAATGACATAGTTGATAATAAATGCGCTTTGCTGTATGTAGGAAAGACAGACAGAATGAAACCTATATAATTATCTTCTTCTTCTTCCTAGCGTTATCCCGGTTAATTACCAGGGTCTGCTTAGATTGCAGAGGATTTGGCTGCGGGGCGAGTTAAGATGAGCGATTGCCATCTGACGTCATCCTCGGAACCCCCTAAGATGTGATAGCTCTCAGTGCCAACCCAAGATAAACTTTAGGATGAAGCGAGATCAAAGATGGCGCCCATATTACTTGCCTTATTTATATTTTTAAACATAAATATACTTACAATAGTCGTATATTAAGAGTCGCCTCTGTCTTTGGGCCCCCTAAGACTCGGCGCCTGGAGCGGACGATCCATTCGCCCCAGGGCAGAGCCGGCCCTGCTTTTAAATAGGAAAAGCCAAAATATTCTTTTTTCATCTAGACCTGAGGTCGATAACCCCAACAGGCATGGGTCAAGCTCTAAGTTATTAGCGACGCCCATAGACAAAAACTTAACGCGAACAGATGATTATAATGCACGAGACGTGATAAACTCGTGTCAATTGCATATGCGCAGTGTATATACATATGTACATATAGATATACTATATGTAAATAGTGCATGAGAAGGTCGCGGGAGTATTCGCGTTACACAATATATATAAATAAAAATAAGTAAAATTGAAGTGTCTGTTTGTAAACTCTACATAGAATTCTTATAACAAAAACAATGTATTTTTATTGACTTGACTGGCCTGTTGGCGCAGTGGGTAGTGACCCTGCCTTCTTCTCCGGGGGTCGTGGGTTTGATTCCCATCTCGAGTCTGGGTGTATTATCCAAATGTATGTATTTATATATTACTGAAAAAAAAATATTTGTGTATATTCTGTTACCCATGTCTCTGTTACCTATAACACAAGCATTAAGTTGTCTACCTTAAAAACAGACGTCCGTGTGTCATATAGTACTGTATACATAAATTTATTTATTTGTCTGTATGTCTGTCTAATCGTTGCGGATAATATTCAAAACTGCAGGATTCATAAGCAGCTTTCGCTGTTAAATAACTGATATGATAAGGAATAACAATGGAGGATAGAGGAGGTTATTGCTTATCAGTGGCCGGCATTAAAGTCGAGCGCTAGGTTAAGTAGTTCTTACTGAGCCCGGGAGATAGATGGGTGACCAATTCTAACACTGTTTTTTTCAAATACCTGATCTCCTTTGTGTTTCGGAAGGCATGTAAAACAGTGGGTCCTGATTAATGTCACTGCACTCAGTGGCCATTAATCAGGGCCCCTTTCCGGAACTCCCACAATCTCACGACTTGTATAGTGATACTAGTCGTGAGATTGTAGAGATCGTGGAGGTTCCGGAGATGACGTCGAACATCTTAAATCGCCCCACAGCCCCATCCTCTGCAATTTAAGCGGACCATTAGACCGGGATAACGCTAGAAAGAAGAACATAAGGTATCAAAGGCAAAGGCTTAATTTGGACAAAATAACTAGAGATAAAAACATTGGGATGACTGCGGATGGAGCCGCTGGTCCATTTATATATAAACGAATATATAAAGCTGAAGAGTTTGTTTGTTTACTTGAACGCGCTAATCTCAGGAACTACTGGTTAAATTTGAAAAGAGGTCCCTGCAGGATGCCCTGAGGAACCCACACCGGGTCCTCGACTTCTGGCAGGAGCTTGGCTGGTTGGAGTAACTGACCAGCCACAAACCCTTACGCACAATGGTCATCACTCCTTGACTAAGTGCGGAAATCAGCCCGCAGAAAAGAACAAATGAATTATGAAAAAGGCTATATATATACCGTATTGTAACTTGCTAAAATAGCGCAAAATATTGTCAAAATTCATACATACATTCATTCTATAAAATGTAAATTACCAAAGTATAATATCAATTAAAGTTTTCCCCATATACTCGTATGTAAAAACCACGTGCTACCGTACAGTGCTATTTTATAAAACTGTTGAGAGGATAACAATGAAGGTAATATCTCAACAATTTATTACATTACATGTTCTCAAAAACTTTACGTAACAACATACGTATCTTTTACCTAACGTTATTCCGGTCTAATACCAGGGGCCCCTTAAATTGCAAAGGATTTGGCTGTGGGGCGACTTAAGATGACCGACTGCCGTCTAACGTCATCCCCGTAACCCCAAAATGTCTACAATCTCACGACTAATATCATTAAGTGACATTAATCGGAACCCATTGCTTTACGTGCCTTTCGAAACACGGAGAAGGTCGGATATTTAAAAAACCAGGGTTAGTCTGGATCAGCCAAACGATCGGCTCAAATGCCGGCCACTGATTAAGCTACGACCTCCTCTTAGCTTAATCACGTACCTAAAATAATACAATATATTAAATACAATAAATAAATTCCCACACATGTCCAGAGCGTACGTCGCCCTAGATCCCGATATCCTAGCTATTAAGAAACGTCAAATACATCTATCGGGATACTGAATCTGGAGCGGGGTAATCTCGGGAGTTGGTCGGAAAAATCTCAAACAAAAGATAAGCGGCATATTTGTACGCGTTTGATCTTGAAGGTGCCCGTCGTACGTAGGATAACAAGATTAATTTTAGGTTTTATGACCGTTTGTGCGTGCGTGCACTTGGTGATCGGCCGCAATGGATGCATCGCTTTTACATTAATAGCTCGTCATCGTGTGAAGAGAAATGAGGAGATTTACAAAGCAAGTACATCGTTTATACCGTTAATTACAAGATACATTGTTACTAAGAATATAACACTTATAAACCAACACCGATGTTAGTAACATTATAAGACAATATACCTACTTAACGTAGATACGTAAATAGGTACTCTTAGACATCATTCGCACAAGAGTTTTTTTTAACGTTCTTTAAAAAAGCGTACAAATAGAACATATAGATTCCCTAGTTATGTTCACACGATAGCGCTTTAGTAACGCGACGCTATTTTATCGAGCAATGATCATTTTCAACGCTATATATATGCACATACAGTATATTTTCGTATCGACGACACTGAAAAAACGCCAACGCCGAGGTTTAACGCAACGCTTTTTTAACTCTCATACACCCAGACTCGAGGTGGGAATCGAACCCACGACCCCTGGAGCAGAAGGCAGGGTCACTGCCCACTGCGCCAACTGGCCAGCCACTAAACAATAATTGTTCTCTATGTGCTCTACCAAGCATGCAGGAGGATTTAATGACTGCCTCTGATAGCGCTTGATGTGGCTACATTCTGGTTTGCGACAATACAGTGTTTGCCAATGAAACGCAAAGAAGATGAAGAAGGAAAGTCATTAAACATGTGGTTAATCTGTGATGGCTGTCTTTATGGTATGATAGGCCAAGGGCTCTCGTAAAAATAGCGTATATGGTCCAAGCGCAATAACATATTTGATAACATATTGATTAGTATCGGGGTTTTAAACGAGATATGGCTCCATAGATAAAGGTATGGTTATATGCGGCAAAAGATGCAGAGTGAACCCACATCTCTCCGCAATGCCAAAGTATCGTGTCGTTCTACGCTCTACGTTGAATGAGGTCAAGTGGAAGGAGCTGATATTTTGGTGCCCCCGCCTAAAGGTGACAGCAGTGCTCCATGTGAGGCCGAACTTGCGCCTTGTACAGTTACAAGCAGTTCGCCGACTTGAAGTACTGCTTCGCCCTGTTGAGGACACCAAGCTTCTTAGAAGCTAATTTAACCTTCTCTTCCAAGTGACCGTGGAACTGAACGTCCGCGTCGCTCGATATAAAATGTATTTACAAACAATACTTATACTTTTGGTCTTCAGACATCTTAACTGACCTGGCTTAGAGGCCTGGTTAACACAGCCTTAATTTCTGTTTTTCTATTTGACAAAACAATCATTTAAGAGTGTGTTAATATCATTTTACAGTTATCTCGACGGCAAAAGATCCTGTTCCAGGATGGATAGATAATATATACGGACCTACGGGGGTAAGGCGGTAACATTTTATTACGAAATAATGTAATATACTCTCTATATTTTTATAAACGATCAATCGCCTACCGCATTTTCCTTCTGCTAAAGTAGCTGCGATATTATTCAGTAAAATCCACTCTTCAATAATTAATTTCTAACATCACATAATACAATCAAGCTCCAGTAGTTTCTATATCTATTAAATAGCTAAAAAGATACTAGCTTTTCCCCCTTAGAAAATGCTATTGCGCACCCCAATTGACACTGTGCTCTGAGAAAAACTCTCGTATGGGAGTGAGGGATTCGCCGGCCTATGCCGGAATACCCACTATCCAGTAGTTTCTATATTTCTTTGAAATAACTAAAAAGATACTAGCTTTATAAAAGCTCCAATGCAGTTCGTTGTAAAAGCACGCATTTAGTAGTAAGACAGTAAAAACCAATGTTTCCAAATAAACTAAAAGTTACATGTAGAAGAATTTAGATTTAGGGTCTCACAAGTACCTCAAGATAAGCAAGTACAATAGACGATACTTGCACAATAACAATATTATAAACAACGTCATTTGCCCCGCGTTCAAGTAAACAAACAAACTCTTCAGCTTTATATATCGTATATATAAAATTCTCGTGTCACAATGTTAATTACCATACTCCTCTGAAACGGCTTGACCGATTTTTATGGCGACTTCTACAATCTTACGACTATGGACTCATGACATTAATCAGGTCGCATGGTTTTACGTCCTTACAAACCACGGTGGAGGTTGGATATTAAATATAAACCAGTGTTAAAATGGGTCACTCGTCAATCACCCGGTTGAAGCAAGAGCTATTTAACCTAGCGAACGACGCAAATGCTGACCACTGATTACGCCACGACCTTCTCATCCTTTAGGTTACTGTGGCTTAATATGAAACGTCAAGTCTTATTCAAAATAGCGTCAAGTAAGTCTTTGGGCACGCTGAAGGTAACGACGAGGTGATGAAAACGGCATCTGCATGGTGACTCCATGGAATGTAAGGAAATTTGCCTTACATAATTTACACTAAATAAAAGTTAGGTAACAGTAGTTGTCGTGTACATCATTTGTAATTATAATTAGCTTACCCATAGATACTAAGCTAGTGGGAGCATCGCCGCGTAGAACCGCATCAAGCTTCAGAGCCTGCCCTACGTGAAGGAAGCGTTCAGTGCGCGCGGCTCCCGCACCTCCAGCACCCGCACTTCCTGACCACACGTCCGACAACGCCCGACGAGATAACATTGGCTGAAATATTTTGAATACTGAAAGGATCTTACATCAATAAACTTTAACCATGGAAGAGCGAGTTTGGCACTTTTATCAGCTCAATATTTCATTGTTGAATTGCAAATAATACATTTCGACCTCGTTTCATGCTTATGATATTTCGTTCAAATGAAAACTTTGGTTGATATATGTTTTCCAAATGACTAGTTAGCCCCGGGGATTACATGCCCCATTATTCACATTTCGTGCTGAACGTCTGCAGTTCAGGGCATGGCAATTAGTATTCATAGAATTATGTTCAGAAAACACGTTTATAGAACTGCAAAACTAGGAAATTTGTGACACCTGCATTAAAAATAGGGTTTATGGATATGAAAATTTTTAACAGTTTCAAAATTTGCTCATTGCAATAATAAAAACTCACTTTACACTCATTTCAGTGGTATGGCTAATACTGGCGCCAGACATAGCTCAAAATGTTTGTACATTTTTATCCTTGAAGACTATAAAGTTCTAAAACTTTGCGCAGCTACACAAAGTCACCGGCCAAACTACATGATCATTGAAAAGATCAACGATCAATTGAAATGAAACTATGTCTAGCGCTGGCATAAGAATTAAATTGGTCAAATTCGAGACACATGTCTTTGTAGGTTTTTTAAACCCCCCCGACCCGACCGAAAAAGAGGGCTGTTATAACATTGGCGTGTCTGTTTGTGTTTGTGTATGTATGTGCGTGTGCATACACGCGTGTGTGTCTCTCTGTCTTTTCAGGTACTGTTGGTGACCAATCGAAGGGATTATGGAAGCTGGCGTCTATCCTGTCTCTGATGATATTTACCTTTTAAAATCCCCATACTGCCCTGATAACAATAAATATTATAAGGAAAGAGAAATAAATATTGTTATTTATACCGATTTGTTTCATTTATTGTTTACTTTTCACTTTTCCTTATGTAATAATTACAAAAATAACAAAGCTATTTATATATTTTGCAAAATCTAAAAACACACCTACAAAAGAGTAAAAAATATGAAATGTTCGAAATTCAAATAAGTTCGATGAACGTCGGCATACAGTCTAATATTGTGGAATAATAAGTGCACTGGGTCATAGGCTGTATGCTGCACGCTCGTTGCCTTTTTAGGTTAAGAAAAAAAAAAGAAATAATTACACGAAGATTGGCGGGAATTAAAAAGAAGAAAACACGGTGCTGTTTAAAAAATTAAATAAAATATTTTTAAGAGGCTTAATAACGCAAGATCGTCAGGTGGATAAAGGAATTAGATCAAATATAAAGATTTAACACGATAAGCCTTAGTAAACATCGTTAGGATTTGAAACGCGAATGAAACGCGAGTATAAACCCTCTTAAGTATTTACCACCTTATTTTCAAGTACGCTGTTACATTAAATTTATTACGCCTCCCTTTGCCCTTGTCACGGGCAAGTTACAAATTTATTCCTATTAAATATCACTTTTTATCTCTTTCACTCCTTTGAGGCTAGGTTTTCTCTCTCTCCTTACATACCCTAATAGACGTAGTTATCGTGAAAAAATATCAATTCGCGTCAGAGAGCGTCGTACAGAACTAACTTATTTTCTAGACTGAGGACCAAGGTACAGTATAATATTAAACCCAATGAGCTCTTCTTTGACGTTACGCCAATGTAGCTCTTATTTCTTTATGCCGGAACCAGATACAGTTTCATTTGAATGAACATTTCAATGATAATGTGGTGCGGCTGAGTTCTTTGTGTAGCTTCACAAAGTTTTGTAGTACTTTGTACTCTTTAAGGGCAAAAATGTACAAACACTTTGAGCTATGTCTGGCTCCGGCATAGGAATATACGTTTAGAACAGATAACACGCCACGTGCCGTCATAGACTATGAAAATTGCTGATGTTTTTACGACGACACTCGTTGGAATAACGACGTTGAATAGAATTTTGAGCGGCAAAGAGGATAATAAAATTGGGATGTCCGTCCATTATATTTTGTTGACCGTTCCTCGGTCCCGGTTAACTGCTACACAGCTAAAAACCGCCCCAAGGCTCAATTTCATTGGATACTGTTACAAAGGTAACAAATAAAAACTTCGAACGTACATAAAGATTAAAGAGTACACAGTTTCAAGTTCATATTTAAGCTTGAATGGAGTTTTTGGAGGAGATTGAATTACATAAGTAATTTTGTTTAAAGACGATAATCAAGTTACCAACTTTAACGCGACGGTAAAGTTAACTTCAATTTGTATAGAGTTTATAAAGTTACCGCTACTTAACGCTAGGTGGTGTCATTAAACTCCATACAAATCGATGTCAACTTTACCATCTCGTAAAAGTTGGGAAACACGCACTAAGCACACTGCTGTCTTTGTCACAGGTTGTCATATGTTCAGATTTATTTATTATGTGATGTCTTTGGTGTTCCATTACATAATAAAAAAAATCTGAAGGTTCAGGAAAACTTTACATGTTGTATGTCTCAAGTAAGTCACCAAGCATTTTACCTTCCCCCCCCCCCCTTTAACATGTCACGTAATTAATAGATGGCCTCTTATGGATATATTATATGTGTATTATTATTTATATTGACGTAGCTCACATAATTTGTGACTTTTACCTCTCGATTGTATGGAAGATCTATTTCCGTTTCATTATGCGTAGCACAAAGTCTGTTTGCTTGTATCATCTGCATTGTTGAAGATATTTCAACAAGGTGAAGACTAAGATCTGCACCTCTGTATCCATAACGGTTTAGGACCTACAAATAGATATGATATTACTGTATAATTTTATTTGGCATATTGCTATATAGAATCTTATTTTTTAACAAATAAATAATTCAGTGACGTTAGTAAATGCAAGCATTAAAAAAAATTCTGTTTATAAAATACACTACCCGTAAAAAATCTAATAAAAGAGTAGCTTTTCCTGGACCTAGTTCAACAATTTGTAAAGGTTTTCCAGGTCCCATTTTTTGTGTTTCCGCAAAAAACCAAACAGCTAGCATTTCACCAAATAATTGAATGATTTCGGGCGAGGTAATAAAATCGCCTGTTTCTCCAATCGTTTCTTTTTTCTCGTAATATCCTTCTGTGGGGTTAGTGACCACTATGTGCATATATTCTGCTACAGTCAAAGGCCCATTAAGACGTAGTTTTTCTTTAATTATTGTCATTATACTTGGGGCGTCTGCCGGATCAGGCATTTTTAAAGTCTTCGGATCTGGACGTTTAACAACTTTATATCCTTTATGTCTTTTGCACATATTACTTACAAATACCGTTTTTCTTACATAACGAAATATGTTACGAGTATTCATGATAAAAAAAATATTCTAAGCTTTTTGAAAATGAATATTCAGAGTTTGGGTTAGAGTAGACAATCAGCTGCTTTTGACATTTAGAGATGTCCATTTTAATTCTTCGTTAGTATTTATGATTATTTAATTAAATAATTACATATTAACATTTATAAGAAATGTAAATAATAGAGAAACTTTGTAAATATTGTTAAGTGAAGTAATAATCTTTGGAAACTACAATTAAAATTGATAATTATATAAATTACTTTATTATTGATTAGTCTGTGAATACCTGTTATGACTGAACTCTGAGGTCAAAACACAAATGTCACTTGTCAATACTCACTGCTCGGTAATTTTAATCGTAGACCGTAGTGGAGGTACAAAAGTTAAAAATATGTATCAAGATTATTAACATGTATTTTTAAATTTTATTCTTAAATTGGTTGAGTTAAAAATGAGAATATAGTGCAAATAAGATAGTTTAATTTGTGTAATACAATATAAATTATTATAAAAACAAAACCTAGATAAAGTGCACGTGTATCAGACTGTAGTTATATTTGTTAATTCGTTAATTCCTAATATAAAATGACTGAAGATGATAATATGGATCCAGAATCTAACTCCAAATATAAAGATGGTGTCAATAAAAATGCCAGATTAATTGTAAAGAATATATCATTTAAAGCAACAGAAGAAAATCTTAGGGAACACTTTTCTCAGTATGGAAAATTGGAAGAGGTTAAATTGTTGCGGAAACCGGATGGCAGGCTTGTAGGATGTGGATTTGTGCATTACACACATGTACCTATGGCAAATAAGGCTGTAGCTGCTACAAATAAGAAGCCATTTTTAGGTAAAAACAATATGGTTAAAGTCTTAAAACGAGTCGCCTGAATTTACGGAAGGGGGAGGGTGTGATGGGGTTAGACGAACACCTGCCCATCACGTTGTCTCGCCGAAGACGCTTTTTTTTGGTTAAAGTCTTAATAAAATCCTGAATGCTGTGATTGGCTAGGAACTACACCACAACAAAAAGAAAAACGACCTCGAAGCGGCCTAGACGATGGCGTTCGCGAATACTAAGTTTGCTAGTACTAATACAATACAGATATTGAATCTTAACCAAAAGTACCTAATATAATGTTCCATTTCACATATTTATATATTTTTCAAACAAATTTAAAATATTTTGATCTTCCTTCTGCAGCTACAATCGAATTGGGGAGGGCCTCCCCTCCATGCATGTAAAATATGTCTCCTTTTAAATTTAGAATATAAATCCAAGATCCAAGAGAGAAGGAAGAATCAAATAACTTGTAATTCCTTGATTCACCTTATTTGTCCTTACATGAAAATAGCTCATAATTTGAAAGAATAATACAATGTAGATTTAAACTTAAATTTTAGCTATTTCTTATTTAATTAAATCAAAATGAAAATATACTCATGTATGGATATACATAGTAGTTGTTTTTCAACAGGACGTCCAATATATGTTTCTTGGGCAGTACCAAAACATAAATATAATGAAGAGGAGCAGAAAAACAATAAAAAAATGAGGTATTTTGATATTAATGCTTCAAGTGATGATTCAAAGCAAAACATTAAAAGTAAGTATTGATAATCTTTAATATAAGCAGGTGTAAAATAAATAAATCTTGCTGATTCATGTGACTTCGCCCACATGATTCTACCACTGAAGTTCCCATCAAAATCAGAAAATGAAATTTTTTTTTTATTTTACCAAATAACAAAACTTTTGGTGGTAGAATGGAAATATACATGCATAGATAATATAAAAATAAGCTCACCAAAAATGGTTACAAAACCAGCTTATATGGTAGAGGTAGGAGTGAGGGATATGCCAGTACAACCTACTAAAAGACCTTGGCTTGTCAAGAACTGTCATAAGTTCCTTATTAAGAAGGACATCTAAAGCTGCACTGGTAGGATCTTACCATAGGCCCTAGCACGAACATTCTCGATACTTTCACTTCCAAAACAAAACATCAAATGAAGGTTTGTGCTTCCATTTTACAAAACTTACATGGTAGTAACATCAACGACTTAATACATGCGAGTTCATTCGTGCTAGTTAGCAACTACATAATGTGTTAGACGGTAGCATTAATATTTCATTTGATGTTCGGTTTCGAACGTTAAAGTAAGCAAAACTATCTAGAATATTCGTGCTAAGCCCTCAGATTTAGTTTGAAGTGCTAGTTGCCACTAGAAAGACAGATCTTAAACCTACACCTGGTTTTGTTTACTCGATCACACTAATCTTAGGAACTACTGGTCCGATTTGAAAAATTATTTCAGTGTTTAATAGCCCATTTATTAAAGAAGGCTGTAAATCATCATGCTATAATGTTATCAAATTCTATGTAGAGGAAGTTACAGGTAAGAATAAAAAAATAAAAATAAATATCTAGTATACAATTCATTTATAGGGAATTTACAATATGGACTCAACACAAACATTCAACATTTACAGGACGCGGGAACTTATGGGGAAGAACATCATAAAGAGGGTGGGAAAGTTTGGGACAGGTGAAGTAACAGTACCTTCCTCTGAAACACATTCTCAAATTGAGTAATTCTCTATTATTATTAACACCCATATCCATTTACAGTCTGGGGAATTTTGTTGGAGTACTATTATTAAATAATATTAGTGTTATTTATTCAATTTCAGGTGAAGATGACACTGAAGACAGAAAAAGCATGAAAGATGATAACAAAATTAAATTAAATCGCAAAGCAAGACTTATTGTCCGTAACATATCTTTCAAGGCAACTGAACAATCGCTAAAAGCTCACTTTGAACCATATGGTGTTGTTCAAGAAGTGAATTTGCTGAAGAAACCAGATGGAAAACTCGTTGGTTGCGCTTTTATACTTTTCAAAAATGTTGCAATGGCTAAGGAGGCGCTTACAAATACCAATTTGAAACCATTCTTAGGTATATTATTTACAGTAATTTTAAAATATTACAAGATAAAATTTTTAATTTATGTGTATTTTTTTAAGAATAATAGGAATACTTTTTGGATATGTCTAATATTCCCTTTTCTCCTATGACTAAGCTTAAATTAAAAGCTTGTATAAGGAGTGGGTGCGACAATACCCCAACAGGTAGGCTTTGAACCGGGTACCTTGCAGATTTCAGTCCATGTCTTATACCATTGAGCTATTGAGGCTCTATATTTACATGTGAGTTATGCATAGTATGTTTGTGATTGCTTATAATTTATATTTAGTTCTAGAATCTAGATGTATATTAACACATTACCTAAAAAGGTTTACAAGTCTAATTGATGGTCCATATAAAGAATTTATGTTCAATAGACTTTGCCTAGATCAAGGAGGATGTAAGGTCATAGCTTAATCAGTGCCGGCGTTTGAGTCGATCGCTAGGTTAAGTAGCTCTATGGTCATGTGACATATAGGTGACTCATTCTAACATTGATTTCAAACATGGGGCCTCCTCCATGTTTTCGGAAGGGATGTAAAACAGTGAGTCCCGATTACTATCACTGAGTTATATTAGTCGTGAGATTGTAGAAATTGTTTGATGATGGCAGTCTGTCATCTTAACTCGCCCCACAGCCATACTCTCTGCTATCTAAGAGATACTAATCCCTGGTAATAGACTGCGCTTAGGCTAGGAAGAAGAAGAGACTTTGTCTAGATCATCTGTTCTGTAAGTCAGTAAAAAAATACCTACCTAAATGTAAAGACATAATTTGTTCATATTTTTTCTTCCAGAGAGACCAATATCAGTTGATTGGGCTGTTCCTAAAAACAAGTACATGCAACACATTGTGAACCAACAAATTGAGATGGAGGATATAATCAAGAAGGAGGAATCAGATAGTGACGATGACACTCCAGCTAATGTCTCCAGTGAGGAAGTCAAGCAAGAGATTAAAAGTAAATATGTTGTTTTTTTACTATCATTATTTACATAAATTGTTATGTGTTTGTATGATATGTCAAACTTTAAGCTTCTAGTCTGTTTGTTTACATATTTTATCAAAAGATGTGTTTTGTGCAAATATTTAAGACTACTGGCAGCTAAATATCATAGAAATATGAAATTCATAGTTATTATAACTAGAGCTTGCAGGCTGGTCGAAATTTATCCACAAACCCTGTTGTGTACAACAACATATGTATTTCTATTGACAGAAACATAAAATTTGTCAATTAATATAACATACGGTTGTAACGATTACGCTTTGACATCATCCAACATGTGTGTGTAAATGGTATAAATGTCTGGCATTGGTGTGAATGTGGTTTTATTTTAATAATTAAATACATTAATATTTAATGTATTTAATTATTAAATACATTAAATATTAATGTATTTGCGGTGGCCTAAACTCGTCATTAAGGGCCGGCAGCGCATCTGCTGGCCTTCTCATCGTGCAGATGTCCATGGGCGCCGGTAGGCACTTCGGTGCCTGCTGCCTGCTCGTCTGCCCCCTTGTAACATAAAACGCAGGGAGCCGCTGGACATCAGCGGCCCAAAATAGATCTTTGTGGAAATCCATGGAGGAGGCCTACGTCCAGCAGTCCATAAGGCTGAAGGAAATAAAGGAAAATATACGATATATTAGAACATTAGATAAATCGACTATACAAGCCTTTGTCACCCTCATAAACAATTGGACGGATTTGGATAAAATTTTGTGTATATTCCAAGGGGTTGGTAATCTGTTTTTTTTTTTATTTTTACTGAAAGGGACTTGAGCACTTAGTAATAACATCGTACCTGTTATAACTACACACATTAAATGCGAAATCCGAACACATATACATAAATTCGTTTTCCTCGCTGCGCTGCGGCCCAACTTTATTCTCCTCTAAACATACATAGTTTCTGGAGCTGGTCTGAAATGTTGGTAAACAAAAACAACCAAATAAACACAGATTAAGAAAGCAATAAATAAAATAGCGGTCCACCTCGCCATTATCTCGGACAAAGGGACGGGAACAATTATGTACCTTCTTGAAATTAATTGTACCAGAACGAAATATTGTCTGGGGGGTATTACTCATTGTTCACATTTTGCGTTGTGCCAGGGAAGGAAAATATGATTGTTATCAACATAAAACTGTTGATTCCGGCGGCTAAGATATACGTCGCATAATACAGGGCAGAGCACTTTACGTTTACAGACATTTTCCAATTAATAACTGAATATCATTCATCTATGTCCATATGATAATTAATATTACGTGAAGCGAAACCTTTCGGTACCATTTTATGAAAATTGCGCGGACGGAGGAGTGTGACATTTGGCACAATTACGGTTTCTATGGAGGACGGTGTGCGCATTCTTATTTTTATAAAATATGCGTTATGAACACAGAAATACACTAGTTCTAATATTTCTGTAGGTATGAACTTCACGCACGCCAATGCAGAAGGGTTTACACACACATGTATAGACTTTAATATTATAGTGGCTGGCGCGTTGGCGCAGTAGGCAGTGACCCTGCCTTCTGCTCCGGGGGTCGTGGGTTCGATTCTCGCCTCGAGTATAGGTGTATGTATTTACATATTTCTAAAAAAAAAATATTTATGTATAACAGGCGTCTGTTACCTATAATACAGGCATTAAGTTGTTTACCTTAGGAACAGACGTCCGTGTGTAATATAGTCCTGTATATATTTATTTATTTATATCATTCATCTATATCCATATTATAATTAATAATACGCGAAGCGAAAACTTTCGGTGCCATTTTATGAAAACTCATTTTTCTTGCTTGAAGCAAACAAACAAACTCTTCAGCCTTATATAGTAGTATAGATAGTGTTACGGACAGATGAGACATGCACGACATGGCGGCGTCTTCGACCGTGGATGCCGTCGGACGGACTGATCCCGGCTGGCACTAGTACGTAACATAGTGAGCGAGATAGGCACGTCTTGTTAGAAAGAGCTCCGCAACCATTAGATATCAATACAATTAATGAAGGTACCGTCAGTTGCTACATATTTATAAAAAATATGTTTCATTATAAGTCTAGATTATATTGTAAAAATATACTTTTTAAATTTATCTTTGCAGTCTTATTTTTAGTAATTGTAGAAAATATCACGTTGATGTGCAAGAAAAACGGAAATAGCCCAGTCGGTATTTAGTATGTCGGGAATTTATTTTTATAAAATTTGTGTGTATTACAAATATTAATTGGCTTGGCAGATTGCACCAGGTCCGTTGGCAGTTCTCTCATAAACACACAAAAATGATTAATTCTAACAAGATTTCAGGGATTTTGAAACATTAAGTATGTTTTTATATTACGCTTTTTGACCCTGATACTAATAAAATTGATAGATATAACTGCATAAAGTTATTAATAATGAAATTTGTTTTAAGAAAATTTATATTCGCAATAGAGGATACTGTGCCAAAGATGGCAGTATGAAGCATCACAACCAGCATACATTACACACGCAATTTTGTTAACGTTCGATCTGACAAAATAGCGTTTAAAGATAAACAGTAGACGTGATAATTAGTCGGTGTGTTGCATAAAGCGTGTTAAGTAAGGCAGTGACTTTTTTGTATAATACAAGGAGCAGGCAGGCCGTTCTCCTAAATGATTATAAACGCCCATGAACATCTGCACCACCAGAAAGCTCGCAGATACATTGCCGGCCTGTAAAGAAGGGTTTAGGCCACCGGGATCTCTCACAAACAGAACGAAATACGACAGCAATACCTTGACATGACAGCTTTGCCACCACTTTACGCCGACTAAATAAAACTGACTAAAATAGGAATGAAAACAAACAAATGCAGCCGCGGGAAAAGGCTAGTAGACCAAAATAGTCACTCAATTGTCTCACATTTTGATTATTTAACAGACATTATAGTACCGTTACAAAACACGTTTACATAACAACGGGACCTGTTTACACCGCCATACGCTGAATGTAACGGAATCTTGCCAATATTTTATGAATCGCGCACAGTTACATACGATTAATAATTCAGCATCTGAAATATGTAAAAGACATAGCAATAATTGGCACACCCGTCAAGGTAGACTTTAAACTTCATCATGAAAAACAAATAGGATTATTTGTTGGATAAATTGTTTGAAACTTGGATAAGGGCAACGGACCAGGCGGTTCCCATAAGTGACTAACGACGCTCATGGATATCTGCACGACCTAGGAGGCTAGCAGATGCGTTGCCAGCTTTTAATGACGAGTTTAGACAACCGGGAAGTTTTATTTTATATTATGTTACAAGGGGCAAACGAGCAGGCAGCAGGCACCGAAATGCCTACCGGCAGCCATGGACAACTACACGACCAGAAGGCCAGCAGATGCGCTGCCAGCCCTTAATGACGAGTTTAGGCCACCGGGAAGTCTCACAAACCCCCACATATGTAAGTGCCTTATTGCGGATTTTTGCTGCCATCTATTGCCAAATCGTTGCAACACTAGCACATGTTGATTTGATAGCGTCAGACTTCGTTTTGCAAATCAATGAGACGTGGGTGAGAATTGAAGTCGAGATATGAACCCGGTAATCTGGAGCGGAAAGACCACCTCAAATTACGCCAACGGGCTAGTCAAATTTATTGTTTTTTTTTTAATAATAATACAATAATTTCTCAAAATCTCAGGAACAAATTATATTAATAAGAAATAGAGTAAACCAGGGGGCCTCCTAAATGCGCTGTTTTAGCTTTCCTAACTCGAAAATAGAACTTATTAGAGTGCAAAGACCAACTTCAGGAAGAAAAACTAAATATACATGCATTTCTGAGAAAGTAATCAAACTGCATAATTACCTCTTATACAAATTAGAGCATGGACTACATTGTCAATTAACACCAGGTAAGTAGGCACCTACGTGGTGTTAGTCTGCTCCCAGATGTGTTGTACAAAGTATACATATACATTAATATACATTAAGCTTCCTAGTGATTAAATTTGATTTTTTTTTACATTTTTCAGTTAGGTTAATAAATTAATGTCTTAGTGAATTAGGTAAAAGTAAAATATATCTAAGTTTCATCATTAAAATTGCCTTGTTGTAAGCACTTTTTAATGTCAACAATAATACAACCTTCAACCGAATTCAATAAAGGCTGTCAATTAAACTGTATATTTTTCCAATTTGTTAAAACTCCAAAAATTTCGACTGAGTGAACAAATTTTGATGAATCTTTTAATATTTGAAAGCTGGTGCTTCCCGTGCGAGCTCATTTCAATTTAATCTAGGTTTGAATTTGAAGTCGGTTTTTTAAGAAATTTTTTTTTAAACATTTCGAATTCGTCTGATGGTGTTGGCATGTAACATCGAATTTATTTTTCTCTAAAGAAGTTTCACTTCTGAACTGTTATGGGCGCAAAGAAGGTCCACTTCCAAAAGTCATTTACTTTCCTTCAACAGTTATGGCGATCTGTCACAAGTAACACAAGTGGTGTCAGCAGATTACGATGACGACAACCCAGATCCAGCTGAACCCTTCCGAGAGAAGAACATCCGCGTCTTCGAAAACGTCTCCAGTTTGGAAAGGCCTGGAGACACTATGGTGGATATGAACATATTGCTCTGTGAAACTTTTGATGAACTCCTCACCGCTTATTTCCAAAACTTCAAAATAGAAGGGTAAGGAATAATAAAGACGCAAATATTGTAATTAAAATATGATTCATTTAACATTCCATTGTGATCTTTGACATTAACACGCTCCTGAGGGAACCGGATAAAGAAGAACGACTTCTTTTTTCCCAGCGTTACCGAAGGAAATAGAGGTTCCGAATTGAAAAATTGTTTCAGTGTAGGATAGCCCATTTATCGAGGAATCATCATATAATTTTAGATAGATTACAATCTAACGGTTTTTACAATTTAACGATAACAGATATAAATTACAGAGCTAAGAAATCTGCATAACATAACATATCCTTTGTTTCTACATTTCACTTAAGGATTATATTGTGGAGGACGCAGATGTTGAAATCATTATATGAGGTATAAAGCCTCAAAGGGAGATATTTCATCCAGGCAGTTTGATCCATCCAATACTACTCTCATTTTGTCTCGTTCCTTGTTTACCAACGGTTAAATAAGATTCCTAGAGCCCCTTGAAGAGGGAGGAATTGAGTAAAGCAACGCTAGTCATATACCCAGAGGCAGGCAGGCCTTATCCTTGTTTATCTCAGGTACATAAAATGAAATAAAACTAGTCTGTAACTGGTTTTGAGTGGCCCGTTGGCGCAGTGGGCAGCGACCCTGCCTTTAGCTCCAGGGGTCGTGGATTCGATTCCCGCCTCGAGTCGGGGTGTATTATATATATGTATTTATATATTTCTACAAAAAAAATATTTGTTTATAACACGCGTTAAATTGTCTATCTTAGGAACAGACGTCCGTGTGTCATATAGTCCTGTACATATTTATTTATTAATATTTATAGTTGGTGTTTCATTTTACTAATTCCATTTTGAACCCATATAACCGAACTGTCACTCTTCCTGACAGTATATAAATCGCAAGGCAATGACTTGCTCCTTATGATGGATTTTTAAATGCCAGCGGCACATTTATAGAGAAAGGGTAATTTATTAAAGCCGAAACAAAACTTTCTATAGCAGAAGACCTTTAAATTCAAGGAATAAACTGTCCTATGTAAATTCTTCTTCCTAGCGTTATCCCGGTCTAGTAGTGCCAGGGTCCGCTTGAAGAAGATTTGGCTGTGAGGTGAGTTAAGATGACCGATTGCCATCTGACGTCATCCTAGGAACCCGCACGATCTCTACAACCTCACAATTAATGTCCATGAGTGACATTAATCGGGTCCCACTGTTTTACGAGCCTTCCGAATTAAGGAGGAAGTCGGATTTCAAATATAAACCAATGTTAGAATGGCTCACCCATCTTTCACCCGGTCGCTACAAGAACAACTTAACCTAGTGATCGACTCAAATGCCGACCGCTGATTAGGCCACGACCTCTTCAATAAATTGTCCTACGAAACAATTTTTAAATTTAATAAACATTGAACATGCCTCATTGTATATTATCCCGAACAAACAGAAAGACACTTCAATTTCACCTTTAAGCGAATAGTTCATATATAAGTTTCCATGTTTGTTGAAAAAAATCAAGTATTAGGTACTACAATGTCCCAGATGGAATGGCATATTATCCTGGTTCATACGGATTTAAAGACACCCATGTATTAATGAACCTATACCAATCTATATTCGTATATATGTACATGGTACATAATGTAACGTAAAATTAGTTGACTATTAATTTGCCGCAAAGATCCAACGGGGTCGAGGTGCATCCGCCATGCGGTCCCCACCAGTACACATTACGTTACGGGAAGGTTTAAAATAAAATAAAGAAAATTTTAAATACTATTATAAAAAATAAAAAAAAAACAGATATAGTCGCTACTTCATAATACTTCAAATAGATGACGTTCGTTGTATAAATATTATTTCATAAAATATTCGGCCAGTGGCTTTTAAGGAAAAGACATATAGGAAAATGGAAATTGGCTAAAAGCGGACAGGACTACGTCTGTCGGGTTTTGAAACAAAACCGGGTTTGTCCGGGACAGACATCGAAATTACTCAACTAATTTTGATGATTTGTTTTTCGGTTTGCTAGATTGGTTCCAAATGAAGGTAAAGTAGGTTTTTCTTTAATTTATGATAAGAACTGGCCTCCGGAAGTCCGCATTCCTCCAGTTTATTGGGAGTAGAAAACGACGTTAGGCAATCATATGTCATCCGTATGAACGACGTACAATTTATTGGCAAATTAAATTCGAACGTAAATTACTCGAGCGCTGTTAGCAAAAACAAAACGTTACCAGCGCAAAATAAAACCGCAAAATACGTAATGTCACAAACGGTAGAATATCCAAAATGCTTATTACGCCTCCGTTGACCCGCGAAATATTTGAGGTATCATTTGAGTGGGATTTGGTCGTAAACTAAACTGGAATGTTCATTGTTGGAATGACTGTCCGCTCGCGGGCTGCGCACAATTTTGCGGTCCATTTGCGGTGGTCCGAGCGGTATTTCGCCAGTGGCGGTCAGTAATAATATTGCGAGTTCATATATTTCGGTTTTAGAATAACTTCAATACTGCCTAATTGTATATGTATATTTTTATGACATTTTCATCAAACTACTACTTGCTAACGTTATCCCGGTTAAGTACCAGGCTCCGCTTAGATTGCAGAGGATTTGGCTGTGCGGCGAGTTAATATGACCGATTGCCATCTGACGTCATCCTCAGAACCCCCACGATCTTTACAACCTTACGATTAATATCATAAAGTGACATTAATCGGATCCCACTGTTTTATGTGCCTTCCGAAATACGGAGGAGGTCGGATATCAAATATAAACCAGTGCTAGAACGGGTCACCCATCCATCACCCGGTCGCAGCCAGAGCAACTTAACTTAGCGATCGACTCAACTGCCGACCACTGATTAGGCCACGACCTCTTCATTTTCATCAAACATTATATTAAATACATAGTCGACCAAGAAATTGGTTTGCCACCCTAAAGTCGAAAGTCGTTTGCGCGTCAATTAGTTAAAAGGCTCATTTTTGCTTGTTATGCATTACGTTAATTTCCAACAATAACCCTTAGCAAAATTTTCTTTAAGTAGGAACTGTCATCCAAGATGGTAGAGCACTTTCTTGGTCAACTATACAATAAACATAACCAGGATAATTAACTTGACAGTTCTACCCAAGCCTAATTCTTCTGGCGCGTTGTAATCGACCGTTGGATGTCCCAGTATTTTGCCAGCCTCCAGAAATGCGTCTGAGAGTCGGGTTCTGTAAATTTTAATTCCATTTTTAAAATATGGTATTTATCAGAAGATATATGTATATATTTCAAAAATAATCTAATTATCGACATTGATTAAAGCAATTGTAATAATTTTCGTGTGACATTATGTTCGAAATACGAATTAGTTCGGCAAGCGTCGGCATACAGTCTAATATTGTAAAATAATTAGTTCATTAGGTAATAGGCTGTATGCTGCACGCTCGTTGCCTTTTTATGTCAAAATGAAGTTAATGAAAAATTAAAAAGTTTTGGCGGGGATTGAAACGAGAAAGCACGGTGCTGATTTAAAAAAATATATAAAATATTATTAAGAGGATAGACAAGGATCCGCAAAATTGTAAATACATATTTAATTAAGGATATTTTCTTTAATACATAACAAATATGACTTAACACGTAGTTAAATAGGTATTACTAGAGATCGCCGGATGGTCGAATTTCGCCTACAAAACTTTTTGCGTATCTCATGCTTAATACAACGATATATATTGTTCTATTCACATAAAAATAAAATCTGACAATTAATATAACATACGGTTGATTACGCTTTAATATCATCCAATATATGTGTGTGTAAATGGTGTAAATCGTTTGGCGTTGATGGACTTATTTTAATAATTTAATATATTTAAAGTGCTCATTTTTTTAAATATGAACATTGGCACAACTTCCTCCTTATACACTATAATTGGGCCAAGTTTCATACACTTGCGTCCGCGCATTTTTTCTTAAAATAGTACTTAAAGTTTTTCTTTACGTATAAATATATGAAATTTTGTATATCGTCTACATATTATTATGTATACGATATACAAAATTTTAATTATTTCTGCAAGGACATTGTAATATTTTAAAACTCACAAACGAAATCTGAAGATATTTTTATAGGAAATTGAATTCTGTACAATTTTCGCTCACAACTTCATGTCATAGAACCAAAAATAAAGCAGTTATAAACCGAAAATTTCTAAAATCAAAAAAACAACTTTTTTTCTGATCTTTGGATAAACTCGTAAACGCACTAACATTTACATTTATGTACTTTTGTTTATGACATTCACCTGATTGGAACAAATTCGACGGGTAACTCTCCGTCGCGTCCCCTGTGAGGTTGCTTCTCGTATCCTTTAAGGTCACATTTCTCCATGTCTATGAAGTACTTGAGCATGTCGTTGTAGGACCTGAAAAAATCACACTTTTATTACTACTGGTAATAATCTATCCTATATATAAGATTCTCGTGTCACAATGTTAGCTACCGCACTCCTCCGAATCGGCTTGACAGATTTTTGTACCCTCTTAGATACACCAGATATTTTATCCAGTGTTTGTATATCTGCTCCATCTGGAGGTACCACCAAATTGAAAAAATGTATGACAACGGACTGGGGGGAGGTCAAAAGCTTAGTGACGTGACATTTCAAAATAAAAAAAAAATTAAACTACTTTTTTCTCTTCATTATTTTCTACTAGCAGTGCCCGCGACTTGGTTCGCGTAAAATTAGGTAAAAAAAGAGATTCAGTTTTAGCACAATGATATATGTATATTCTATAGCCTTTCTCGATAAATGGACTTTCTAACACTGAAAGAATTTTTCAAATTGGACAAGTAGCTCCTGAGAATAGCGCGTTAAAGTAAACGAACAAACAAACTTTTTCAGCTTTATGTACATTTTTACAACTATACATATAGAAGTATAGGTAAATAAATTTGCAAAATGTCCTGTATAATACATGAGCCTGGTGACCCTACTTTCAACTTCCCGATGTGGTACACATGTTGATGTTAGTACTTGCATTTCTATTTATTGTAACTGTACCGACGCTGTGGGAATAACCTCTTATCATACTGATTTTGATTCTTACTCTGTCGCTACTACCGGGATAACGCAAGGAAGAAGAATAATAACTTTCTCCTTCTTCTTCTTCTTCCTAGCGTTATCCCGGTCAAAGTACCAAGGTCCGTTTAAATTGCAGAAGATGTCTGTAGGGGAGTTAAGATGACCGACTGCCGTCAGGCGTCATCCCCGGAACCCCCACAATCCCTGCAATCTCACGACTAACATCACTCAGTGACATTAATCGGGGTCACTGTTTTACAGGCTTTCCGAAACACGGAGGAGCTAAGAGGTTTTGAAAACGAGCATTAGGATGGATCACCCATCAATCAGCCGGCCGCGGAGAAAACAGCTTAACCTAGCGATCGCGTCTTATGCCGGCTATTGATTAACATACGACCTCTGCTGTCTTTATATAAAGCTGTAGAGTTTGTTTGTTTGCTTGAACGCGCTAATCTCAGGAACAACTGGTCCGATTTTAAAAATTATTTCAGTGTTAGATAGCCCATTTATCGAGGAACAATATAGTCAATATAAGTAACATCACGCTAAGATTTATTACTAATTTTAACGCAGACAAAGTCGCGGGCACAGCAACACTAAAATATTCAGATTCCCAACTAGAGCCTCAATATCTCGACGATAGAAGCTATAGATATACGTCCATGGGCGTTGGTTGTCACTTAGGCGATGAACCGCCTGCTCGTTTGTCTCTTGCAATATATAAAAAAAAAACGTCACGTGTTTAACGTAGTAGAGGCTAGGCAAAGAAAAGTTATCGTAGATTTATTTTATTAATATGTATACATTGACGGTTTAGATGAAACAAAAAATATCCGGTTCAGAATTACAACAGCGTGAGTCAGGTGTCGTGAATCAAAAGCGCCTTCCGGCGAGACCTGTAATGAGACGGTATACCGAAGAGAGGGGAAAGCAATAAAAATTAAAATAATAGCTGGTAAAATCGATTATACACAAATATGTTAATATAATGACGACTTGATGTCAATAGACATGTTTGTAACACGCTACTGTGAAGTTGGGAATTTGGTGTTACAACAATTTACGTGGGAGGTATAGAAATATTAAAAATAAATTAAAAATTAACAGGAACCGTTGCAACAATTTTTTTTTCAATATAATAAAATAGTGACCCACCCCGGCTTCGCGCGGGTGCAATGTAGGTATGCATGCATTATAGATATTGATCTACCTCATGAATCACTATAGTTATTGATGAAAACCGCATTAAAATCCGCTACGTACTTTAAAAGATCTAATAGTACAAGAGCGGGAAAATACTTTGTATATTCTATACTATGTAGAGATAAAATTAAATTGAAACTAATTCTAACAAGCAAAAATTTTGGCATACCTTATTAAACCACAGCTATAAATTTAATTTACATGCCCTACATGTACTATGGACATCAGAAATATGGGATTACTGTAACATTACATCCCTTAACGCAATTTAATATCCCTACTCTATCATACGTATAAATATTACATAAGGGTATGTTCTAAGTACATTACAAATGTAGACTTCACGCAACTCTACATTCGTACTCTATCACGCGTATAAGTACAATACATGGTTATGTACTAAGTACATTAGAAGTTAAGTATTCACGCAATTTTATATCCTTACTCTACCATACGGATAAATACTATAGAAGGACATTTACTACGGAGATCATAAATGTACAATTACTGTGATGCAACGTCCCTACTCTACTATCCATATAACTACTATACAAAGGATAAACGCACTTCTATATCCCTACTCTATTATGCCTAAAAGGTACAATACAAGGTCATGTACTATAAACATCAAAAACGTAGTATTAAAGCAATTCTATATCCCTACTCTATCGTGCCCTAAAGTACTATACAAGGGCATGTACTATGTACATCAGGTACGTAGAATTACTGTAATACATCCCTACTCTATTATACGTAACAGCGTCGTCAGAAACCCGTTAGATCCGTTCGATTTCCTGCCTTTTCCTGGGGTACTAGAGCGGTAAGGTAAATCTTACATAACACTAGATTGCTTTAGAACTATTACGCAACATAACATTATTGTTACGCGTAATAATTCGTAGAATCAGGCTTTATTTTGTAGACTCAGGCATTATAATACAGGAAAAGTCAAATGACTTAGCATTAATTTGTCTTAATATTTTTAAGACCACCGAGACTGCCACCAAAGTAAACTACACTAATAATATCTTGACTAGATTTAAAGAAACTTTATTTCTAAGGAACGACGTTCACACTAGGGGATTTTGCAATTTTTACTTGAAACTTAAAGACAAACATCGATACCTCCCACGTCAGTTGTTGTAACCCCAATTTGCCAACTTTACAGTAAAGCGTTACAAACAACTATATTGTAATATAACAGTCACTTTTAAAAATTGTTCATAAGTTATAATCGTCCATGATTATCGTCCCACTAGTAGGCTCGCTCGCAAGCAAAAATCTAAGGCCACATCATCTACAAATTAAGCAGACGCTGGTTCTAGATCAGGATAAAGAAGAGAACAAGAAGTCATAATGAGAATACTACACATGGAGAAAAAGTTATTAAAAGAAAACACTTTTTCTCGAAAAGATTTATCGGACTCTATATTTATCCTGCACTCTCTAAGTGATTCGAGAGAGATATTGTGCAAGGCAAATAAACTATTCGAATAAAAATAAAATATATTCTAATATGAAAGTTATTCACAACAGTGAAACATAAAAAGCAATAGGACCCAACCGTCTCGAGTTTACGGAGCTTTTTGAAAATTGAAACCTGCCGGGATTCGCCGTAATTTAATTTTGCGATGGCGTATTGTTAGCGCTTTCAGAAGGGCCCTCCTTTGCAGATGCAACTCTCTGAATATTGTCGCCTCGGAACGGGGAAATAAAATTTAAGACTACCACTTCTCTATTTTATTATGGCCTCTGGATATAAAAGTGTTATTTTTTTATAATATAACATTCGATTTTAAAAGCTTGTGCCGTTGTGTGACTCATATTCCCTACAAAGAGTAAATCGTGTGTGTGATGCGTGCGAAGTGAAATGTGTGCGACGGTAGTCCAACATGGCCAGGGTTTCAACTGGTAACAAGGTATTCAAGGGATTTTAATGCATCCTTTTGACGGTTGAGCTACAAAGGGTATATTTACTCCCAAACTGTTCTCTATATCTACTTAATGTCACAAATCCTGATTAGGTTTTTTGCACTTTTTACACGATTAGAAGCTTAATTTCCTATAACTTTTAGTGAGGGATTTAAAATCTATTGGCCCGCCTCGACTTCGAACGGGTATTTTACATTGAAGTTTTCATACGGATCCCGAACGTTTTTGAAAATAGTCTATAGACTACTAGTTGTTACCCGCAATTTCACGATAAATGGGCTATTTAACACTAAAATAATTTCTATAAAAATCGGACCAGTAGTTTCTGAGATTAGCGCATTCAAGCAAACAAACAAATGAACTCTTCAGCTTTATGTATTAGTACAGAGTTTAGATAATATGATTCCAACCTGTTCATAAAAGTCTACTTTAGCAAAATATCATTTAAATTTTAACTGAACTTATGAAGTATAAAAAAAATTGCGCCCCCTCTTAATAATCCTTTTTTAATTATCTAACCTAAAAAGTTTTTTTTACGGTTAGATAATTAAAGAAACTAGAAAAATCTAGAGTTTCGTATTTATCTTGCCAGACGACACTTTTTACGGAGACAAATTAACAATTTGTATTTACCTTGCTTAGTGCCTGCCTCCTTGTCCGTTGCATGTCTCAAAGGCCCCGGAAAATTGTTCCTTAATTAATTCGTTAAAAGTTTTCCGTTCGCTTAAAAATAAGGCCGACACTAGTGTGCGCCGTAAAACAGTAAACAATCCGTGTTTACGTGAGCGAGATAGCACTATCTTCGTCTAATTCCAGCAGGAGTTAGCTATCTCGCTCACTATGTACACTAGTGCCAACACCACTTATTTGGGTTGTCGACGTCCCCGATCAAACACGTCGCTATGTCGCTCCTCACGTATCATCTGTCCGCAACAAAAAGCATATTATATTTTTCAGTTCGTATAAACTATATGTCATTCTTGCAGGACAAAGATGACGATGCACGTATAGGCATAAAATCCACTGCCCTAACCTTCGGTGAACATACAAAACCTATTTTGACGGCGGCGTTGGCCCTCAGTGTTTCGGGTCTAATGGTCGTCGGACATGAGGCCGGCCTTGCCGCGCCATATTACGTCGCCGTGGCTTCTTATATGGCGCACGTGGGAAGACAGGTGAGCCATCAACAAAACAAAATTTTGTCCATATTCGATATGAACAGGTAGTTATAACTGTGAAAGAACTTTGATAGCATATTTGCAAAGCCTGACGTATGACGAAACAGAAAAACTACTGACAAAAATATAGACCTCACAGACACATACACACACCAACATAAACACACATACACACTCACGCACGCACATACACACATACATACATATTCCCGATACAATCTCAATAATAACTTTGTTATTATTCTTTTTCTTATCTATGTAAATCATTGAGTTTAACACAATGTTATAAAATTTAGTTACATTAAGATTATTAAATATCTACCTCTATGGAGGGAAGGCCGCTGATACCTATAGTACAGGGTATCCTAGTTTAGGCTTTAGAGTCCAACCTAATATTTTGGCTGGCCCGTTGGCGCAGTGGGCAGTGACCCTGCCTTCTGCACCGGGGGTCGTGGTTTCGATTCCCACCTCTAGTCTGGGTGTATTATCCATATGTATGTAATTATATATTTCTAAAAAAAATTGTGTATAACAGGCGGCTGTTACCTATAACACAGGAATTAAGTTGTCTACCTTAGGAACAGACGTCCGTGTGTCATATAGTCCTGTATATATTTATTTATATTTAATATCTAGTATACTAGCCTATTTGTTACTTCAATATGTTTTTTTGTAGCATTGTTATATCTTTTGGTTACAAATATTAATTATTATCATTAGTGGGTATCATATAGGCCCACTAAAGGCTCAAGCATTAATCAGACGCTTTTAGCAACTTATTAAAATAAATATTCGAGGAGGAGTTCGGAGTTTAATCAGAGGCCGGCACTTGAGTCGACTGCTAGATTAAGCAGTTATTACCGATAGATAGGGGGAAAGGGGGAGGGATAACCCGTTCTAATAATGGCATACGACATCTCACGTTCTCCGTGTTTCGGAAAGGCAATATATAAATACATACATATAGATAATACACCAAGACTTGAGGTGGGAATCGAACACACGACCTTTTGCAACGGACGTTTGCATGTATATCTTACGGTTTGCTAACTATTCTAAAACTTAAACCAACATCATTTTAGTGGGCCACACTTAAAACAACTCAATGCCATAAAAATTAATTGTTAAAATTTGAAGGGTTAATTTTTTGGGTAGACCTTTAACACTAATTTTTCTTCATAGGGACTTCCACAATTTTTTTAATACCTAAATGGGTTAGCCCTTCTGAAGGTATGCTGTAAATATAGTTTTAAAAAACAAGACGAATGTGAACTTTGTATGCTTTCAGTGAAATTTTAACGAACAAGCTACTACAACTTGTAGAAAAGAGCAATGACATGGAAGTCACTCAAAATAAATATGTTGTTAATGATGTTGAATGTCAGACTGTATTTAATAAAGAAGATGACTTGATACAGTTTCAAGAAATCTCAAACATCTTGGTTACAAGCAATAAACCGTTAAAACACGACTTAAACGAATCAGATATTCCATTTATTGAAATACCTAACTTATATCCAGTGAAACACACTGTAACTTTGACACATGAACATTTTTATAAGGAAAATGACAAATATCGTAAGTATTGGTATTTAAAAAAATTTACTTCTACTTCTATTTTTTTTCTTATTGTAATTTCTAGTTCTTTTTAAATCTAACTATAAGATTTTAGGCTTTCATGCATCAGAGGACATGCCAGTCCCATTACCAATTGCATATAATTATGCAATTTTTGTTAATACATTGGTATAAAAAAATCTGGTTCTTTGAATTTGTATGTAATTTAAACAACTAGATTTTATTAATAACGAGTGTAGAGTCATAATGGTGCAATGAATTTAATTCTCAACTTATGGGTGCATACAATTTGTCCAATATGGAAAATGCTCCAATCAACGGGACTGCTAAACAAGTTTTCCATGCTTAAAAATTGCCACATTTTTCATAATTTTTATGTATAATGTTAATTTGTTACATCGAAGTTTTAAAAGTTATATAGGCCCTCTTTAGTTTGCTTGTATGTTAAAATTTTTTTAGCTATACGACCAAATGTTGCCAAGAAACATCCGCACACCACTTGGTTGCACTACAACAGCACAGAAGTGGCCAACATCTACGAAACACCTGTAACACCTACACAAATATTAGGAAGATCGCTGACTCATGTGTTCACAGTCGCATCTGCATATGCGAAACAACTATATGGGGTAAATAAAATTTATAATTTAATGTTGAAACTTTTATGTCCTTTGTAATAATTTACAATAAGTTACTGTACATGTGTAATACAGAATGTGAATATATTGACGACTCCTATGTAAAGTATCATAAGTCACATCTTGCTATCCCCCATTTTTCATTTACAAAATGAACTTGACTAGTTTTGCTAACTGTATTCATCTCAAAATAAAGTATTTTTAAGGTTTTTACTTTGAAATTAATACAGTTAATAGAATACATCAAAGCCATTAAGAAAACAAAAAAGTGAAAATGGCAAAATGTGGCTTAACAATACATTATGTGAAAGCCATCAATGTGTAAATACAGGACGTGAATATTTTTAAAGTAATATTGCAATGCGACTTCACTACTAATAATAACAATATTTTTGGTTTTTCTTTATTTATGTGATAAACAATCAAACCATCTTCTTAACAATTTTGATTTCTCAAGTCTCCGGGATACCTTTGGTGACAAAGAAATAATAATTTGTGAATAAAATCTAATAGTTTATCAAAAATAATTAACACACCACACAACAAAAATTATTTAAGTTGTACCTACCTATGTAAGTAGGGTGTAGTGCCCATTTCTCTCCTTTTTTGAATCGTGTTATCAATTAAATCACTTAAATGATTGGGGGTTTGATTGTTATATTAGTTGTGTGAGGTAATTATGGCTGATGGCCAAGTAAAAAATGCACATATCACACTAATTCCTTGAACCCTATTATGCCTGAAAGGTATGTCTGAAATTCTCCTAAAAAAGTCAAGATTAATAAGTCTAAAGGTAACACAGCCTATTCTCTCTCAGTCAGTTATATATAAAAACTTGAATTTTTCAGGAAAATGTGAAAGACTTACCCGAGCCAGTACATGTAAATTGTATACAAACGGATGGCAAAGACTTTCATTTCGGAGTATTTGAGTTAAATACACTCGACCTGGATGGAACAGAGGGCACTAAGAATGTTTGGTATTGCAAGAACAATCAACGACTATACGACTCAAGCCGATATTTGAGCGGCATACCTGTTTTGGAGAACTATAATCCCAAAGTGTATGGTCTCATCAACGCTTTTTATAACTGTTAAGAAAACTTGTAGTGATTTTAGAAATAATTTAATAAAATAGTGAACATTCTGAAGCATTTTTCATTTAATGACTAGTCAAACCGAATAATTGAAAAAGGAAAATTATTTTTTTTAAATGTATTCATGTATATATTCAAATATATTTACAAAAACACAAATACATTTACTTCTGATTACAATACACAAATGCCTGCACGTACCAAAAACACTTTGTACAATAAATATCATTAGCAAGTTTAGGAAAGTGGAACACAAAAGTTCTTTATAAGATCATGTTCATTTTTCTGTGCTGAATTTCTGTAGTCTACGTCTTCTCAGCTCTTCAGCATCAGCATCGAGCTCTCTGTGAATTACAGAATCATTTGAATAAGTAAATAGTGACACAATAGTTCTGAACTTCAAAAACTCATATTATTTTACAATAAAATAAAAGTTTTGCGGACAATTTTGATAATTTTTAGGGCTCTTTAGTTCCAAAGGAAAAAAGGAACCTGTATAAAATCACTTTGTTGTCTGTCTATCGAGACCTGTTTTCTACGGAACATGTAGACATAAAAAGTTTTTTTAATAGTCAAATTAAAAGAAATCATATGAAATTTGTAAATCTTAAAGTATACTGCTATATTATGTTATGTTATGGAGCCCTTAGTGAGCGAGTCTCTTGTCTGGTTGTCTTGGCTTCATTTTTAATTGTTTTGCTTTTGGGCCTACAACTATTAAAAATTTTAATTGATTGTCATGAATGCTGTACTGTAAAAGTTCTTTTCTTGAAGGATAACATTAAATTAAAAAATATATTTACCTATTAGAATCTAGAAGGGTATTCGTCTCGGAAGTGTCAATGTTAAAGTCGTCTTTGCTTGTAGAAGGTCCGGGAGTTGGTATGTATGTGGAAGTATTAGGTTGCACATGTGGTTCAGGTTTTACTCTAACCGGTGATGGCTCAGGAGATGGCTCTGTCCGACTGCAAAGAACAAGTTCTATTCATTTTTAAGCGACTTCAAAAAAGGTTCTCAATTCAAATGTTTTAGAATGGTAATCTTACAAAATATTATAAGACGCCAACAACGTTTTATAGAAATCTGTGAAAAGAGATGGCGAGACAAGTTAGATGTATTTTTAACAAACTGGGCTGGCATGATTGTAAATGGTGAAGAGGTGGAGGTAGCTGGATGCGACTGGCAAGAGACAGAGGGAAGTGGCATAAATAAAGGAGCCTACACACAGCTGTGGGCGATTAAGAGCTGACCATGATAGTTTATGGAATTTTATGGAAGAATCTAAGTCAAATAATATATTTTAAAGGCTTATTAGGTTGAAAATATTAAGCCTGAAAGTAGCATTGGAGCAGTAGCATAGACTATAGTAGACTTACGATATCTCAGTTTGCGTGGCGACGTTGGCGCAGTTGAGGGGCAGGTTGGCGACCACGTTGGAGTATTGCTGCATCAGCAGTACCGACGCGTCCAACATAGCTTGGATCTCACGCAGCAACTGTAATAGGTTTAAGCTATTACATAAAGGTCTTTCTCATATAAGATAAGCGTGAAGTGGTGGCAATGCTGTGATCAATCAAGTGATGGTATTGTATTGTTATTGCGTTTCATTCGTGTGAGAGTTCCTGGTGGCCTAAACTCGTGTTTAAAGACCGGCAACGCATCTGGTAGTGCAGATGTCCACCGGCGTTGATAGTCACTTAGGTGAATCGCCTGCACCTCGGCTGATGGTAAACTGGTACTTTAACCTTCCCTGCCCACAAAAAAGCTCTGCTAACCTTGTTCACCAGCAGGTTATTTGGTACGTATGAGATATTAACCTTACTGGTTTATAACCAACACGAATTTGGGACCTTCAATGGAAAAGAAAAGTAATTTCTTAAAGGTCAAAATGTAACTTCGAGTCTGCTTTTGTCCCTCTCATGCCATACATATATACATAGCTGCGTACTGATTAACTAAATTGAATACCTGCCTCGAAAAAAGTATAGTACCTGCAGTCGAGCCTCGATATTTCTCCTCTCGGTGCCCTCCATTCTTTGCAGCTCCTCTACGGAGAGGCTGGCGAGCGAGGCGGGGCGCGGAGGTGGCGGCGGCGGCATGCCCCAGCCCATCATCGCTGCAGACAAAACAGTGACGTCACATATATATATATTATATATATATGTTAATATTCCTTGTATCGTTTTATATTGTAATTTCACGCGTCTGTGCGGCAGCACTGGTAATCAGGCGGAGACAAAAAAGCAGCTCCTAGAGCTGAGTCTTACTGCCTTTTCTGTAGCATGTATAATTTTCTTGTTTATATGTCATACTAAAGATTTTTTGTTTTGTTTCGTTGCACGCTACCGAATAAAACATTTTTTTATTTCTTATTTATTGTTATTTATTTTAATTAATTGCAATGATTGCTAGTATGTGCAGCGTTTTTATTGTAAACTCAAACTTAAGTACGCACTGTAAGCCGCATATTGACGAGCTTGCGTGATTGCGTCTACAAGCTGTTTCACATATAGAGGTGAAGATTTTGGAGGTGAGTGCATTTTTAAACAGTATCCGTTATTAAGTTCTGTATCTTTATATTCTTCTAATTATCAGGATTTGGGATGTAGAATATCGTATTTTCTACAAGCACGACGTCTTCTACAATAAATAAAACTGGTGTTTCGTACTTATTTTATTTTTTTCTTACATTGAATAATATGGCAAATAGATTAATTAGATAAAGTATCTTGCTTGCAGTCCTTTTGGTCTGCAGCCGAATTGGGTCGGCGCGACGTGGTATCAGTACCTCTTTCTCACATAAGATCGGCGTGAAATGGCGGCAATGCTGTCACGTCAAGTGATGGTATTGTTGTCGCATTTCGTTCGGTTTGTGAGAGTTCTCGGTGGTCTAACCCCTCATTAAAGGACGGCAATGCATCTGCGAGCCTCCTGGTGGTGTAGATGTCTATGTGCGTCGGTATTCCTACTTCAATTAGTATTTCTAATTCCCCGTAGCAGATAGAGAACGTTGAAACGAAGCTGCCTGTATCATTAACTCACTTTAGACCTAAAACGTTATCGGTCAGTTTATGACTAAACGTGCGATATATTTTGTAGTTTACATGGCGGGATGACCTCGGGCTTAAAAAGAGTTGGATGTTCCTGGCCAAGACTTTATGGGTTTAGGCAAAGAACTTTTCAGTTTATGTGAAACTGGAGGAAGATATTTCCTAGCAGTGAGACTTTCCAAATAGCAAAACCGGTAGAATCTGACAAACCGATAATTCGGCTATTAATTATTCGTTTTCTTTTATTGTTGAAATGTGCTTGAAGAATATATTAAATTATTTTAATAAAACCGCACGCACACCAATGCAAAACCATTTACGCACACATGTATGTATGATGTCAAAGCGTAATCGTGACAGCCATATGTTATATTCATCATCATCCACAGCCCTTTCTCTCCCACTGCTGGGCGTCTATTAAATTATTGGTTTTTTTTTTACAAAGAAACTTAAACTTGTGAAGACGTTTATTTCAAACTTAAAAAGCTACCATAGAGAAGAACCAGCAAGAAAATCGCAAAATTAAAATAATTATTACAAAAGAGGGTAAACGTCACAAAAGGTGTGCATTGTTTGACGGCTTAAAAGAGAATAACTGCGCGCACCGCGTGCGGATGTATTTATAGCGTTTTGTGACGTTTATAATGTAGGGTAGTCGATGATTCATTGCTGTGGCTCCGATATATATTAAAAATACTTAATATTTTACGTGCCTTCCGAAACACGTAGGAGGTCAGATATTTGAAAACCAATGTAAGAATAGATCAACAATGTGTCACCAGACCACGGTGAGACCTACTTAATCTAGAGATACACTCAAATGCCGGCCAATGAGCAAGCTTCGACCTCTTCAATCAGGAAACATGCACAAAAATAAATAGCGTCATAGTGGAGACTATATTTAAAATAGACAACGATTCTAGAAATTGCGCTGTCTTTTGGACGTCGCATTTAGCCTGCGCAATCCCTATAAAGCTTCTATATTTGTCAAAAGAGGAATCCAGAGTTTAAGCTGGCACAGAATTGGAGTGCGCCGCGACAGTTTCCTTTCCTAACCGGCTTATTCTTTCTCGTGTTGGTAATGCTTAACGACAACAGCTTTTCATGTCCAGTTCTACACAACCCAATGTTTTTATGATTCGTTTAATGTCCCCATTAATTTAGCTTAAAATTTTTTTGTATGATACAAGGGGCAAACAAGCAAGTGGCCTACACAAGTGATAACCGACGTCCATCTGCACCACTAAGAGGCCAACAGATGCACTGTCGGCTTTTAAACCGCACACCAAATGCACCAAAGTCTCACAAACCGAACGAAACGCGACAACAATACCATCACGTAACGTGACAGCATTGTCGTCACTCACGTCGATCTTATGTGAGGAAGAGGTGCTGGTATCCGAACGCGCCAGCCCAATTCGGCTTCAAACGTGGCGCTACCTCTAATTATTTATCAAAATAAGGATTTATTTCTTCCTTTTATTGGCAACACTGTATTTGCCAGCTTAAGTGGAGATAGCACACAGGAATAGGAGATTGGGAGAGTCATTTGTTTATGGTGACTAGCCCTTAAAGTGTCAATAAGTTGAATTACCTTTGAATAAATCCAGTCCTCCTTAAGTCGTTTGCTAGGGGTCGTGATGCCTTTACATTCCCTCCCTGCCAAATTTCATCTTTGTACGTTTGGCGGTTTTCGTGATTGCGCAGACTCGAGGCGGGAATCGAACCCACGACCCCGGAGCAGAAGGCAGGGTCACTGCCCACTGCGCCAACGGCCCAGTCGATTGTCTAATGTAGAATCGTTTAAGTACTGTCAAATCAACCAATGTATAACACATACTTCGATTTTGTATGAAACGACATAAAGCTTATTTATTATTATTATAACAAAAAGCTTCCGTTAGATGTGAATGAGGGCAAATGGATACTCACCTGCATGATCTTTTTCAGATTCCTTGATGAGACTCTCTAGAAACAAAAAGGTAATGGCGTTTTAGGGGTATGACCATAGCACGGCAAAATTTTGGCAAAGATTTCAATCGATCCTTTCTACAATTGGGCTGCGGCAATCCCCCCTATAACACGGTAGGTTTATTCCACGTTAAAGGAAAACACGTTGTAGGATTATTCTCGTACAACGCGCTTTTAAGGCCCCGAATGCGCATAATATAATATTATATGTATTAGAGAATAATATTAATGCGTTATAGAGGTGCACGTGTTATAGGGGGATTATGTATCGCTATAGAAAGGATAGACTTTTCCTCTTTTTTAAATATATTTTAAATTTTATTTAGCGTGATATTATTAACAAATGTGTTTTATTGGAGTGATTTCAAAGGTATTTTTTTTTATATAAAAGAACATACCCGTAATGTCGTTACTCGCAGCGTCTGTTATCTCTTCCGTATCCACCTTGTCATCTGTGAAAAGATAATACTTAATTTACATTTATATTATACACATTTGTAATATTATAATTCACTAGCTGTTTCCCGCGACTTCCTCCGCGTAAAATTAAACTTGCCTTTATACCTCCTTATTCTAGCCCCATTGAAAAAACCGTTCTCAGCGGATATCTACAAACTGCTAACTGACACCTTGCCAAATATCACCTTTACACGTCCTGTGGTTTTCGAGATTTCGCTTAATAGGTGATCTTTCGCTATTATATACACTGTAATGTTGTTTTTAACAATAAAGGTCTAATAATAATTCAATAATGGATGTGGGGAAGAAGTCAGAAAAGATGAAGTATGGAGAATGGGCTGTAATTGTCTCGAATGGATCAGTAAAGGTGGGAAACAAGGACAGAATTTTGATGCCTTTGCGGAGAAGCAGCGGACGACATTGGCCCGGGAATAAGGAAAGTTGACCAGCATAGGTTAAGGTCAAAACGTAATAGCAGCAACCGTATGTTATATTAATTGTCAAATTTTATTTTTCTGTGACTAGAATAATATATGTCATTCTAAGCAACCCGCGATCTCTAGTGTAAGTAAAAATATTAACATCAATGATCGTTTAATATTTTGTAGTTTCAACAAGTTAAATGAGAACTTTAAATTTGCTACAATCTCGTAAATTGCTCAGTCGGTCTTCATAAAGCACATAATCACAGACTTTAATTGGTATTATTAAAATTTATGAATATTGTGAGATGATTTTTGCGTAGTTTAAAATTCATTTAATAAATATTTCCTGGAAGAATGTTTTGGAGAAAATGACTTATAAACACATTATAACAAATACTTTTGAAGATAAAGAAAGAGCAAGCAAATAATATATTAAAATTTTATTAATCGGAATATATACAAAATATATTAATGAAACTCACTAAAAACACTAGAACAGTCAAAACGATCGCTTGTGTAAATATCTAAAATCTACATCCCTATTCTGCGTTATACCATTAGGATCTTCAATTAAAAAAATATATATAATATTAAATATTTCTAACATGCTGACGTATTTAATCGCAAAGTAAAATTACCTATATATTTTACTTTAAACCTGATAACAGAAAACCCATACTACTCGTTCTAACTACCACTATAAACCATAGAAACACAGTTCACGTCGTGTGTGTTCCGATATACATTGTGAGATTGTACGCTGTGACGTCAACTTTGTATACTGTAAAGGTGTTCCTTTTTCCTTTGCTATACTAGTTCAAAACGGAACGCGGTGCAGTGTACTGACATCCCCATTAAATTTTTACTTTTTCACTTTCACAAAACCACGTTTTTACAAACCCACGATGTTTTAATAATATAATCCTATTAAATTCAACTGTTAATTTTTTTATAAGAGCCGCTGTTTTTGATTGATCACATGATCAAAGTACTGAGAGCACTGAAACTCGAAAGCGCTAGTAGTGCTCACAGGACAAAAAAAGGCGACTATTTATGACGTCATAGGGCACTGCGGCTGTATACTGGCAGTGTACAATGGAACGATTTTATCACCAGCGCGAGCACTGAGCAGTTCTCGCAGTGTGTATCGGAACATACCAATAACATGTAAACAAAACTAGAGCCCCGCCCCAGCAGATCAGGCTTCGCACGGATGCAAATAGATACGCATACATACGTCTTATAGATATAAAACTTCCTTTTGAATCACTATGTTTATTGATGAAAACTGCATTAAAATCCGTTGCGTAGTTTTAAGGTACGGAAAGTTACTTTTATTTTATACCATGTAAAGAGGTTGCCAATAAATGGTGATGTTTTACTAAATAGAAACTTAGATAAAAACGTAACATGTGATGATATATTTTTATATAGTAGGCAAACAGACTGATAATGTGATGTAGTGGTACTTCACAGCCAGAAAATGATCAATTTAATACATAATATTATTTTACTACTTACAATCACAGAATATTTACTCACAATGTTTGTCGTATTGCTTTTGTTAACATTACCTATATAATGTACTATCTTACATACAGTTTATCTCGAAGAATCGCGATTAATCGCGATTCTTCGAGATAAACTGTATGTAAGATAGCATATATATAAGCATTAAAAAGATATGTAATGGAGACGTGGCCGACGCTTATGCAAAATTCCCAAATGTATGTCTGTCCAAAGCCATCAGCACAGAATAGTCAGATTATGTGTCTTCCGTAATCCTTAAAGAATTTTATAAAAAAAACATAATCGCGCTCGAATATTTCTTGGGCGAGTGTGTGTAAATCGTTTGTCATTGGTGTGCGTGTGGTTTTATTGGTGGATTCGTAGACGATTTAAAGAGACTATTGGAGGCTGCTGTCGGAATATACCCCTAAATTAAGTATGTTTCTATAGCTCAAAAACGGCTGGGCCTATTTGGCTCTCCTGTTTGTTTTATTCGCGGTAATTCAGAGAAGAATTAAAATAAAGGAAAGAAAGAGAAACTCAAAGGAATATTTAAAAAATGCCAAAAAATGCTGAGTTGGTCGTGTGATGGTCATGGAACGTACTGAAGATTTCGTCTGACCGTAACTCGAGCAAGGCTCAGTAATTGTCTAAGAATTTAAAGAAAATGAGCTGTTAGTATATGCTAGAAGACCACAAAAATATATCTTTAAGTAAATAAAATATTGAAACTCCTAATGCGCATATTAATAAAATAAAATACGTTATTTTTCTTATAAACCGTTGGCAACCCCGATCAGAGCGCATAACATTATTTTATCTCGCCAATAAAACTAATTGAGCTCCAGATACTGAAGCTTTGATAAACAGTAAATTATTCTGTGATATATAGGTTTTAATACAATGTTATGAGTTTATGTTATGACATAAACTATGATCAATGTAACCTATTCAACGAACAGCAATAATATTTACATGATGGTTCTATTTCTTATCACGTCTTTAATGCCCGGACAGATATCTTGTCCGAATTTAGGCTCGTCTCTTATTAATCAATCTCTTTTATGTCTTTTCGTGGTAAAGGACAGCCTAAAAATAGTTACTTGTGCATGAAATATTTTCATTTTTTTTTTTTAGAAAAGGCAAGCTGTAATAAACATATTTTTGTCTGCATGTCACAGTAATAGATTAAATTCAAGTAAATAAAAACTTATGAATAAAAATATTCACCAATTCTCACATCCTTTCGGTGTCCACTTTCTGCTTTTCTAAAGTTTATTCGATTGTAATCAAAATATTAATACTAAAATATTAAAGAAAAATATCAAACAAGTAGCTATATTAAAAAACACAACGTTTACAATGAAAATATGTCACTGTACCGCTGTAATATTAGGAAATTTTTTTTTGCTTACCGACGTCCTGCATAGAAACTTAATTATAGCTCGTGTGTTACCCTAAACTTTCCTCTACCGGCAAGATGCACCCCGCGTTCCTCTCGGTTAACCAGAGAAAATCATAGCGGGCGCATCTTTTTTCGTGGGACTGATGATTTGTCATTCAAGAATCTGGAATTATTTTATTTAGTTAATTTTTTTTTTGTGAGGAAGTCGTAGCTTAATCAGTGGTCGGCATTTGAGTCGATCGCTAAGTTAAGTTGCTCTGGCTGCGACCGGGTGATAGATGGGTAACCCATTCTATTAATAATATATTTCTTTTGGTCACCAAATGGTTTTAGTAGTTTTGGTTATATGGGTTATTTCCTAATTTTCATTCAGTAAAAGTCAACGTCCATGGTAAAGATACAAGATAAACAGTCAACAACAACAAAAAAGTCATGCTATTTATAAACAATACACGCAAAAGCGTAAATCCGTTATGCATTATTTTAATATTTTGGATATGATCTAAACTGTGCAATTGAGTAATGTTTTGTTTTTAAAAATCGAGATATACGTATTTTTTAAATAAGTAACTACATTAGTTCCTACATTATATTTTATATCGTATTAAGAATTGGAAAACAGTAATTACTAACATAAAAATTACCCGACTGAGTTTGTTGTGCGCTCTTCTCAGTGCAGAGCGCGAGGAACCCTGTAAACTTAGCTTTTAAGTCGTAAAATGTATCACCAAATTGTTAAATTTTTTTTTTTTAATTATATATTTGACGTTCATAAGTGCGTGCAAATAAGTCTAAATAAATAAACGATTTCGACTTTGACTTTGATTTTGACTTTGCTTTTGACTTTGACCATGACTTTGGCTTTGAATTAGTACTTACAAGCAGATTATTAATTTTTGCAATTGAATAAGCTAAGCGATGCAAAGCATTCCAGCCTATAAGGGATCAACCATATTTTTACGCCACATGCAGAACCACAACTATTATGTCATTCTACTAATTTTTTTTTTGTAAATATGATTTTTCATTTGATTACATAACTGCAACAAGAATTGGAATAGTCCACATTAGGATTTTTATTTCTCCACATTTTTTCTTTCGTTTCATTGATAAACACTTTTTGGGCATATTGGTATTGAAAAGTATTCCTTATATTCTTCAAGAAACAAGAAGTGACGCCGTTTTTTTTAGTATTGAAACTGATTATCACGCCTAGATTGTAAGTAATAGCTTTAAACCGCTCAATAAGATTCGAAGTTTCACGGGCCGGAATCGAACCAGGTCGTCCCCATGGCGACCAAAGCACAACAACCTTTGAATCACACAGGACTATCAACTGACTCAGACACAATAATCATTCCTTTAATTTAAGCCTAGATGTATGTTTATAAATTTTGTAGCACATTATACATGTATGATTTTAGTATGAGTTCTTTTATACATTATTTATATATTTTACTAGCTATGCCCACGACATCAGGCGCATAAAATTAGGTTGAAAAACAGATTCCATTTTAGCATGATGTTAGCCTATAGCCTTCCTTGATAAATGGGCTATGTAACACTGAAAGAATTTTTTAAATCGGACCAGTTGTTCCTGAAATTAGCGCGTTCAAGCAAACAAACAAACTCTTCAGCTTTATATATTAGTAAAGATATAGATTTAAGATGAAAAGGGACCCTACGCAACCCTTAAAGTATTTTAGAATAATCCAGTAGATACAAATATTGGAGAGTGCTTTATTAGGTGTAACAATTTAAAGTATAAAATAGTTTAAATTGTTACATTATGTTAAGTTACATACCTGCAAAGCTAATTCTCTAGCTCATGATAAGTTGAAGACTTGCGAAAGAATGCGTTTACGAAATGATAAAATTCACGATCAACTACAGATAACGAGTTTATGTTCAATTTTGAGTCAATAGTATCAAATATTTACTTATTGTGCTAGGAGATCGCCGTATGATCGAAATTCGCCCACAAACCTTTTTACGAACAACGATATAATATATTGTTCTATTCACAGAAAAATAAATTTATCAATTAATATATCATACGGTTGTCGCGATTTCGCTTTGACATCATCCAATACATAAATATTATAAATAATAAATATATACAGGACTATATTGTACACAGACACTGCTCCTAAGTTAGACAACTTAATGCCTGTGTTATAAGGAGGTAACAGACGCCTGTTACCCAAATATTTTTTATGTAGAAATATATAAATACATGTATATATGTAGATAACACACCCTCACCTGAGGCGAGAATCGAACCCACGACCCCCGGAGCGAAAGGCAGAGTCGCTGCCCACTGCGCCAACGAGCCAGTCATGTGTGTGTACTATGATAGATACATGTGTGTGTAAATAGTGTAAATCGTGTGGCACTGGTGTGCGTGAGGTTTTATTTAAATGATTTAATATATTAATATTGCATATTATAAAAAAATATTAGCATTCGCACATCTTCCTCTATATAAACTAAAATTGTGCCCAATTTCATAC
Organism: Charaxes varanes; assembly: GCA_024363005.1. Classification (NCBI taxonomy): domain Eukaryota; kingdom Metazoa; phylum Arthropoda; class Insecta; order Lepidoptera; family Nymphalidae; genus Charaxes; species Charaxes varanes. The sequence continues at coordinate 5,569,194 of JANCMC010050420.1, read as the reverse complement.
TCCTCCGTCAGCGCAATTTTCCTAAAATGGTACCTAAAGTTTTCACTTTAAGTATTAACATGTAAAATAATGTTAAGCGGATACGACATGTGTAGACCTTGACACACAACATGGATTTTAGCTAATGTTGTGATTGAGATGATAGCCTCATCAATCGGTAAACTGGATAGTGATTGCCAATGTTATAAGACACTAGTTGTACCCCGTTCGTCCGCGTAAGCGTTTCCCTTTGCTTATAGCCTTTCTCGATAAATGAGCTATCTAACGCTGAAAGGATTTTTCAAATCGGATAAGTGCGTTTAAGCAAAGAAACAAACTCTGCAGATTTTATGTTAAAAAAAGTATAGATGTAGGAATATATCATTTCCATTTCCTTCCAAGTAGTTAAAGTTGCAAAACGTCCTTTAAATTGTCTTGTACCTACTGACTTAAGCGTCATCCATAAATGACGTCACATGTTAAGAGGGGGTAGGGCATAACCAAAATGTGACATTGCCTGGCAACGGGTAGGTGGGGGGCAAAAGCTTTGTGACGTCACATATCAATATTTAAAAAATATATAAAAAGTCTTGAGAAAATATTTCAAACAGTAGACTTTTAATTTGAAAATTGGTGGTATCGAACCAAGATTCAGGAAGTTTCGAAAATGTGACAACCTATGACAAGGACGGGAGGAATTAAAAAATAGGTTAATTGGTTGCAATGATTTCATCATATCATGCTTTTTAATTTTAATGTAGGAATTTTGGGGTGTAAGGTGTGGCTGAGATTTAATATATCTGTTTGTTATAGTGTTTTTTTTTTTGTACAATCCAACGAAAAAGCACAAAGCGATTTTTAAAACGCTGGTATATCGCCACCCTGCCGAGGATGCACGATCGCCAGTGTTCGTCTCACCAGTCAAACTAGTACCATCCGGTTTATTAATTATTTTATAATTACGTGGAGATAAAAAATGATCATTCAACATGATTATAGTAATCAACGTTCGGAAGCTCTAAAAAGTACACGCCGGAATCGGCGCGGGTCGGCTTATTTATTAACGGACGACATTCTGGTATTCAATATTGTTTTACGTTAAAAGATCTAAGTTAATTAAAGTTTAAAAAGGCTGAAGTTAAGGCCATAAGTTAAGTTACTAAGGATGGGTTACATTACTTGCTCAAAAAATGTTAGCTAAACTTTTTGATAAACTCTTCAAGGAAACATTTATTTCTTAATGGCCTCTAGCCTCCTGACAAATTATGACATGGCATTGTATAATGATGTTGACTTAGTCTTAAATCTATATTAATATATAAAGCTGAAGAGTTTGTTTGTTTATTTTCTTAAACGCGCTACTCTCAGAAACTACTGGTTCGATTTGGAAAATTCTTTCAGTGTTAGAAAGCCCATTTATCGAGGAAGACTATACACGCCACAATTGAATCATTTTTTTTACCTAATTTTATGCGGATGAAGTCGCGGGCACGCCTAGCACCGTATAAAAGATATAATGCTATTCTTATTTGTATGAAGTCTAAACATGGATTTCCATAGCTTGACTGCATACATTACTGAATGCAACGACATGAAAAAACTTTTTGTTATTCATTACCGCCTATGAACAGTGAACACTATAAAAGGTTCCCTACAAGAAGCCGATACGGATGCACCTGGACCGGGCCTTGGAGAAACTGCAGGTCATGAGTCGTGAAGTCATCGAACCCTTCAATTCCGTGAAAAGCTGTTAACAATTCTAGTCTAACGATGAGCGGCCGATCTGATGGTTTTTGTAGTATGAAAAACATTATATTGTAGCTTTTTGTCGGGAGCTGGTCACGACGAAATCAATTTTGTATTATGTATAGGTAGATGTAGATGTATAGGTATTGGAGACTGGAAAGATGTATAGCGGCAGAATTTTTTTTTAATTTACACACGGTCATCTGTTCCTATGGTAGGACACTTAAAGTCTGTGTTTGTATGTGTAATCATAAAATTAAAATATATATAATGTTTGTATAGGTGGAATTTTTCCTTTTTTTGTGTTACATAGGGGCAAACGAGCAGGCAGCAGGCACTGAAGTGCCTACCGGCGCCAATGGACATCTGCACGACCAGAAGGCCAGCAGATGCGCTGCCGGCCCTTAATGACGAGTTCTATGGGTACAAATAGAAAGAAAACAGAAAACCAAAAATCAAGTAAGTAATGTGGTTCACATTGCTGACGAAGGTCCAAAAAGACGTACGGCACCGTTAATGACGCACAACACCATCAAAAAGCCCTTTGATGGGCAAAGGACGAGGTACGAAAAAAAGAGACACGACGTAGCTACGATATTATTAAGAAATAAAGTGTCAATACACTCAAACTAATAAATGTATTGAATTAAAGAATATATTGCGATGAGGCAAATAGTAAAACATAATTTGGTCCGACATAATTTAGTAAAGTTCCAGAACCAAAATTAAGTTCGTTTATTAATAAATCCAAGGGCCATATCAAAAAGTACACTTGTTCGGGAAGCGTATTATACGGTTGAACACTATATTGGTAGTAGGGTTGTGCTGGGTTTGTTCTTTACGTTTAATATGTAACATACGTCTTGTATTTATAAACTCCTTATGTAGGAACTATTTAAAAAAGAGTGGTTAATAGGTATGTTCTTTCTGGTTAGTTTGAACAGCACTTCCGATTCGGGAGCGGTTTTTAAAATGGTTGGCGATTCGAGGACACTGATGAAAGTCTATTTAAATAAAACATCTTTGGCATTTGAGGCAGTACGTGCCTGCAGACAAATGCGAAACGTGCGTGTTGAGTTAACTAATACCGCTAATGCTAATAATTGGCCGGGATAAGGTTCCGTGCCTTGTATTTATTTATTTATTTACTTCTTTTACATGAAATAGTACCACAATGCCAATTACACTAAAATATGATACATTATACAATATTTTGACATCGTTACACCTTAACAGTAAAAAGTAGATAAAAAAATGAAATTTAAAATAAAAATACAACGAATATAGAAGAAAACAAAAAATTTCATGAGAACTCAAATTATCCATTACAAAAAAAAGGCAATAATTATAATTAATTGTCTGGATGCGTTATTTAAATTGAAAATGTTTGATAGCTATTTAACTACAAAATGTGCTTTGCGATTTTAGTTATAAAATGCTTGTTGACGAAATGAAGGAGAAGAGGTAAGTAAAATAGAAATGAAACGAAATAAACAAGAAATAAAAAAATGTGAAAACTGTGGTTAAACCATGATATTTCGAAAGAAGGAAGACATTAATGCTTAAGACATAGAGGAAGAGATGATGGTCGATGATAGGATTCACAGTGTAAGGCAATTATTGTATAATATAAGAATTAGAAAAACTTAGACTATATTAAGTAATACATTCGAGGTTTAAGCTTAACTTAATATAATTACTGTTCAAATATGGAAAATATGGGAAATTATAAAGAAAAGTGTAATCGGTGCTTACCAAGTAAAACGGTCTGGTATATCTATGTCTGCTTTTGGGAATAACTATTCTTTAGGGATTTGCGTACCTCATGTTTGAATTTAATTAGAGGTAGCGCCATGCTTGTAGCCGAATTAAGACTGACAGAATTTTTCAAACCGGACTAGTAGTTCCTGAGATTAGCGCGTTCAAGCAAACAAGCAAACTCTTCAGCTTTATACATTCTCTTCAGCTTATATCATAAAAGTAATGATAGCCAAATAATTTTTAGCTGGTTCTTCCTGTAATTCATATTTTACTCAATACAAAAAAAAACAATCTATACTAATATATAAAACTGAAGAGTTACGTTTGCTTGAAGGCGCTAATCTCAGGAACTAGTGGTCTGATTTGAAAAATTATTTCAGTGTTGGATAGCCCATTTGTCGAGGAAGGCTATAGGCTAAATTACATCTATTTTTTTTTACCTAAGTTTAAGGGCTGGAGTCGCGAGCATAGCTAGTTGTACTATAAAGTTGTATCAAAACGTGGTCATGACGGTCGTATGTTTGTATATTAATTGTCAAACATAATAATGTCAAAAAAATATTTAAAATTTTCTATTTATAAATCTTTTTTTTTTCGATCAGCCATCGATCTCTAAAATTTTAAAATAAGCATGATTATAGCGTTAACATCCCATTTATTTAAAAAAAAAGCTGTGTTGGGAGTATCAACATCAATTGCCTAGGTATATTTGAACAGAGCACCTCATCATTTTATGTTCAGCCATCTACCGTCGACCAAATATTACGTCACACGTTGAAAGGGGTGTAGGGAATCGCCAGAATGTGACATTGTGTGACAAGGGTAAAAAGCTTTGTGACATCACATGTCAAAATAAAAAAAATATGAAAATAAATTTACCAGGTGTTTTCGATCAATATACGTGATGTCACAACATGGCGGGAGGGGGTTTCGAGAATGTGACAACCTGTGACCAGGACTTAATTGATGATTACTTGTATCCATTACATAATTGTTAAGCAATTATGTAATGTATACAATACAATACAATACATAATTGCTTAAAACCATTTGAAAATCAGACTCTAAATGGATTCTTTGTAAGAATAATGTGTCTAGATTATACCTAACCCGCAAATTAAGGTTTTTCTAGATTTATGACTGGCCCGTTGGCGCAGTGGGCTATGACCCTGCCTTCTGCTCCGGGGTCGTGGGTTCGATTCCCGCCTCGAGTCTGGTGTTTTATCCATATGTATATATTTATATATTTACAAAAAAATTATTTGTGTATAACAGGCGGCTGTTACCTATAATACAGGCATTGAGTTGTCTTCCTTAGGGACAGAGTGTCCGTGTGTCATATAATCCTATATATTTATTTATTATTATTTACAATAAACAAGTGTTTAATCATTTATTTAATTTATACCATGGCCTTCAAAATATGTAATTGTAAATTTAATTAATAAGGATACTATTGGTAGGGTAAACTAGTTTAAAAACCGGTTAGGTTCTCTGATTTCTTTGATGCATACTTAAAATGTATTATTATTTATGCAAAAATATTAAATTTGTTTTAACCAATAACGTAAATAGAAATTATTTTTGGATTTCCAGAATCCTATTAGTCCATTAATGGATTACAAGGGCATGTGAAAACCACGCTTATTATTTATAAGGTCCACCATATGGTTGAAAACCATAATAAAAAACTGTTTAAAAGAATGTCTAACAAGTCTCATGCCGATTCAGACCGATTGGCTCAACTGTTCCGAATCAGATATTATTTAAAAATAATATTAGAATTTCGCGTTCTATTAAAATATCATAACTTAAATATTTATCAGTTAACTGTAAATACTTTAATAAGTAAAGAATCACGCCCAGAAAACAAAATGAACTTGCTCACCAAATCTAGTAATAACTCCGAATACAACCACTCTAAACAAGCCAAGCTTCTGCTCCTCGCCGATGAGCGTCGACAGAGAGCGAAGCTCCCAGACAGCGCAATGCGATGGGACTTTACTCTAGCCGCTTAGGTGACAACTCATATTCCCGAGCCGCGTACTTGGCCTAACTGCCGTCCCCTCAGCTCCTGAGCTCCACGAAGAGCATCAGATTATTGTAGTACCTCCCTTCAGCTGCATAGCAAGACATGTCATTTATGTTCTTTCCAATTAGTCAGACTGGAATAATTGGGAGGCGGTCCATCTGTTGCTCGGCCAAAAGCGCTTTCTGATTAAATTTAAGACTTTTCTATCAGTTAAGTCGTATTCAACCTTGAAATTATCAACATTTTGATACCAAAATTTGATAGTATCAATTTGGTCATCACGATCAAATATTAAACGACATCCGTTAGAAAATTTCGCGCTGAATTTTCACGTTCACGTTCAGTATCTCCGTCGACTTATAGTCGCGAGTTTCTGGACCGAAAATGATTATATGAAGTATTCTCGGTGAAGAGGGCACCTGACCCGCTCCTCAGCTCGGAGAATGAGTTGGAGTGTCGCAGCCGCGGCCGGCGCCGGACTGTTGTAACCTATTGAACCTGCTTTGGACAACTTTTGAGGCACTTTGTGTAATGCTAGTGGACCACTTGACAATTAATAATATAGGGATCGAAAAAAGAAATTTAAAGTGGGAATGATGTGCTAAGAATCTGTAATGTACATTTTCGTCATGATAGACCTCTGATCGAAGCTCGGCTAACTTGTTTGTGAAATAGTGGTAATAAAAAATTGCTGATTGTGTTTGTCCTGGGCTCTTCTGAGTGCAAAGTGCGAGTAAACTTCGAAAACTAAGCTTTTAAATCGTAAATTTTATCAGCGAGTTATTGAAGAATAATTTAAAACAAATTGCAATTAAACATGTAACGTTCATAAGTACTTATATAAATATTTGACTTTGATTGTATTCTATAATATACCCTTTATTTTGACACAGGCATCACACACTGCGCTCGTTCGCGCCCGCATTCTTTTTCTCCTTTCCATCCGTTTACTCCATCCCTTCGTTTACTTTTATCTATTCATGACGCAACCGCAGGTAACTATGCGTGGCGCAGAGGTCGGCGACCTTTTGGCCGGCAAGGGTAGTAAAATGATTGTTGGAAAAGATCTAGCTATCTGTTTATGTATTGTGACGTAAAGTTTGCGCTCGTGTAGTGTAATTATTATCTACTCGCTGTTCTATAACCATTTACGGAGTTGTCAAATGTGAAAAAGAACCCCAGATTTTGAAACATTCTTCATTGGTGCTCCGCGCCTATTGGACTTAGCGTGATGATATAGCTATAGCCTTCCTCGATAAATGACCCATCTAACACTGAAAATAATTTTTAAATCGGGCATGAACTTCCTGAGATTAGCGCGTTCAAACAAACAAACTCCTCAGCTTTATATATTAGTATAGATTTATAAGATATTTAGATTCCCATTCACATAATAGTCGCGGGTATACAGTAAATTTTATCTCATATATAAAATTCTCGTGTCACGGGGTTTGTTGCCAAACCCCTCCGAAACGGCTCAACCGATTCTCATGCAAATTTTTGTGCATATGAGGTAGGTCTGAATCGGTCGTAAACTATTTTTTAAACCTCTAAGTGGTAGGGGGGCTAGTATATTATAACGGGCATAATTTTCCAACCATAAACCGGCACAAAAAAATTGTTGAAATGCACTCATTTTTATAAAAAAATATAAGCCTAATGTAGACTTACAGATGTCCCGACCGAATGATGCCAGAAAATGCATAATGTATAGTCCTAGAATTACTAATCTAAAAAACTCCGGACCCCTTTTTTGTACAGGAAAACTTATTAATATTGGTCCTGCAAAAGACCTTTAAAAATAATGACACCTCTTCAGAGCCTTTAGGTTCTTCACCACAAAAGAATCAGCCGGAAGGGTAACGATTATAATTGAATATACATTCGAGCGTTTAAGTAATAATTATGTATTATTAATGAAGCATAAATGGTTGTTGTCGAAGGTGAAGGACTTGCGAGCGGTCGAGGACGCGTTTGTGCCCGTCATCAAGATGAACTTTGACGGTATTGAGATAGACTTACTGTTTGCCAGACTCGCGCTGAAGGAAATACCAGGTGAGGAAGTCGTGTAGAGGGTGACCATTATGAACCTTAACTGTCTTATTTATTGTGGCTGAAGGGGAATCTCCCACGTACGAACATATTTATGAAGGTAAAGACAAGTGTTGCTAAATTATTGCATTCATTGTAAAAATGAACGTATAAAGTGATTATAAAAAAAGCACAGCTAAACAATAGTATAGTGTTGTTGTGTTCTGCAGGTGAGCTTTTGGGAGGAGAGAGACAACTCGCATGTAATACCCAGGGTATTTGCAAGTGTCTATACTTCCTATCAGTTAGGCATTATTCTTGGCTGCCACCTTACCTTGCTAAATGCTTTGCTTGATATTTAGCTTGTGATGGATTGCTCAGCATTTATAGCTCTTCTAAAAAAGTTTATCAAAGGTATAATATGCATGCAAGACGATCTGAATGTGCGTGGAGGACACGGTGATAGTAGTTTATTAAATATTGTTTTGTGTTTTAGATTCGTTCGACCTACGCGACGACATGCTGCTGAAGAACTTGGACCAGAAGTGCGTGCGCTCGCTGAACGGCTGCAGGGTGACGGACGAGATCCTGCGCCTCGTGCCCAACATCAACAACTTCAGGCTCACTCTGCGAGCCATCAAGCTTTGGGCTAAACGTAAGACTTAACTGGTACTCTCACAACTTACACGTGGCACGGGCGTTTAGTCTGTCGTGTACTTTATATTAGGGATGTATGGAAGCGGTATATCGGAACCGGAATTGGTATATATTGGTGTGGTATATGGCTAAAAATAACGTCAAACACATTATTCATTAGTTATATATACTTTGTATCAATTAAAAAGTTGGTGTTTACCTGAATGCATATACTAATATATAAATATATCCTCCTCTGATACAACTTCCAAGTCTAATTTATCAGAACGGAATGTGTCAAATAAGTCGGAAATTCCGAACTTTCGTAATCGGAATCGAAACTCGCAATTTCCTATTATAATATACTATTTAAAATAGTTAAATGATAAGTTTTCAACAGATGTATATGATGTAACAGTTAATATTTTATTAAGTTAAATAAAATCTCAGAATTAGAATTAAAAGCTTATCAATTTTGAATAATGAACGACACTAAATAAATATATAGGACTATATGACACAAAGGCGTCTGTTCCTAAGGAAGACAACTTAATGCCTGTGTTATAGGTAACAGCCGCCTGTTATACACAAATATTATTTTTTTAAAAATATATAAATATATACATTTAAATATACGCCCAGACTCAAGTTGGGTATTGAACCCATGACCCCCTGAGCGGAAGGCAGGGTCGCTGCCCACTGCGCCAACGGGCCAGTGGCAGACAATGACTATAATGGTCATTCTTTTGTATGAGTCTTTTAAACATATGTCCTCATAAATACATATTAGATTTACTTGCCAGAGAAACTTTTCCAATCATAAGTGAATTTAAATAAGGAATCAATGCTACATCACTATTAATTATATCTTAGCACACTGATGGTATGTATATTTAAAGTGTGTGCGTAAATTGCTGATTAATCTGCATTGATAGTCCCACAGTTAGTTCGTCCAAGTGTTTTATAAATAAAATAAAATTATATATATATTTCAGGTCACGGCATATACTCTAACACACTTGGGTACCTGGGTGGAGTTTCGTGGGCCATGCTAGTTGCCAGAACGTGTCAGCTGTACCCAAATGCTTTGCCAGCTACATTAGTGCACAAGTTCTTTTTAGTGTTCAGCCAATGGAAATGGCCGCAGCCAGTTCTGCTGAAACAGCCAGATTCTGTCAACCTCGGATTTCCTGTATGGGATCCCAGAGTGAGTTATATACACTAAGTCTATTTTTTACATTTATACTGCTATTTTTTTTACTGAAATTTAGTTTAGGATTAAATTAATTATAAAAATTCTATTATGTACACATACAATACACCAAATCAATCAGGCCAAAAGTTACTTAAAATTTTTCTTAATTAAAGGTTTTTTTTTAATTTATTAAGTCTTCTAATATAGTGTAATTATTTAAAACTCAAGTCATACTGCGCTCGTGCCTTGTTTATAATCTGTGCATGAATACAATGCCTTGTTACCAGGTCAATGTGTCAGACAGATTCCACCTGATGCCCATCATTACTCCAGCATACCCGCAGCAGAACTCCACGTTTAACGTGTCAGCTTCCACAAGGACAGTTATAATGGAAGAATTTCGATTGGGTGAGTTTTAATATTCTGTGTGAGGGTAAGAACAAAATCTTTAAAGATAACTGAATCACTTGTAGTCTTACACAGAGTAACTGAGACACTTGACGTTTTAATATAGGCAGACAACAAATTTTTATGTAAGCTTCCAAAAATTGAGTAAGTCTACTTTACTACTTACATTTTGTTACTTACGTTAGGAATTGACAACCGTACGTTTTACTGTTTTATATATAATTAAATTTACCCAAATATACGTAAGTTTTACGTAATCCCATTGTATCGAGTGCCCTGCTTAGTGGCGCACTTTAAGGTTTTCTAAGATCGTGGTTTGAAGAATCTTCTTAAACTCATCTGTAGTTTTTAGATAAAAAATTTATCACCACTGTATTTTAATACACATTTGACTATGCAGCTAGCACCGAAGTTCCGGGGGTTGCGGGTCGCATCTGGGTGTGTCACCTGTGTACATATTTGTGCCAAAAGGGCATATAGCAACTCGCGTCTCGCGCAGGGCTGGCCATCACGGACGAGATCATGCTGGGCAAGTGCGGCTGGGAGCGGCTGTTCGAGGCGCCGCACTTCTTCTCGCGCTACAAGCACTTCATCGTGCTGCTGGCGTCGTCGGCGCGCGCGCTGGACCAGCTGCAGTGGTGCGGCCTCATCGAGAGCAAGATCCGCCACCTCATCAGTGAGGGCTCCATCCGTTTAGCTCTCGAATCTATCTAATCTCCCAGGCTAATGCTTCGGGGTTCGGTCTGCAGCGCTGGTTGTGAAGTCGCGAACCGATCCAACCAAAAACAAAAATTAAAAAGAGAAATCTTTAAATACTTAAAACCAATTAATCAAGGCCTAAAAAACGAAGAGCAAAAAGACAACTACATTAAAGTGTACATTCAATAAATAAAAAATAAGTATGACTATTACACACTAGAGGACCTGGCAGACGCTGTTCTGCCCGAACGTTGGCTTACTCTTACTATTGTACATTAAAACAGCGCCATCTATTGTTAAATCTCTCATACCTTCTAAGGGGAATTTTTAAAGGGCAATTTTGATCTGCATAAAATGGATAACGTATTTAAATGGATAAGGATTAATACGTTACTCTTTAAAATAGCTTCGTAGGTAGTTGATTATTTATTTGTAATTTGTAAAAGATAGTAATGGTTATTGTGGGTTATAGAAAGGAAATAGGCATATGCCATCGCCGACTTTCTTATAGATCTATTTAAGGTATACAATTCCGTAGTACAATATTTTGACCTATCTCGTATGGTTAAGGTATAATGTAAGGTGCACAAAAATATATTCTTTTACGACATCATGTTACAAATCATTCAAATTCTGGGCTTTTATCTACTATAATATATATGTATTATACATGTAAACCTTCATCAAAAATCACTCTATCGATTGGTGAAAACCGCATGACGATCCGTTGAGTAGTTTTTGAGTTTATCGCGAACAGACAGACAAACGCGGCCTTGAACTTCGTTTTATAATATGTAAGGAATAATAATAATAATCTTTTAAAAGATAAAATGCTTCTTTTTTTATCTGTTACCATTGTTTGTTTATGTGGCTTTTAGAAAATAAATTATTTAAGCTGTGTAACTATATAATGTCAATAAAGAAAAAAAACTGAATTTATATACTAAAAAAAAAACATGATCTAAAATTATTATTTTAAAGTAAAAACCAGTCCTGTATGTACAGAGCAGAGATATAAGTCATTTTATTTACACTATAATAAATTTCAAGGAATATTTTTACAATTGTGAAAATTGTAACAAAGCATCCTTTTTTATTAATAAAAGTTTTTTGTCACTAGCCTCTATTACTCAATATAAATGAAAAAGCAATGTAATGCGCTTATTATAAGTAGAATTTGAGTCTTTGAAATACCAAAAACCCATGCAATATCCTGTTCGTTCATAATTTTAATTTTTTCACCAAATTATATAAATTATTACAGATTTCAAAATAATAATAATCGTACATATGACGTTCACGGGTACTGTAAAGTCTATATGAATGAACCCACTCAAAACGAAATAAGATCTTCAATATCGGTTCAGCTTTTTAAAGAAATTTAATTAGAGGTAGCGCCATACTTATAGCCGAATTGGGCCGGCGCGGCCGGGTACCAGTACCCCTTTCTCACATGATATCGGCGTAAAGTGGCGGCAATGCTGTCACGTGTGTAGTGGTGGTGTTGTTGTCGCGTTTCGTTCGGTTTGTGAGACTTCCCGTTGGCCTAAACTCGTCATTAAGGGCCGGCAGCGCATCTGCTGGCCTTCTGGTCGTGCAGATGTCCATGGGCGCCGGTAATCTCATGTGAGAAAGAGGTACTGGTACCCGGAAGCGCCGGCCCAATTCGGCTACAAGCATGGCGCTACCTCTAATTAAAGTCAGTTCTCAGTGGCTGTTTGCTAGCTACAAACTCCCTCTTTGCCAAATGACATCTGCGTACGTCCCACGGTTTTCGAGATTTGATGGTAGGTTTCACTTACATGTACATATGTATATAGATGAATGCATAATTATTCATATCGTGATTCAAAAATAATCATCATTACTAATATATAAAGCTGAAGTGTTTGTTTGTTTGCTTGAATGAGCTAATCTCAGAAACTACGGGTGGGATTTGAAAAATTATCTTAGTGTTAGATACCTATTTGTCGAGGAAAACCTTAGGCTATATATAATCACGCTAAAACTATAAATAAATATATACAGGACTATACGACACACGAACGTCTGTTCCTAAGGTAGACAACTTAATGCCTGTGTTATAGGTAACAGCCGCCTGTTATACTCAAATATTTATTTTTAGAAATATATAAATACATACATATGGATAATACCAGAAAATCGGCGGGAATCGAACCCACGACCTCCAGAGCGGAAGACAAGGGTCACTGCCCACTACACCTAAGGGCCTGTCAATTAAGGTGGCGGAGCAAAGGGAGGTCTATGCTCAGCAGTGGGTTATCAAGGGCTGACAATGATGATGATGAGGTCATAGAGTGTGTGGTGGTCTACCACACTGCCATAGCCACGACCGCCGCGTGTACGAAGTCAGCGAGTTCGACTCCGCGCTGATGTCACCTTGCGGGACGGAGCTACCAAACCGGTAGGCGCGCGCGTGGTCGCGAAGGCTGCAGCAGTCGGCCAGCGCATCGGCAGTACCGATCGATCTTCGTGCCTGTATCCAACTAGTCCCTTACGCTGCGCTTTATGCTTTAAAGACAAACGTTTAAATACGGGCTAATCGCAAATGTAAAAAGTGTAAAGATAAAAGCATTCACGTGCTTAAGTGTAGCATAATTTAAGTACCTATAAGTGTTATGCAAATGAATAAATTGTATCCTATCAAAAACATTTTCTTGTATAAATGTTGCCACAACGAGACCAAATGGCTCGCACCGGCAAAAAGCAATCCAATCTCTTTTAGAGTCGCGCTTTTAGCTCTATACGTCCTAGTTTCACTGGCTATACACCTTAGTGAAAATGTGTGGCTGTAAAGCTATAAGTTAGAAACGAATACTTTTAATAATAATTATTAGCTAAAGTACATTAAAAATAGCTTGAATTTTAGTGGCTAACATATTAAAATAAAATACTGACAAATCTCTTAATTCGCATTGTTTGAGTTAAGTAAAAAAAACAGTCAAAACCCAAACAGAAGATATGTATAATGAAGAAAACAAAATTAATGAAATGTATATCTATACTAATATATAAAACTGAAGAATTTGTTTTGACTCGTTGTGTGACATGTGATAAAACGGTCGTGTTAACTTCCAGCTAATTGTGCTAATTCATTTTTATCCATCTCTGCGGCTTAATAAACTTTTAATTTGGACGTTATAAACCATACGCTTTGAACGATTCTTCAACCCTGACGGGAGAAGTGTTGTGAACTGCTCACGTCAACTTATATTGCAACCCTTTTCTTCCATTGTTAATTTTGTCATCGTGATTCATTTGGAATAAGCTAGGATGCAGTTTATTCTGTTCCTATCATAGGCACAAGAAATTTCGCTTTGCGTCGAAAGTAAACATCGTATTCATTCATTTTTACTTTCCAGAAATATAATAAGCACATACTTACCTGCTTTGGATAACAGCTGTGTTATTTTATGAGACCTCCTCTCTCGCTTTACTCAGCGTGGGGTGTTAACAGTAGACAGTTTATTCAGTGAGCGTTGTAAAATTCCATTAGACCTATTTTCCATTAATTTAAAACTCCATTTAAAAAAAATTATTCGTGCATCACGTCTGAAATGATGCGCAGTTAGTGTTCCGTTGTTTGGAATTCTTGATTCCGCAAATGACTGCAGCCCAAATGAAAACGGGATGTAATTTAATGAGCTCGCATTCTCCTCGCTTCAGTCTGCTGGTAATTCCGTAAAACCGATTCCAACAATCGGTAATACGACTGCATAAGTTTGGAATTTAATGAAAATAGCTGTAATACGGACTTACGTACGCACGGTTTTGTTTAGAATTGTTGGCACTCTGTTTTTGTATTTGTCTAATTGCATTCACTACGAGCTACGGCTCGCGTTGTTTGAAAATCAATTTATTGGAGCCGGTAATTTGGCAATCTATTTAGCCTTATATATAATTAAATTTGTTCTGTCCGATTCATCAATGCTGTAGTTAGATACTACGATTGCTTTGAAATTATGTCAGTCGATCGTTTTATGTTGTAAGCATGTATTAAGAATGTATTTTAGCCCTAAGGTAAAACAGATGGAATGGTTGTATGAAATTCAAAGTAAGAAACACGAAAAAGGAAAGCTTTAAAGCGTCTGACTTAATTTATTCACTTTTCTCGTCTGATACCTGCCTACGGTCACAGTTACAACTTACCAAGTATGCAGGTGTTAATTAGTACATGAGACTCTACTAAGAGTCTAAGGTTTCATCTTTCAGAAAAATATGTATCACGAACAAAGGATCTCAGGCCATTTATAGTTAGAAGTACCTATAATCAATGCTAATATGCGATACAAAACAGTATTTCTTTTTATTCCTCTTTATGCACCTTTTGTGCACAGTTGTATTGACGAATCAGAGTATTGTCCCATTTCAGCATGTAGTGTGGTAGGTGATATTTTGAGAGACATAGCGAAACGAATTTTATTTTTACGTATATTCTGACGATTCTCTCAAGGCAATGTAGCTAAAACCATCACAGACATCATTAAACCACGCTCCAGGCGTTGGGTTATTGGGGAACTCAAATAAACGACAGAAAGCGAATATATAAGAGAGGAGTATCAAATGAAAAGGTACAGTATAGAGTACAAAACTGTGTATTTGAAGAGGGGTTATGGCGTAGGGGATATTTTTAATAAATTGAACGAATATACCCGACTTGAATATCTTAGAATACTAAACACTACCTGATACAGATTAAGTGCTTGCTATATCTCTGTGACTCAAGCTCTTAAATATATAGGTACCTACACACCCAAATCCTTCCTCCACGTTAAAGGCTTACAAAAATATATTTCAGATTTTTAATTCATCGTTCCAGACACAAACTTCTTTGACACCTTTTCTTTAGAGTGTTTGGACTAAAACTTTTTAACGCACGATTGACTTTTGGAGTAAGCTGGTGACTACCCGATGAGTGTTACGAAAAGTGTGATCGGGCACGACGATTATATGTTGCAGCCAACTAGCTTAATCAGCCATTCAGTCAAAGGGCTAGCCTCTTTCTTTTCGACTTTTCTCGACCTATTTATACATTGACGTTACAGACAGTTCCTTGATACTTCTGTTGTGACTACGGGAGTACCACTATTCTTCTTTTTACTGGCTCTACACTCGTTTTTCATTAAATTTTGAACAGACTGGCAAGTAATGTAACGTGATCGATCAAAACGCCAAACGACTGAATACACAGGCGGATTTAGGGGTAGGCCGAGAAGGCTAGAGCCTATAGCGGTAGTATTACGGGGACTGCAAATTTGGACAAAAAAAAATTTATCTTAAAAAATTACTATATATAGACTGAGAAAAGAAGAAGCGGAATTCGATACTCTACTTCACAATCAATTATGATTGTGTATCGAATTGCAGAGGTCAATAGGGACGGCAAAAATTAAATAGCCTACTGACGGCAAACGTGAAAGTTCGGCACTGGCTGAATATCGATCAGGAAGGTAGTTGAACGGCGCCGTTAAGTAAAGAGGCTAGGCTGTTAATTAAATGGCTAATTAAGCTATTTCCCCGCGACATACATATAGTGAACATATATGGAGCTAAAGAATTTTTACTTCAATCTTGTGGTATAAATCACAATAGTTTTTTTTTTTATCAGGAATGTTGGCAGCCCTAGCTAGAAAAGCGAACATAGTGTGACGCCTCGTAGTTTTGTTTGTAGCACGTGTAGACATAATAATTCGCCCCGGCGCCGCGCACTTATCGATTACAGAGGAAACCGACTCATACATACCGACACTGTGAATCGATGGTTATAAATGTTTATGCCTCATTACTAATTTCTCTGTAATTATTTCTCTATTCTTGTTACATGACCAGTATAGTTGTACAGTAGAAGTTAGAATATATTTTTTTTATGTTACAAGCGGCCAAACGAGCAGGCAGCAGGCACCGAAGTGCCTACCGGCGCCCATGGACATCTGCACGACCAGAAGGCCAGCAGATGCAGCCTCAATAGCTCAACGGTTTAAGGTATGGACTGAAATCCGCAAGGTACCCGGTTCAAACCCCACCGCCGTTGGGGAATTGTCTCACCTACTCCTAATACAAACTTTTAATCTCAGCTTGGTAGGAGGGGTAAAAGGGAATATTAGACATACCTAAAAAGTATTCCTAATATTCTTAAAAAAAAAGAGTCGCTAGTCAAAATAAAACGAAAATGTAATAACAAATACCCTTTACTATATATAAATATCAAAATGCGAATGTGCCCCAGGAATGGAGGCATCGGGCCAACTGGGTTAGTAAGCGATTGTGTGCTGAAATCCAAATCTAATTAGGTCTAGTTAAATACCGGGACAATTATTGGGATACGGGCTTAATACAGTCTATATTTAGTCGCACTAATTAGATCATTACTGTTACATCAACTCTGTATCCACTTAATCTTCTATCATCTACCATATGCTAATACAGTAGGCTCTTGTGTTCCTAAAATAATGTGCTTGTAAACAAACTTGATTTTAGATTACATATTATCAATATTTATAAAAACGGAAGGTCACCTATAACAAAATCTCGAAAACCGCGGGACGCACAAAAAGAGGAAATTTAGCAAACTAAGAACGGTTTTTTCGATAGGGCCAGATTGAGCTCAACTTTACACAGGCGAAGTCGCGGGAAACAGCTAGTTCAAGTATATCATTCTGATAGCAAAAACATATGTTAAATAATATGGGCGCAGTGTACGTCAATAATAGTAGATGGAAAAGAACAAGTGAGGTCAATTGGCGAGGTTTTTATTATTTGCACTCGTTTAAACAAAGGCCATCGACGCAGTTCGACTAATAGAACAGATGTACATTTTTTGAGGCCTAACGATCAACGATAATATGAAACTCTGCTTCTTGACTTGTTATATTAAATCTTCTTCTTCGATCTTCTCTTTTCCTTTTACTCGGGATAGAGTCTTCTCATATATGTCCGATTGTCGGGTTAGATAATCTTCGGCTTCTTTAAAGTCTCTTGATATTTGGGCACCAAGTGGAAGAATGTCAACCTTTGACTTGGACCAATTTATTTTGCATAAATTCTGAATTGGCTCAAAATAGGTAGTTATAGCGTAAGAGGAAAACTGACTAGCAGTGAGTTGATAAAATTGAGGATAATTCTAAATCTAATGGGTTAATAACAAGCGTTCATATATAGACTAATTTTATCGACCAACTGCACACTGGTTTACCAAAAAATAAAAGGTACAACACAGTCAAATCGCTCATCATTACAATAATACTGGACTCCCAAAAGGGCTGAAAATGCACGGCCATTACATCCGTCCCCTAAAAGGACACGCCACATAATTGTAGGTATTCAAGGCTAAAAATGGCGGGCGGTGAAATGGCGGGTAATTGGCGACGAACCGGTCCTGAGCAGAGACAGTGGCGCCACCGGTTTGTAAAGAGAATAAGATTCTTCATATTTAGCTATATATAGCCGATTTCCTATAAAAATAATATACAGAAGATGCTATCGTAGAGGTTCGTAGTACTTGCGCTACGAAAACGTAGCTAGGTTAGTTGTATTGTAGAATAGGATTCTTCATATTTAGCTGTCAATAACGGATTCCTGTGACTTGATCTACGTACAATTAAAGTTGCAGCAGCCCTGAGGGCTTATTATTATGCCTACTAACTATGTATAAGCTATTTGCCAAATTTCATCTTCGTATGGCCCGCGGTTTTCGAGATTGCTTGTGAGGTGACCTCATTGTGAATTAATTCCTTTTATCGCTGTCATAACCGATTTTTAATGTACGAATATTATGTCATAATAGTATTTCTAGAAATTTTCTTCTCGATGCAGAGGATTCAAGTCGGATGGCGCGTTGCAGGATCACCTGAAGCGGAGCGCGCCGCACGTCAACAAATTAGAACTACCGTACGTTTTACCATCTCAAGTATTCCCAGATATTTTTCAAATTTTTACTTTGGACTCCTGCGGTGCTGAAGCGAATTTTCTGGTTTTTGGTAAATTCATGAAATGTTGCCTATGATGATGTGGTTTAAATGCACGGTTGTCTAATAAATAGTAAATTATTGCACCGAGCGCAAAGTGAGTCATTGATGCACGAATGATATGTAAGATTGATACTAACTCATCACGAATGCAGTACCACTCTTCAGCTGCAATGTACTTTTCTTTCACAGTACATCGATTCCTATTTACATTCTCCAAAACTTTTATTGTTAAATAGGAAGTATCTAAGTTTTACAATGGTACAAAATTCGGGCCTTTTGCTATTTTTTTCAGTTTTATTCAGTCGATTTTTAGTTTCAGCCAGTATCTTTCCAATCTTATGCATACATTTTATATAAAACTTAACGTCAACCGCTGTGGTTAAAATTTATATAATATCAAAACAAAAAAATACAGTACATTAGTGAAAAACGGCGCAGTAATGAAATTTCATACAACATCACTGCACTGTTTTAGTTCGGTTATGTAGTGATTGATGATGACATTACTGCGTAGTTAGAAGAAAAATATTTTGTTGAATATCCTATGTGATCTTTTCTTCACTTATTACAGATTTAAATGCCTTTACTGTGTGAAGAGGTTTGGTGTAAATCGGGACTTGGAACGGCACACGAACAGAGTGCACCTCAACAAAAAACCGTATCAGTGCGACAAATGTGATAAGGTATGAGAAAAAATTACCTGGATTATTTACATAAACTGGAATAACCAGTATGCGTCTAATGAAGCCTTGCTTCGAAAAATTAAATATGTGTATAAAAGATGCTTTTTACTACAAAGACAAAGTGTAAAATGGCTTGTGATACGCAGTTGTAACTAAATAATTGGTTTTCCTCATGCTATGTAGTTACAAATTGTGCCTTGTTCCTGTATATTTATCTATATCATTGTCACTTGAAGCAAAAAGTTATTTTGGAAATTGCGAAAATGTTTGTTAAGGTTGTATTGAAAGTGTTGAGATGGTCGACTTCCATCTCATGTCATCCTCGGAACTTCTACAATCTCTACAATCTCACGACAAATATCACACAGTGACATTATCGGGACCCACTGTTTTACGTGCCTTCTGAATCGCGGGGGAGGTCGGATATTTGAAAACCAGCGTTAGAATTGGTCCATATATCATCTTACCGCGGTAAGATATACTTCACCTAGCGATCGATACGAATACCGGCAACTGATTAAGCTATGACCTCCTCCTTGTGTTTGTTCCAATACTATGTTTACTTATACTAGCATAGATGTTCTTTTGTACATATAATCTTTTGATAGATGCTTGAGATGTGTCTACAAGAGTACAGGATGGTAGTACTGGATGGAGGGTTCCTCTGTCATGCAGCGGCTTCGAAGAACTCCTCGAGGCACAACAGAGCACAGAGAATGAATCATCGCCGGTACCAGACCATCATAGCATCGTTTAGACATAAGTATTTGAATAGACCTAAATGTAAGCTCATGTATGGCAATTAGATCAACTCTTAATCACGAGTTTATATATATTTTTGTTGAATAATGCGTCGAGTTTTATGTCGACTGGTGTAAAGAAAAATAATAATAAAAAAAACAAAAAAGTTTTACACAAATTTTTACGCAATAATTTGTGTAAAACTTTTATACACATACGAACTACAGTAACCAACTATTTCCAGAAAAAAAAAACAGGAATTTTCCGTACGTATTTTTGCATCAAAATTATTTTTTTAAATTAATGCCCTATAACGAAAAATTTTTTTATAAATTTTTTATCATATGCTATATGTATATGATAAATATTGCAAATGAGTTCATATATATTTAGATGTGAAAATAAATTACGCCTCAGGTGATTTTGTCCTTCATAAATTCATTGAGCTACGTTAAATAATATTATCGTGCGGACTTTTCGTTTCAAAAGATAATATTTATGTTAATTCATTGTTAGCTTTGATTTTACAATGACCGGTTGTTTAAGATGGGTTTTGAAATCCATTACGATTCCGAGATTTCTTTGTTTATTGTTTATCCTTAATATTAATTATTCGTTACTGAATTTTATTACCAGCTTCTGATTTTGATGTTTACAGTATTTAAGTGTTTATAATAACAACGAAGCAAGTCTGCGTTAAATTGTAAAGCATCTTTATTTATAAACCGTCTATAAAGTCTAAAATTTAAATCAAATTATTGTATATAGTCTAATCATTTGGTAGTTTTAGATAAACAGTAGGCCTTTAGTTTCATTTTCTTTATAACTACCTTTATCGTGAAATGAAACGGAAAGGAGATATTGTCAAAAAACTGCCTTTAGGCGCCATTTTTCCTAAATGGCGTCGCGAAGGGCAGAAATACGATTATAATAAAAAAATAAAAAAGAAAGAGAGAGACGGAAAGAGATATTTTTTAACTGACGATTAAGAATTATTGGTGAACCTCGAATTTGGAGACTGATGAATGGAAGAAGAAAAAATTTGGAAAACCAGAAAAGCACTCGTCATAACATTACAGCACCATTTCCTATAGGTAAAATTGGGCCGGAATTCTGGAGCTAATAAGAAAATACGTGATAAGTTGACAGTTCCGAGCGTGATCGTGCCAAATCGACACAAACAGACTTCCGGACGTCCAAGGAAATACTTTTTTTATCACTTATTTCTTACACTAAATAAAAGAATAATCTTTGTGAAGTAACAATAATGTTCAGACACCGCTTTCAAGCTATTCTGTGTGTGTTTATATTTGCCAAGAAGTGCGACACCACCGGTATAAACTCATTTAAGTTCATCTAATGATTTTGATTAAAATTATGTGGGAGTAGAGAACTCTGCAAACGCTTCGCGTGTTGACACGTGCAATATGGTTAGTTGAAGTTGGTAGAAAGAGAGGGTATTGCAGTGATTTCGGATAACTTAGCATTTTTACCGCATTTACTACAAAGACAATATTCTCCATATTCTTAGCAAGTTCTGAGTGTAAATCCATTATTGAAGTAGATGTCAATTATATTGTAGAAATATTTGTGAACCAGGTAAAGAAGGAAACTTTATAGTTATTATCACAACTTATATCACGTAATTTAATACATTACTAATTTTTAAATATAATTTTATTTGAGAGCAGAATTTTCAGACGTTGATATTACAACCCACACCAAAAAAAAAAAAGTTAGATTGTAGATTTTTTACAATTATAATAGCGGCTACAACCTACATACAATGGCGTGTGAATTAATTAATTTTACATCCCAATAAGAATATTAATTCATTATAAATATAATTTACCCCAAAATATTCTTTAATTGAGTAAAATCGGCGCAACATAAGCCAGTCATGCAGTTTTCGTTTAAACCTTGGCATTGGCCCTTTCTCTGATATGTGAAGGTAATTTATAATAAATTTTAATTGCCATAAAGTTGACATTATTTGTCATAAGACACAATTTTGTTTTTGGCAAAGCAATCCATTTACTACATTTAACACTATTTTTGTTACCTTTAATCTACTCTGTACGCTATATGTTATATTTAAATGTGGAATGTTTATTGGTTTATAAATTATGTCATAAGAATTTTTGTAGCAAATATTATACTGTTTGTTGCTCTAATAAAAATAAAAAAAAATAAAAACAGGTTTGTCTTTATGTCTTGCTTGCCGACACGCTGGATGCAGAATTGCAGAAGTCTAAATTTCACCGCAATCATCACGATATCCAAAAATAAACAAAGAAAAAAATCAATTGAAAGTATATACGGGACCCTCACGGCGCGGGAGATCGGAACAGCTTCTGGTTTATTTTTGAACGGAGCGTGACAAACAAACTTAATGTTTGATTATCTATATTTTACACTAGAATGTCAAATATGTTATATGATATCTCTCCATTAAGCCTGGTTAAAGAACAGTATTCGGTTCTGTTCAAAAGTTCCCGCCCAGCTGTCCCCGCCTACCAATGATATCAGAGTTTATCACTGCGGTACGTGACCAGAATAAGATATTCTAACAACTGGAAATGTTACAGAACATAACGAAGGCCTCTTGTTCTGTAAATTTAGCACTTGATTTATAGGAAATTCTGGTAACATGATCGTTTTCTGTACCAATCATCGGCTCTCTGTGCTGATACCGGAGTTTATCTACGCGATGACACCAGTAGCAATGAGCTTTTCATTGACCAGTCCTCTCTAACAATCACGCTCGTCTGTGCTGACACCGGAGTTTAACTCACCTACGTGATGACACAAGTAGCTATGACCTCTTCACTGACCCTTCGCCTCTAAAAAACCACGCCCGTCTGTGCTGATACCGGAGTTTATCTCATCTACGTGACGACGGCCAGCAGTTCCTACAACAATAAGTATTTTAGCTCCTCTCTGTCCCTAAAATTTATTACATTCCGTGCCTCGTTTCGCTCCTAATAAAAACCTACTCGTGTGTGGCGCGGATACAAGTTGGCCAAGAAAATTTCTGTTCTTAAAATATGTTATTTTATTAAGCTTCCCGGATACATATTATAGTACAAATTTAACCATATAAAATCACGATATTGCTCGTTTTAAAGCAGATTACAAATGGATATAAAAATAAAAAAAACTACATAATATTTAATTCGTAATTAATTCTGGAATGTAAGATACTGTCATAGCCAAAAAAGGTTTCAAGCGACCCAACATATAAACTTCTATTATAGTACACGATAACATAATTGTATATTAAACATTAATTGTGTGTAGAGCTTCCCTGAGGGATGTCAGCTGGAGGTAGGGTAATTATAATTTAGATTTTTCCTCATTGCATATTTTCTTCCACATGGAGTAGAATATTAGCAGTAGTTTGTTTATTCATGGACTGTTATACACCAGCCAGCAGCCACATAACGATGTGAAAACGGCGCGGCTATAACAGTTTTTTATGAGCACGACAATTATGAAATTATTCTGTCACAGTTGTTATAATGTTCATTGTAAATGTAAAGTTAGTTTTATGGCTCAATAACATCGTGATAGGTTTGGGCTATCAGCAGATTTAAACTTATAGCTTAAGTAAAAGCGTTTTCGAAAAAAAACTATTTACTGTCGGAGTCCAAGCATAAATTTAAGTTACAGATAATATGTACATATAACTGTTACAGGTCATTTTCCATTAGTACCTACAAATGATCCGTGAAACATTTTAAAATAAACTCGAAGTAAATTTAAAACATGACCTGCCTTTGAATATAGTCGGAGACTTTTAGTCGTGTCTGGTTAGAAGAATAAAGACTGCCGGTGAATAGTTAATATTAAACTACTTGCAAGATCTTTTATTTGTTTTTATTTTCTTTCTTCAAATGAATCCTTACTCTATCAACAGCTCTCTATTATAGTCACAGACAGGGGTAAAATTGCGCTTTCGTTATTAGTTTGCTCAGTTGAGATGAAGCCCTCTTAAGCGGAACGATTGCCACTTACAGTGTCCTCTTACATAAGACTCTTCCGTCTTGCTTAAAAAGAAGGTAATTTCCACTCACTTTGTATAATTAATTATAATTGTTCAAGCAACATAAAATGTATTACACTTTTCCTTCAAGTTATTTTCTAAATTCCTTTAATCCGATAATTGAATAGTTAAAATTAACTAATAAGTTTAGGAACACGAGGCTTGTATTTATTAAAAATTTTAGCTCCTTAATGAATACACGGCCTGCTGATAAAATTTCATTAGCTGAATAAAAATAATTAAAACCAATTTTTAGTAAATGAAGTTAGTAAGTTTTATATTTATTTTATATGAGTTATAAGGATTAAAGTTGACGTAGAGAATTTATTTGTTTATTTATTAACAGCTATCTGTGTACCACTGCTGAGAAAAGTCGTCTCTCAATACCATCCATATATCGTGGTACACGGCTTCCGATCAATTCGTCAGGCATTTATCGAGGTCGTCCCGCCCTCATGTCTCTAATAGTAGTTGTAGTACTTATAAGGATGTCACTTTGTGATTATTTTTTTTGCCCACCTCTCCCCATACCACAGGGGAGAGGTGGGCAAAAAAAATAGTCAGGTGGGCAAAATATGACTTGCCCAGTCCCACTTGAGCATGGCCGCTTTCCAAACAACGTCTGTAATTCTTGTTCTGTAGCGCATTAGTAGGATATTCCGAACGAAGCCGGTGTAAATAATTAATTCATTTAATTACCTCAATTTGATTAATGAGGCATAATGTTCATATTATTAATAATAATAATCTTTATTATGAAGTAGTTTAGATGCTGAAGTTTACATTATCTGTATTTTCTTACTTAACATGGGGGCAGAATCTTATAAACATATACGGTAAGATCAAAAACTTCTTACTCTAGCTAGGTTGTTAAATCTGTGTTAAAGGTAACCAACCGTCTCCCCTAAACGGCAGAATTGAGAAATACATAGGTTTCCTTAAATAAATTAATTACTTAAATAGCTATCAAACCTACAGAACAAGATAGTATTTAAAAAAAACCATTAATACGAAACATGCGTGAATTATGTGTGTCTATGTGTTTGTGCATTTGTGTGTGGGAGTGTATTTGGTGTGCCGATATTAGTGAAAAATTAAAAACAATTGTACAGAATATTATATCGCCTGATAAATAAATAATAATATTATTCTATTTATCCTGTAAACCAACTCAACAAGCTTGTGCTGTTAACGTTCAGTGAAATCCTACTACACTTCACATAGTACTAGAGAGTATTTTGTCAAGGGCAATTTGATATAATTAAATAGCTTTTTAATTAGAACTAGTCTAAATATTTTTAGCAGTAAACAAAATCTGTTGTAACTACAACTACCTACTAGATGTCTGCTTCCTGATAAATTGCAGATTTTATTTTTTGTGATAATTATAATTAATACGAAAGTTCTAAAGGAACTATTTATTTTTTAAATTTATTTCGAATTTCAAAGGACATTTTTGTATTAACTATATAGCCCGTGAAAAAATGAACATTTACATTTAAAAAAAATGTATATTTTTTTGAAATTGTTTCGAATATTAAAAAAAACTTATTAAACTGTTTATAGCCCGTGAAGGAATGAACTTTTACATTGACAAAAAATATATCTTTGGATTAAAAAAAACTGGCCTACTGACATAGATCGCGCAAAAAGGTACACAATAACTTTCCTTTTTATGCCGGGAAATGCGATTATGACTGATTCATTTAATCTGATAAAAAAAATTGAAGTCGTAAATTTTTGTACTCATAATCAGTACCTAAGATTTTTAAAAAATTATGTACAAAATGATTTTTGCAAATGCCACCCTTAAGACGCTACTGTAAGGATTTACAGCTTCTTCCTAACGTTATCCCGGTCTAGTACCAGGGTTCGCTTAGATTGCAGAGGATGTGGCTGTGGTGCTAGTTAAGATGACCGATTGTCATTTGACGTCATCCTCAGAACCCCCACGATCTCTACAACCTACCACCACTAATATCACAAATTGACATTCACCGGTCCCACTGTTTTACGTGCCTTCCAGAAAACGGAGGAGGTCGGATATCGAATATAAACCAGTGTAAGAATGGGTCACCAATCTATCACTCGGTCGCAGCAAGAGCTACTTAGACTAACGATCGACCCAAATTCCGACCACTGATTAGGGCACTATCACAAATCCCAATATGTGATATATGTATAAGAAATAGATTTCTTTTGTTAGAGCCTCAATAGATTAACGGTGTAAGGTATGGACTGAAATCCGCAAAGTTCCGGTTCGAACCCCAAAAAATATTTTAATATTCTTTAAAAAAAATGATTGCCATTTACAAAACAGCCGCGGGCCACAGAGAGAAGAGCCGCGGGCCAGATTTGTTGTTCTAAATGATAAGAGTGTGACTTTTGAACTATCCTAATTGATAAGAGTGTGACTTGTCAACTGTTCTAAATGATAAGAGTGTGACTTTTCAACTGTTCTAAATGATAAGAGTGTGACTTTTGAACTGTTCTAAATGATAAGAGTGTGACTTGTCAACTGTTCTAAATAAGAGTGTGACTTTTCAACTGTTCTAAATGATAAGAGTGTGACTTTTCAACTGTTCTAAATGATAAGAGTGTGACTTTTCAACTGTTCTAAATAAGAGTGTGACTTTTCAACTGTTCTAAATGATAAGAGTGTGACTTTTCAACTGTTCTAAATGATAAGAGTAAAATAAAAAATGGCCGAAAGCGTGTCAAGACACGCATAGAAGGGTTCCGTATGTAATACGCTATAAACAGGAGGTATCACTCAGTGACATTCATCGGGACCCACTATTTTATGTGCCTTTCGAAAGACGCAGGAGGTCGCATATTTGAAAACCAGTGTTATAATGTGTCACCAATCTAGATAAGAGCTACTTAACCTAGCGATCCTTTCAAATGCCGGCCACTGTTTAAGCTTCATATAGAATTGTATATCTTAGCGATAGGTTATGTTGATCACGTTTTAGGTATACAGCAATACGCTGCGCGAAGTTACATTTGCTTCAAGTGGCGTTCCCCTCAACTCCTCAATCAGACCTGATTCTACGCCTGCCTAAGGACTTCGCGCGCGAGGGCTGGCTGTGGAAGACGGGGCCGCGCGCCTCGGACGTGCACCGACGGCGCTGGTTCACCCTGGACAATAGAAAACTCATGTACCACGATGAACCCCTAGACGCTTACCCTAAAGGAGAGATATTTATAGGTAAATAAGTCACATCGTTCCTGTCATACGATATTCATTATGGTACTGAAAGGTCATCGTGTTCGTCTTGGGGTAAATGCGCTTAGTTTTTTAGTTATAAAACTTTAGTTTTAACGCAGAGAACCAAGGAAGGATTACCCCATGACTCCATAGAATACGTGGTATAGGAAGATAAAGAGAGATAGTTAAACGGAGGAAGAATATAGACTCATTTGTAATGTAGTGCTTCTTGAAACGAGATAATTATGAATTACTGGCGGACCTAGCAGACGATGTCCTGCCCGAACAACGATGGATTACTTACTGTTTGCTACATTCTATTATATTATTGTTCCCGTTCCCTTTCCCGTTCTATTTCCCTTTTCTTTTTCCTTTCCCGTCCCCAATATTTGAAAATTACTCGTAACAAACAGACAGACAGACATTTTTAAGTATACAGACCTTGTCCTAACAATAACGAACACAACAAAAGAAGAATTATCGAATTTGGGGCAGTCGTCGTTCGGAAGCTATGCGCATGCATACATACATTTTGGAAGTTCATTTTTATTTAAGATAAATTCCAATTCCAGGTCACGAGTCCAACGGCTACCACATCAAGGTGTCCAACACTGGCAACGGCTGCAAAGAGGCTCGCTTCCCCTTCCACCTCGTATCACCCGAGCGCACCTTCTGCCTCGCCGCCAGCACACACGAGGACCGCGCGGGCTGGCTGGCCGTCATCCAGCACGCCCTAAAACGGCCGTTGACCCCACAGGACTCCACCGGTGAGTGAACCAACAGGAAACAAGTAAGCCGGCCTTTGAGGAGGGCTTCAGGCCACTGATACGTTAACAGGGTGAAATGGAAATAAACTTGGGCAGGACACATGGCCCGCGGTGGTCTACGAATCTAACTGAGTAGTTGCCTAGATTGGGTTGGCATAAAGAGTGGCTGGATGAGATTGGTAAGAAAGATGAGTCTATGCCCAGCAGTGGGGTAGCAAGGGCTGACAATGGTGATGATTTTTGATCAACGGGAAGTCTCACAAACCGAAAGAAACGCGACAACAATACCATCACTTGACGTGACTGCATTGTTACCACTTCACTTCATAGAGCTGGATGTACTGTGATCCGCTTGGCCGCAGCTTTAAGTTGATTTTCATCCTTTTAGAGACATGACCAGATTTCTCCCTCACAGTGATAACTTATTCTACATAGTAACTTATAGTATATGACCCACCCACGTCTTTATCCGCATGATTGCAGTAAATTAGTAATTGTTTTTTCTAAAAGGAATATAGCCCATGTTAGTTCTTGTAACTAATGTTATGTTAGCTAATGCTAACTGCCAGTGAAAGTCTCGTCAAAATCAGTTCTGCCCTTTCGAAGATTACCCTGAATAAGACAGACAGACATACAACTTTTTTATTGAGTTTTCCTTATAAGTATCGTGTGTAAAAGAATTTACTTATCGATTAGTGTTATTTAGTGATAGTCATTTTGTGGTATTCGTGTATTTTGTTGTATTCGTGTATTTTATGGTATTCATGTATTTTGTGGTATTCGTGTATTTTGTGGTATTCGTGTATTTTGTGGTATTCGTGTATTTTATGGTATTAATGTATTTTTTCTCCTTTTCAGTTGAAGCCACCCTCGTACGCAAACGTACAACGTCGAATTCCATCAGCATATTCTCTGGGAGGTAGTTTAGTTGATAATAAATTAAATTATTTGATAAGCTAAGAGATCACAATCATAAATTATAATTAATT